>JAPFRF010000015.1:18621567-18939067 GCA_029282475.1 Phrynocephalus forsythii | reverse complement strand
GTGCCAAAGGTTCGTCACCACTGCTACACACAGTGGGTGTTCCCATGCTCTTCCTCACCAGCCACTGGTGTTCAATGCTACATCATATCTTGGGTGTCATATAACTAGATGGTGACACCACTAGAGTTGTCACCGGATGCTGATCAGCATTCAGATATGATTCAGTGTCACCATACTAGTGACCACATAGACTTTCTAAGCTATGCATTCATGGAATTTCTCCATCACCTCTATTGCTTTTCAGATAAGGGTATGTGAATGTTGTACCCTTGTGCACACATTCATGTGGAAACATCCTTTTGCCAGAGACCGATCTGGACTTACTTCTCAATATACATGTGTGGGATCACATTTCACAAAGAGGGGGGGATCAATTACAAGCAATGTCTATTGTTTTTGGTAGCAGCTCAGCTTTCCTTTAGAGCTGAACACCAAATGAACATCCTATCAATTTCAATAAATGATCATACCTGTCATCTGACTAACCCAGACATAAATTTCGAGGCACTAACACTATCACATAACACAATCCCGGACTACAAGGAATAACAGGAAAATAGTTCATCTAATATCATGTTCATTGCCAGAAGGGCATGATACTGCTTTGGTGTGGGCGAAAATATTTAGCAATGCAATTTGCTTTGCTGCAGATTTGCAGGCTGAGAAAATCAGATTGACAGTGTGGTGTGGCTCCCTCCTTTTCTACATTTTCAACTCTAAAACTCTTTGCTTATAAATACCATTTTTATTTCAATGAGAAACACCGTATGCCCATGAAAATCTGTTGAATTATTAACACTTGGATGGTGGTCAAATCTTGAATTTTAGTTCAGAACAGATCTAACCCTTGTTCCATCATCGTTCCTACATCAAGATCTTGGTGGTATCAGCTCCCCATCCCCATCTCTTTCCTCAGCTCAAGGAATATACTTGTGTCCAGGTTCTCAACTGAGAAGCTGCCCCATTTATTACTTCCAGCCAAGGCTGCACTCTGATATCACTGCAGGTCTCAAAGAACGCTGTGGTTTTGTGTAAACCTGCAGATTTTTGACAAATTTGGGGTTTGAATTGCATGTTTATCGATCAGTCCTATGCACCCCATGTTAGACGCACACCCGCACGAGCACACCCACACAAGTTCAGTGTTACTTAATTCAAAGTGAACGGGCACAACAGCAGAGGGTCACAGCTTTGTTGGAGATGCAGGAGTTAATGCAATTTGAAAATAAACCTTTGAGAAGCTTCTCACTGTACGGTTCAAGGTTAATTATATTTATCAAGGAGCAAGCAGCAGTACCAGCAAGAGTGTCAAGTGGCTGAAAATAGAACTAAGGGAGAGGAAGCACATGCACATATGCACACATCCATGTGCACATATGCATACATGCATGAGTACACGTGTGTGTGCATATTTGCAACATTCTCCATCTTCCAGAATTTGAGTTTCAGCTTATTAATAAAGTCACATGGAAGTGATAGTATTTCTCTAGAATCTAGATCATTTATTTGGTAGAAAAATTAAAATGCTCTGTAGTGTTATTGCTGATGGGAGAGGGAAATTAGATGAAGCACACAAACCCTTGTCCTTTGAGGGGTACACCTCAGAAACAGGAAATGCCAGGCACAGAATGCATCCCAATTTTGCAAAGCATACTTTGGGCTAATTTGTGTGAAAAGGAAAACAATGGCATTGGGGATAAAAAGTCGGGCATCTCTTTTAAAAAAAAAATAAACAGCTTCTAAATGTCTGGACAGTAGATTCATTTGAAGTTCCAAAACTTCAGTATGAAGGGTTTTAAACACATCAAAGAAAGAAAGAAAGAAAGAAAGAAAGAAAGAAAGAAAGAAAGAAAGAAAGAAAGAAAGAAATGAAGGAAGAAAGAAATGAAGAAAGAAAGAAATGAAGGAAGAAGTAGTATGACACTGCCCACCACCACCTTTTCAGACTCCATGTGATATAAAGTCTCAATCTATGCTGTATTCCAAAGTCAATGGACCTGGAACTAGCCCAATGAGCCACTCCTGTTTACCCCTTGCCTCCATTCCCCTGCCCATCCTCTGTTCCTTCTCTTGTGCAAAATCTTGAATTTACTGGGCCAGGGACCTCCCTTGTCATACTTTCTGATCTGTTTCTTTTCCCCCTCCTTCTTCAGCTTAAGCTACAGCACAGCTGTGGCCACTTTCAGCCGCACATGGGCAGTGGAATGATAATGCTACGAATGACAGCAATATTAATGACCACAATGGCAGGCAGCAGGAGCAGCGGTGCAATGCAATGTTTCATTCCGAACGCTGCTGTGCCAAACACCTACCTCTCTCTGGCTTCTTCGTTGTGCTCCTCTGTGATCATTTGCGATTCCTGCGCCGTTTTGCTGGTATCTTCTTTGCTGCAGTTCTTCTCGGGGTCAACTTTGGGCGCCTCTTCGGTCACCTGAAGCTGCTGGATGAGGTTTTGCTCTTGCCAGGTTTGGATCTGCCGGTAGGGCACCGGAGTCGGGCCGGGCACTGGCGCCAAGACGTTGTTGTGATGGATGGGGCTGTTGTTCTTCTTGAGCCCGTTTCTGTCCCGCGAGTGGCTTTTCAGCCTGCTCTGAACAGGCGTCCCTCGATGCTCATATCCTTCCTGCTGGAGGCAACCTCCGGTGCCAGTGGAACTCTGCGAGGGGTGGCTGAACCACCTCCAGCGAAGCCTCAAGATCTGCTTCACATCAAATTCCTTCTTGCCAGAAACTGACATCTTTGCTAAAGAGAAAAAAAAACTAGCAATTGCAACCACAGACCCCACCACCACCACCACACACAAAACAAACCTAGTTCTCCTAGCAAGGAAATGGACCCTGCTATCTCCTGTGTTTTTCAGGCGCTTCTCTTCATTCAAAACAAGGGCATGTGTCCCTTGCAGGAATCAACCGTCCTCTTCCTCTTCCTGAATCTCTCAGACACTTCAGTGAAGAGCTCCCTAACTGAATAGGTGGGAATCCATCCTGACAAAATGATGAGGTCAGATCTTAAACAAGTAAATCAGCTTAGCACAGGCGAGCATCTGCTATTACACTCTTCAGCTGCGAGTCTCAAGCGCAGAGGCACAGAGAGAGAGAGAGAGAGAGAGAGAGAGAGAGAGAGAGAGCAGCGGAGAGCTCCGCTCTGAAATATATAACCTAGCCGCCTATCATCCTAAGGGATCTTACTCGGCAACTTCAGCTGCATATTAAAAAAATGAAAGTGGTTCATACTTTCACACACACAAATATCCCCAAGCTGAATAGACTACACCTGGCTTATAAACACGAGTATATTTATTTCTGTTTGGGCTTTGGTCCCGGATATGCTTACCTGGAAGCAAGTGTCAACCTTCAGAGTCAGCTGCCTTTCAGCAACCATAAGCCTGCCAGCTTGACAGCAAAGTCCCGTTATAGAATCAAGGAGTGTGTGTTTTCATTATCATCCAAGACAGAGAATCGGATGCAAAGTTATACATGGGGCTTCGAGGAAGGGAGATTTTATGGGCATTTGGCATATTTGACTCTCAGCTGCCCCATTTTTCATTCTAGCCATTCAGTTTCTCCTGAAGACTATGTCCTATATCTCACTAATCCCTCGGTTAAAAATATGAACCAACTGGGAATGGGTGTCAGCGAGCGTCACATCAGTTTGCCTTAAACTGAAGAGACAGCATTTAACATCTGCCATGCAACTCTGCATGAAGTCTGTTTGCTTCCCTTTTCCACCCTCTCTTCTGCTTTCCTCTTCTTCTGGTTTCTAGGAGTAAGATTTGGCCAAATCCACCTCCGTTCTGTGAAGGGATGTGGGGGAAGCTTGAAACTGTCAAGTGATGCCCTCCCTACAGAAGCCTATCAATGGAAAACACAACACAGTTTCCTGGCTAAGTGCCTGTGTAAATATTCCTGTGCCATCCGGCTCATCTCTTCCTCTCCCTCTTCCTCTCCCCCCTCCTCACTCACTCACATCTCCCCATGAAAGCTTCAGATCCTCCCCCCCATCCACACCCCACACCCAGGCAACTATTTGAGAATAGACTGTTGGAAAGCTTGCATTCATCTGTAAAAGTTGGCTTGGGAGATCTTCAGGTAAGGGCTTTCTCTTGGTCCCATCACCATCGAAAGCTTGTGTGCATAGGGTGCAAGACAGCACCTTCTTGAGGGACTTCCCCAGATTCTGGAGTCCCCTGTGAAAGGAAGCAAGGTTGGCTTCAGTGAAAAGCCCCAGCTGTTCCAGTCACACCAATAAGACTGCAAGGGTCTTAATAGGATCTTCATTCCCTCCTTGAGACTTCTCTCTGCCCTTTATGGTTTAGAGGTTCCTCACAAACATACGTCACAAGCCCAGAAACAGGGATTCAAGGATGACAACAACAAAAGGCAATTGTGACCCATACACTGAAGGACTAACAGTTTTGTGACATGTCTCTCCTTCCTGCCATTCATTTTCACGTGGTTTCATGGAGGCATTTTGGTTCTTCATTGGTACATGAGCTTGTGAATCTTCTCCATTGAACTCAGTGGGGTTTGCCCCTGATCAAATTCTTCCCAGATGGAAAAAAATAATTTGTGTTGAAGATATGCCCCTCAAAGCAAATATGTACAGATCACAGACCCCTCCACCACTGTCGCTCAAAACACATGCACCTTGATACACCTTTTTTATACCTTAACTTCTACCTCCAATAAACAGTATGGCATAATGCTGCTAGCCACCCCCAATATAGCACATCATAAGCAGTGTGGGAAAGCAGAATGAAGCTCAGGATTTGACATTATCAACATCTAAAAATAGTATAGCTAACAACACAGCCCTATCCACAGATAATCTTTGCTAATCTAGCCCAACTGATCCATATGTGGGAAAAGAAAGTCTCATTTTGTTTAATATACTTAATCTGAGGTAAGTTTTTAGAGCGAAACATACTTTTCTTCCCATAAAATCAAAGGCCAGAGTTCACCTCTTGTATTTACTTAGAAGGGAAATTAAGCTACAAGAAGGCTGTAATAATTTGCCAATGTTTTAAGTCAGGGGTCCTCAAATTCCGGCCTGCGGGCTGGATCTGTCCCACCAGGGCCCTGAACCCAGCACACCACCAATTGCAGACCCTCCCCACTTCCCATGCACACCCAGCTCAGGAAGCACCAGCTGTCACAATTAGCGCTGTATCTCCAAGCAGGTCAACCGAAGCCCAGTGGCAAGAAGAGAAAAGAGAAGGGGGGGGAGGAAACTTACCAATGCCAAGCCCTCCTTGCCGCTGCTGCTGCACGCCAGCCGACCTCTGGAGGAGCGGGGTGGGGACTTAAAGAACTTTGAAATTCCTGCTCAGGTCCCAGGAACTCAAGCATGGAGCTCAAAACTTCTGGTCCTCCACCCAGCAGTGCAGCAGAGCCAGGGCTGTGAGGAGGCACAGACTGTGGGGTGCATTGGTGCCCCACGAGGTTAGATAAGCAGGCCCTGGGTCTTCATTGGGCTGGGGAAATTCCCTGGCTGTGGGCAATGGTCCATCCAACCTCACCCCTTCACCCAACCAAGCCCAACTGGGCCTGTAGCAGCCTTCCATGCTGTGGCCATATGTGCTCCTGGTTCACCACCAGGAGACAGAAAAGAGAGAGAGAGAGAGAGAGAGAGAGAGAGAGAGAGAGAGAGCAGGATGGATGCCAGGCAGCCGCCCCATCACTGCTGCCATGAAAGTTGGGGCCAGGGTGAGCACAGAATAAATAAATAAATACTTGAAGCTTTCAGAATTGGGCAGAATTGAGAGGCAGAACCACATCAGAAGTGCATAATAGCAGAAATAAAAGGCTTGCCAAAAATGGAATTAATAAATCATTAAAAACATGGTCTCCACTATTCTGCCCTATGAGGGAGATAACTTGGAATCCTCAGCCATGACATCACAGCGGTGCTGGAGTTTTGTGGAAACCCTGGAGTGCCAGAAAAGTGAGTGAGTGGGTCTCTAGATCAAATCAAGCCTTAACTATCTCTGGACGAAAACACGTCAAAATGGAGGTTGTCATACAATGTACACATCACGAAAAAGCACAGTTCTCAGGAAAAGACAATCATGATAGGGAAAGGCAGAAGGCAGCAGGAAATGAGGAAGACCAACTACAAGATGGACTGACTCCTGAGAGGAAGCCACAGGATGGAGTTTTCAAGAGGTGTTTTTTTTTTTTTTTGCAAGACAATTCTTGCATGAGGTTACAAAACAGAACCAAAACTGAAAGCCTTCTTGACAACCTGAAGTAACACATTTGGCAGTGAACAATAGTGATAGGCACGAAACGCCAAAATGGCATTTGGTTTCGTAATTCGTTCCCCCACCCTGTTCGTTTCATTAATTTTTATTTTTTATTTTTTTGCCGGACCGCGGGGTGTGTCTGGTGTTCACAGGCTGGTTCCGCGGGCCTCTGGCCGGATCAAGGATTTTTTTATTTTTGTTTTTTGTTTTTTTGTTCTGCCAGCCCGCAGGCCGGTTCAGTGGCCCACGGATTGGGTCCGGTGCTCGCGGGCCAGTTGGCAACCTGCGGGCCAGATCAGGTTATTTTTATTTATTTATTCATTTTATGTATTTTTATTTATTTATTTATTTATTTATTTATTTATTTATTTATTTATTTATTTATTTAACTGCTGACCATGTGGCCTGCCTACCAGCTGTAGCATGGGCCGGTTGGCTTTTTAAAAAAAAAAAAAATCTGGACACCCCCCTCCCTGAGGGCTGGTGGTGGCATCAAGGAGGACCGGACCACTCCACCAGGTAGGAGACACCAGCGGAATGAAAAATGAACTGAAATGAAACGGATATTTCCATTTTGTTTCGTTTCATTTTTCTTAGAGGAGGCAGTTTGTTATTTGTTTCCTAACAAAATGAATAACGAATAACAAAATGAACCAAAAGTTCATTTCGTGCCCATCTCTAGTGAACAAAATTAGCTGCAGAATGAGACCCGTTGTTTCAAGGCAATCCCAAAACATCTGAACTCCTGCAGAGTGATTGCTCACTGCCATCACAAAATTATCCCCTCCATTGTCTGTGTTTCAATTTTATGTAAAGTAAAAATTTCTAAAATTGCAGTAACCGCACTAGACAGAGTGTACTGAGTTATTCAGGCACCTGTAATTTCTTGCACTGTTATTTTGTTCTAGCCCCCATGCATTTGAGCATGTGCTGATACAGCTGTTTGTCAGCAGGCACTGCTGTTGCTTTTTGTCGAAATCGTCAACTACATACCAGAGGTATCATTGCTTATCGGCTTAAATTGAGCCTAGTGGGAAACTAGCAGCATATTACCTGAATCTGTTTAAAAGATGAGGTTGTGTGTGGCAGAGCTCCTGTTGTGTGCACACTCAGCATGCTTTTTGTCTACCCAGCACTTTTCTGGGGTGATGAGAAGCATGTCATCTGGGTATTAACAGAAGGCATATGCTATCAAGTCACTTGTGGTCAGTGGAGACTGGCGCAGTGGTTAAATGCCTGTACTACAGGTAAAACTCTGCTCACGACCTGGGTTCAATCCCTGGTAGCAGGCTCAAGGTTCACTCAGCCTTCCATCCTTCTGAGGTCGGTAAAATGAGTACCCAGCTTGCTGGGGGCAACATTAGCCTGCTCCACTGTAATTCAATTGCAGAGACTACTTGTAGTGGTATGGGGCGGTATATAAGCAGAACACTTTTAATGAGTGACTTCCAGAAGGTTCTGTCATTAATTACCTTGCTCCAGTCTGGCAAATTGAAGGCTGTAGCTTCCTTGATTGAGTTCATCATATTTCATGGTCCATTTCATGTTCTTTTTCTCTTCCCATGTTTTCCACATTCCCTAGCTTTTCCCAGTGAGTCTTTCGTTCTCTTGATACACCTGAAGTGTGCTGGCCCAGTTTTAGTTATTTCTGCGTTCAGCCAAAGTTCAGGTTTAATTTGATCTGGCACCCATCTAACATCCATCAATTTGTTTTTTAGGTAGTTCCCAGTATCCATAATGCATTCTGTCAACATCACAGAAACACCACAGCTACAAAAATAGTAATAAATTTTAAGTTCTACATAATTGTTAAAATGAGACAGACAGCTAGACAGACAGATAGTCATGTGTCTTAAGTCGAGATGGACACGAAATGAACTAGGAACCAAACAAAATCCACAAATCAGGTCAGTTTGTTGATCTGTTTCATTGCTGGTTCAGTAACTTCATGACAGTTGGAGCTGTTTGGCAGTGGAATATGATGCCATGGAGGGTGGTGGAGTCTCCTTTTCTAGAGGTTTTTAAGCAGAGGCTGGATGGCCTCCTGTCGGGAGTCCTGTGATGGGGGTTCCTGCATGGCAAGGGGTTGGACTGGATGGCCTTTGAGGTCTCTTCCAACTCTATGATTCTATGATTCTATGAAACAGGACAAAACACAACATAATGAAATTACAAACATTAATGCCTTTTTGGTCATTTTGTTTGTTCTAGGAAAAATCAGAGAGAGAGAGAGAGAGAGAGAGAGAGAGAGAGAGAGAGAGAGAGAGAGATCAGACAACCTGCTGCTGTCAGTCGGATTCTCTAGGCAACTCCTGTGGGGGTTGAACCATCCCAAAATGAAGGCATGTTACGGCCCCCGAAGGGAAGGTGCCTATCTCTAACTCAAGCAAAAGCTACTGTTCCTGCCCAAGGATCTGGTTCAACTGCTCTGGTGACAACCCTCTGAGCAGAGTGATGATGGGTGTATTGGGGGGAATATGGGCCCTCCTGTTGAATCTGGTCTTCTTCCACTGGTAGTCTTGGGGACAGAAGGGGAAGACAAGGCACATGTTTCTGAAGAAAGTTGTGGATTTTCGTCAAGGACTTAGAAGGGTTCAGTGTTGAAGATCGGGAGTCGCCCAAGCTCCCTAGAATCCAATTGCTGCCTGTTTCTCCCTCAAACCCCACCCTGTACCCTCTGAGACCAACACGTCACAATCCTCCCCGAGCAGTACAGTGGTACCTTGTGTAAAGGAATTACAATGGCACCTTGTATGAAGGAATTAATTCGTTCCAAATGAAATTCTGTTAAGCAATTTTTCTTTTATACAGATTTCCCATAGGAATGCATTCAAAACAGAAAAATCCCTAATCACGATCATTTTTATGTTGTACGGGTTCACCCCATAGGCGATTCTGTTAAGCAAATTTCCCCTATCTCTGGATTTTTTTTATGTTGCACACATTTTTTATATGAGGGTCCACTGTAATTCATTATAAATGAAATTCCATTAAGCAAATTTTCCTTTGTACAAATTTCCCATGGGAATGCACTGAAAATGGATTAATCCCTAATTGCTACCATTTTTCCATTGTACAGATTCGCCCCATAGGTGATTCTGTTAAGCAACTTTCCCCTATCTCTGGATTTTTTTCCTTTAAGCGGATTTTTGTTAAACAAACTGCTTGTTATACAAGGGTCTACTGTACTGCAAAATCCTCCCAAACCAGTGTGGCTGGATCCATCCCAGGCCAGCAACAAACATAGTGATCCCAGTGCAGATGTGATCAGAGGCACTTGGCCCCCTTTCCCAGCCCACTTTCCCTGAAGGGTATTGCATTCCTGTTTTGGGGGCAGAAATGGGAATCGCCACTGGTCTAAATGACCATTTGGGCAGGCTACATTCCAGGAGGTTGCATGCATTTGGGGCTGCAGTTACCTTGAGCAGAAGGGTGAAGGGAAAGACATAGGAGGTGGGCACCTGTCTTGTGGTTGAGAGGACTGCCCTGATACTACTACTTCTGGCCATCATGTAGCATGAGTCTTGTGCTTAATTTTTTGTACTCTCCCAGTCTGTTCCCCCCAGTTGAGAACAGCCATCAGCCAGTAAATCCTGCCCTCCAGCTATGATTCTGTGCTGGAGCAGGCTAGGGCCCAGATTTCTGAGAAATGTGGCATGACAGACATGTGGAGAGGGGGTCAGTGTTGGTACCTCTCCCTCACTGCCTCCCGGAGGCAACTGGAGGACCTGAAGACTGCCAGGACATCGGTGAATTGGGGAGTGCGCTAGTCCTGCCACCAGGCTAGAAGACCGTTCTGCATCAGATGTGGAACATGGAGGCAAAGGCAATAGGGAGGCATAACACCAACTAATACTTAGCTCTCTTGGACGAGTAGGTCAAGTGCTCCATAGCCACATGGTCATGGACACCGGTTGCAACATGCTGGCAGAGTTGAACGCATCAGGCTTTGGGGGAACTGTATGGATGGCTCACAGCTTGCATTGGGTCATGCAGGCCACCATCGGGTTAGGGAGTAAGTTTAACCCAGGCATGTCCAAACTTCGGCCCTCCAGATGTTTTGGACCACAACTCCCACAGTCCTTTGCCATTGGAAATACAGGCTTAGAATTATGGGAGTTGTGGTCCAGAACATCAGGAGGGCCGAAGCTTGGACATGCCTGGGTTAACCCCTCCAAATCAGAGTAAAAACCTAAACAGGTTGAAGTTTTTACCAAGATGGAATGAAAGTTTCACAAAGTTGACCTTAGTAGTATTGTTATGTATTATTTATTTATTTAAAATATGTATACATTTTCTTTATCCTCGAGGGGACCCAAGGAAGATTATAATAATAAAAACAAACAATATAAAAACTAGAGGAGATGCACAGGGACAAAAACAAAACAAAACAGAAGCCCATCTTGTAGGCAGCCAACTACTGATGGATAGAGGCACTTCCGGTTTATGTGTGCTTACTTGCCTTAATCTTCAATCTATGTTATGTTGGCTTTGATTGATTAGTTTATTTACTATTTTAGGTTATAGCAGCTAAGAAATGCTGCAGAGTTTTAAAATTGTAGTTAAAATCCTTTTAGCTGTGCTGCAAAAATGCAGGGATATACAGAGCAGAATAGCTCCAAGTTCTACAGAGTAGGCCATCCCTTTCTCATAAAGTGGCACTTACAATCTCAGTAACTCATTTTGAGTCATTAGCAGTGGAAAGAATAACAATTTTATTTACTTACAATTGACCAGATCAAACAGCAATGTGACAAACATGACTGCTTTCAGCAGCAGACTTCAACAAACTCTAGAGAGGGGGAAAGGTCACTCAGGTGAGAGGCAGGACTCCTTTTGAAATTAGACACAGGAGGGAATTATTGGTTAATGCTGGATATAGTAACAGTCAGCCTATCCCAGAAAAGTCACTCCTGCATGGTTACAGGAGACAGGCACACTTTCTGAATCCTTGCCAGATGTTTATGAACTACTGGATCTACGTATGTGCTGCTGCACCACCTAGTGAGCTCCTAGCTCCAGGTGAAAACTTTATTTGTAGACTCTTGGTGCAACAAGCATGAACTAGACGTGCTTAGTCCTCCTCCTGCTATTGAGTTTCACATACAGCCTAATTGTCACTCGCTTTGTTATGCAACGAAGCAACTAATTATGGAAAAGTCCAACAAGAGAAAAAAGAAGACCCATTTGGGGAGGAGGCAGCAGGTCGGGAGTGGCATGATGAGCAGGAGAGCTTAGCACCCTTTTCTACCCATCACTGTTGATCATGTTCTGTCCTCTGGCAGTTGAAGCAACAACCAGCATCCCAAATTCATTGGCTCTATTATGAATGCAGAAGCCGAGGAGGGTCACGTCTGATTTGTGCACAGGTGGGGAACCACCCAGGGATACCAGAGATATGCCGGGAAATCATTTTCCCTGAAAGCATGGAAAGTCACAGTTGTCAGTCTGATCTGACGATATTCATGCAGATAGACCAATAGACTGATTCAATGTAAGGAGGCAGTGTCAAGTGCAACCTGTCTTCCTGTCTATCTCATGGGAAAACAAGAGGTTCTCTTAGTTTTAGACAGTTGTGTGTAAGGCAGAATACCAGCAGCTGTAGCTTTGGCGATGAGCTGTACCTGTTGAAATTCCGTCTGTCGCGCAACTGTTGAAATACTCTTTCAACCGTTCTCTTTCTTTTCTTTTCTTTTTGCTTCTTTTCTTTTCTTTTCAAAAGTTTGCCTTTCGTCTCAAGCTAAGTTATGCCGTTCAGCCCTGTATTTTCCAAGTTGCTACCTCAGCAGGGTAGCCATCAAGGACACGGTCCTTTTTCAGCTATTAAACGTTACAACTCCAATATTTCAAAGTACCTCAAGGGGTGAAAAAATGCTTTTTGTTGGAGATGAAGCTCCAATTCTCTGTAATGTGAAAAATATATAGATGCATATATATATTGCCTGGGGATTAAAAAGTGCAGGGAGGCAGCAGAAAAAGAGAGCATTCTATTTAGACACTTGTATCCTATCATGAACAGAGCAAATGTCACATTTCCTTTTTTTGCAGGCTTGCCACTTGACTTGCTCGTTAAGAAGGAATGAAGAGAGGAAAAGCCAGGTAAGCAGATTGTCAGCAGCAGATGAATGTATTGGGGTGGGGAGGAGAGAGAGAGAGAAACGGTGTTCAGCAGTCTCGTTCCTCATTCTTCCATTAGTTCCAGACAAGTGCTGCTTCTAAATTTCATTATCATTTTCCCCCAACAGACAGCTTTCCAAACAAAACAACATGGATTTGTAGACGGCATCGTGGAAGAGGAGGTCACTGAATCTTGAGGGAGATGAAATTTCAGATTAGGCCCTGTGGGAGCAGACTGATGGACTGGGTACACCTCGGATCCCATACAGCAATCCCATAGAGCAGGCATGTCCAAACTTTGTCTCTCCAGATGTTTTGGACTACAACTCCCACAGTCCTTTGCCATTGGAAATACAGGCTTGGAATTCCTGGAGTTGTGGTCCAAAACATCAGGAGGGCCAAAGTTTGGACATGCCTGCCATAGAGACAGCAATCCTCATATTTATTATTTATTTATTTTTATTTATTTTGTTTTTACAACTTATATGTCACCCACTACCCAAAGGTCTCTGGGCGGCTTACAATCAAAAGAATTAAAACACTCAAAATATAAAATCTCAATAAATAATTAAAACAATAATAAAAACCTTACACTAAAATCATTACACTAAAATTGCCATCAGAGGACCCACAAACTATATTGTATCAGTTAAAAAAACTTCTGGAACAGGAAGGTTTTTACCTGGCACCAAAATGTCATTGATGTTGGCACTAGGCGGATCTCACTTGGCAGGGCATGCCATACCTTGGGGGCAGCTGCCGAGAAGGCCCTATGTCTACATGCCATCCCTCTCACCTCCTTGAGGGATGGCTCTTTCAAGAGGGTCCCCTGGCTCGATTGTAATTGCCAGGTAGGTTCATATGGAAACAGGTGGTCCTTCAGGTATCTCGATCCTAAGCCATGACAATGGAAGAGGCCTACAAGGCTATCAATTCCAACCCCCTGCTCAAGGCAGGAAGAGAAGTCAAAGCAGTTCTGACAGATGGTTGTCCATCTTTCTCTTGAATGCCTCCAGTGTGTGAGCACTCAGCACCTCCTGAGGGAAGAGATCGTACCACTCCATTCTGCTCTGGTCAGACCCCACCTGGAGTACTGTGTCCAGTTCTGCCCAACTCAATTTAAAATGGATGTTGACAAGCTTCAGCGGGTACAGAGGAGGGCGACCAGGACGGCTGAAGGTCTAGAAGAAATGTCTTACAAGGAATGGCTTAGGGAACTGGGAATGTTTAGCCTTTGAAAAAGAAGGCTGAAAGGGGGTATGATAGCTGTTTAAATATTTGAAATGATGTCATATTGAAGAGGGAATAGGTTTGTTTTCCATGGCTTCAGAGACTAGGACTCGGGGCGATGGTTTCAAACTACAGGAAAAGAGGTTCCATTTGAACATTAGGAAGAACTTCATGATGGTTAGAGCTGTGCAGAAGTGGAAGATGCTGCCACAAAGGAGGGTGGTGGAGTCTCCTTTGGAGGTTTTTAAGCAGAGGCTGGATGGCAATCTGTCAGAAATTCTGTGATGGGGGTTCCTCCATGGCAGGGGGTTGAACTGGATGTCCCTTGATGTCTCTTCCAAAACTCGATGATTCTATGACTCTATGATTATATGAGTTCATTGGTTCCATCTTCATACAGCTCTAACAGCTAACAAGGTTTTATGGATATTCAGCCTACATCTTAGGTACTTGGAGCTCTCTTTTTACAAACTTTCTGATACATTTTAAAATGAAAACACCTGAAGTGTTGGCAGAAAACCTGGGGGGGGGGTCATTAAAACTGCCTAAAACTTAACTGCCTGGAAAACATGTTCAACAAATAAATCAATTTCATTCCTATTCATTACATTATAATTGAAATGCAATTTTGCTTTTCTTTAGTCTTAGGAAACCATATTACTTGTGGCAAATTATTTCCAAGCTCTGCAACTTTCAAGGACATGTTAAGAAGAGAAATAACAATGCATCATTTTAGATTTCCTAAACCACTATACGTTTTGGACAATATATTTGCACAATTCAGCATTCAGATCACATGGAAATTTCTGAGAAATTGTGGTTCTCCAATAAATGAATGAGATTCAACTGTCTTTGACTGTTACTTCACATCTGTTTTGTCTCTGTTAGTGTTGCACTTAGGAGTGGTACAAAAATGTTACTTCACATCCGTCGCACAGCTACTGAAATTTGTCTCGACCATGCCCCCGGAATGGGTGCTAAGCATGACAATACGGTACCCGGTGCTGGGGTAGGGTTTTCCTTTGTCACTCTTTGATCCCACTTTCTGTTCTGAGACAAGACACTGTGTCGTAATGACTGTCACACAACAAAACTTTCATTTCTCTCAGAAAACTGTGTCTGGGTTTCTTAAATTATTATTTTGACTTTTCAGAAGTGAAATATCGAAAAAGAATTTTTAAGCCCCCAAAAAGGAAAAAGGAAGCTAGACAAATTCAGTGTTTGTCACGGTACAAGACCATGAGGTAACATTTGTCATGAGACAAGTTATCACAACCATGGGAACACTGAAACAGGGACAAAACCACGTGATCGCAACCAACACTGTCACGATACAAAACTAGTCACGGAACAAAGAAGGACGTGAAGTAACCGCCTTTATGTACCATGCAGTAGAGGCGGAATGGCCCAGTGTCAGTGAGGAGGCATATTTGCTCCAGGTTTTAGTTTGAATATCAACAGAGCTCTTCAATATACTAGGTATTTGGGGGGCATAGGGTTCTATATCTTATAGAGCTTTGGACAAGTTCAAAGTTAAACCCAGAATAGTCTGACTTTCTCACTGCCATCAGACCCAGCAGTCTCCACTGCAAAGCAGTTCAACAGACATACCAAAACAAAATGGTACTATTTTTTACACTCTTCACCAGAAATGGCTGATGTTATTATTCTTTTATTCCTTTGTAATCTTAAAAGTGAAATTATTCAGATGTCTGGAAAATTACCATGTCCGTAAATTTACCTTGTAAACATATTTTGTTTGATTCCCCCCCCCCCCGAAAATAACAGCCTATCATTCATATACTCTCTGCTGGCTCTCCTTAGTGGTATACCATCATCTTTCACATACATGAGTTACTAATTCACACGGTCCATTTCCCTCTCATTCAGGGATATTGTGTCAGCCTGCGGCTGACAGAAATGGTGAAAATCACCTTTGTCATTTAGTAATGTTGTCAACCATTAAATTAAGCCATGTGTACCATTGTAAGAAAAGGCCCATTCTGCTAATTTTATCCAATACAATGAATCAAGACTCTTCAAATCCTGCTTTAGAGGGCAGACAATGGAACACATGTTCCTACTGGATGAATCTTCCTTTCAGGATGCCCTGGAGCTTCCTGGTTTAATAGTCCTGGAGGTGGTATCCAAAGCCATGGACTTTGAGGGAGATCAGAAGAATCTGAGACCCACTGTTGAAATATTTAGCAAGATTTACATTTTAGCCATTACAGGGTTATTGTGAATGTAGAGTATTATGGGCTGGGTTCAATGTGAAGATCGAAGCCGATTGGTTGCTGAGATCACACCACCTGGAATGTTCTGGTAGAAGTCTAGCTAGTGTGTGTGCCTTGTATTCCTATTGAGGAGAGAAGCATGTTCCTAGCCTAGCAAGATGGCTTTTAGAATAGTTATAGTTAGAAACCTCCCATGTACCCTTCCCTTCTAGTTAAATAAATAGTTCTTTTTATATAGAAACACAAGAGGTCTCTCTCATTAAAGCAACCAAAAATCATCTGCAACCACCTATCCAACAAAGATCCCCAACACCCACAGGAAAGGTGGCAGTTGAATTTTGCTCCTCAAGATGCAAAGGCTCCCTTCTCTAAATCAGGGGATGAGACTGAACTGCCACCTCCGCAGAGGAAGCGCAAGCACCTAAAGACCCAGTCTTGGTCAGTAGCTAGGCATAAATGTGGCTTCCTCATGAACTGCTCTTTGAGGGTGACCGCAAGAGTAACCCTCATCAGCGGATTGCTTCCATGACAATCTTTATTGTCTGCTGCTGTGTCCAATGCCAGCAGGACAGCAAATCCCTTCTGGGTTCGGCTCTGAGCCTCCTAGGAGCTATCCACAGTGCTAAACTGGCACTGCTCTAGCTGGAGTTCTGGATAGAGATGGGTGCTTTGTTTCTGAACTTGACCACTTCAGCCTCGCGGCACAGTGGTTAAATGCCTGTACTGCAGGTAAAACTGTGTTCATGAACTGGGGTTCAATCCCAGGTAGCAGGCTCAAGGTTGACTCAGCTTTCCATCCTCCCAAGGTTGGTAAAATAAGTACCCAGCTTGCTGGGGGGGGGGGGGCAATGTGTAGCCTGCACACTCTAATTAAAAATTGTAAACTGCCCAGAGACTACTTAAAGTGGTATGGGGCGGTATATTAGCAGAACAATTTTTAGTCTACTGAGCCACCTCGCTCAGTGGCCTATGAGATAAAGGGAAAAATCAAGTCAAATAATCAGTTCTGGGCACAGAATCTAGGAGCTTATGTGACTGTTCTATCTTTCAGCCTCATAGCAAGCATAAAGAAACTTGTGAAACCTTAAAGACTAAGAAGTCTTATTAGGCATAAGCAGTTACAGCAATAGCCCAGTGTCTCATATCAAAGATGTAAAACGCAGCCTTGTGTATCCCTGGACAACTGAGGTGTTCCCATGATCCTGTCTGTGTTTGAGCCTCAGGTTGCCTCCAGACCTCACTTATCCATGCTGACCCAGCATCTGGTCTTCTTCTGTGCTGGGCCTGTGCCTGGACATTTGAAATGGCTTCCAGACTGTGAATTCAATACCGATACTTGCTAGTTAGAGCTGTACTGTTGTCGCATTGCCCACAGCAGGACAGACTGATTCTATTAGGAATAGTTGTCTTTGAGATGCCCTATAGTGATATGGAGTGTGATCCATGCTGTCAGATCAGTGAACAGAACAAAAGAATCTTGCCGCATCTTTAAAACTAACAGATGTATTGTAGACTAAGTGTCCATGCACACGTGTCTATTCATGCTGATTTCAGAATGAAATCTGTGAGCACCATGTCCTCCTTGAACGTATATGTGAATTGTGACAATCTCGTAATGCTTTTTCTTTTTGTCACTACAGCCAGTGGTGGCTGTTATCTCCTGCTTTGGTTATACTGGAAATCCATTCTTTACAAGAGCTACCGGAAGTGCTAAATGTATCCCCCAAATAGGTTCAGCGCTTCCTATCCCCCCAATGAGTTCAGTGCTTTCTAATTCCTGTCAATTGGAAAGTAGAACATGGAACAGATTCACAGCACCACTGAAACGGGAACTATCAGTCATCACTAAGTGTCTTGATGCTCAAAAACAATGCACCATATTTGGGACACCACTGAGATGTTTTTCTCTTTGCCACCAAATGAACAAATCAAACCCAATGCCTGCCGGTATCCAACGTGGGAGTTCACATACATATAGACAAGAAAATATGCAGCACACAGGAAGACTACACTTGCAACCTATCTTTCACCTCAATATGCCAAATCTCTGTGCACAAGTACTTCTGTGTAGAAAGTCTCACCAGCAGACTGATGTTGAGAAAAGGGGTGCCTTCTTCCTCATTTTCTCTTTATACAAACCACATGCATACTGTACAGCAGTGGTTCTCAACCTGTGGGTCCCAGGATGTTCCTGAACTGCAACTCCCAGAAGTCTTCATCACTAGGTGAGCTGGCCAGGATTTCTGGGAGTTGCTGTCCTGGAACATCTGGGGACCCCCCAGGTTGAGGCCCACTGCAGTATAGTATTAAGCAAGCCCAGTATAATATTAGTGTAATGCCTGTAAACTAACCAAAAGGAGCCTCTCCTAGCCATTCTGGCCTTGAAGTTGTGGCCTTCCTTATAGCCTGTCACATCTTGTAGAGCAGGGCTGTCCAAATTAGAATAGGCCAAGGTCTACTTTTTTAGACCAAAGTACCACTAAAACCTCTACTTACGAATTTTATCCATTCCGAGCACACACTCATAAGTAAAAATCTTTGTAAGTAGAGCAGTGGTTTCCCATAGGAATGCATTGAAAATAAAACAATGTATAGCATACTTGCACTGGTTATTTTTTATATGCATGTAAAACTTCAACATGTTATAAGGGATTCCTATTTCATTATCAGGAAGAAGTTTGTCTAAGCCAGGGCTGTCCAACTTTGAACAGGCTGAGGTGCTGATCCCCTGGCTGGCGGGGGGGGCACAGGACCACGCCATGGCCCTTGAACTGCCCCGCTTGGCTGAAACAGTGGGCTGGCAGACCTAGAACTTTGCTGGGGCAGTGGTGGTCCTTGGGGTGATGGAGGTAGAGGTGGAGAACTTATCCCCTCACTTCTTTATTGATGGCTGGTGGGCTACTTTTGAAGCCTTCGTGGGCTACTGGTAGCCACCGGTCTACCTGTTGGGCAGGCCTGTTGTAGAGTATTTAGTAATATTTTTAGTTGCCAAGAAAGTTTCTGACACACACACCCTAAACAGAGTTACCAGTACTTTGGCACTCATCACTGTGGATCTTTCTCAAAAAAAAAATCTCAGAGTCTTGACAGAATAAGAGCAGGTGCCTAAGGTCAGCTTCTGGCACTTCTTTTCTCCCCTCTCCTCTCTCTTCAAAAATGCTGTGTTCCTTGTGAAAGAAAAGGCCCTCCATAAAGAGATGCCTTGAAAGACCTTGAACTGACTCTGACAAATGATTAGCTCCCTCTGCCTATTTAGGGTTGATGCAAGAGGGTCCATTGTACGTCTTGATCTGGCCAGGGACAGACTGTCACAAGGCTACGATGACAGGTTGCAGCAACCTGCCTTGAGATGGAGAGGGAGCCTGGAGTGGATTTTTAAATAAAATGGTGTAGTTGACTTGAACTAGAGAAAAAAATAATTTGCAAGTGGAGCAGGCAAGTTGGCAAAAAGCAGGCTTTAGTGGGGCTGCACAGGTACTGCTGTTGAGTTTGGGGGAGGGCTTGTAAGTTCAGTCTTGCTTTCCACCTGTCCTGCTTTCTAGCATTCAGAGACCAAAACAGTGCTACATGAGCTGTTGGTTCAATTTCTGGGGGATTGATCTCCCCTACGGGATAAATGAAATCCACTGGAAACAATGCAGGCCTTCTTGAAGCACAGGGAAAGAATATCGCCCTGCCCCACCATCCTGAATTCTGGATGAGACCAGTTTACTATTGTATTGTGCATTGCGTGAAAGAAGACAAAGTTGTAGACACATTATGGAAGAAGCTAGCTTTTGAGTGCCAGGCTTCTGAAGAGCCCTCAATTCATTCTGCTTTTGACAGCACACATTCAGTTTTTGCACACATTCTTTTTTTTGTTCAAGTTTATACTTTATATATCAGAAAAGGAAGGGCTTGTGTTTTGCTGTTGTTTCTATGAAACCTGAATGGGAAAGTGTTTTCCCCTCTCCCGGCAGCAGTTTCCTCAGGCACAGAGAACTCTGTCAGAATTGCAAAGGAAGCCAACATTTACCTCCCAGGGAAGGGCCAAGAATGAAATGAAACACGCCGAATGCAAGATAACGCAGTTGGGAACAAGCGGATGCTGTGACAAACAAAGATGGTGTGACACTTGGGGGACCAGATGATGCAATTACATCATAAGCACATCTTCCGACGCACTCTGGAGAGACATCTGACCTGTCGGGCACATCATAAGACAGGCAGGGGAAAGTTTTGTCAAATGACAGGCGCAAGCAGAAATACGGAGGAATGAAAATTTGTGTGGCTGTGAATCCAGTGTGAATGGATTTTTAAAAAGTTTTTTTCAAATTAAGATCAAGCATGGGCTGAATCACTTTTGGTGGTACAACTTTGGCAAGGATGCTGTGGATGGATATTCCTCTGCACTCCTTTGTGTCCATCTGGTGTCAATGCAATCCTTTGACCACAACCGCACATCCGTGAGCAGACACTTTTTATTTTGGGTCGCCTTTTCTTCTCCATTGGTCACGTGGTTGTAATAGCAATTCTGCAGTTCGCACTTAAGTGTGTACCTAGCAATTGGCTTTCCAGTTCCCACGTGATTAAACCACTGTTTTATGAGAGGAAAACGGCTAAGAATTGGGGACAACGAAGGAACAAGCGACTTACTATGTCCACAAATAACACCAAATCGCTTCAAAGGGAGGCACAGGAAGTGATGTAAAAAAACCCTACCCCCAGTGGCCGTCAAAAAAAAGCACCACAGGGGCCAAAAATGGGTGTGGCTGAGATAAATCGTTTTGAAACCCAGACAGTGATTTTTAAGGCACCTTGTTCTAAAGGAAAAGGTGTTTTAAATCAGAAGTGCGGTAGCAGTCAAAAGCCTCTTAGAGTCCATGTTGGGGTTGACTTCCCCTCCCTCTTCACTAAGTCCGGCAGTTGGCATTGCTGACCTGTAGACTTTCTTTCTTAGCTTCAGAAGCATCTCTGTAACAATTAATCAATGGGTCAGATAATTTCCACACAGCAATGGGCAGCATCAAAAGCATTTGGGGGAGCTAAGATCAAGTCTTCCCTGTTGCAAGCTGAGGAGCATAGGGTATACTGACATATGGCGCTTTTACAAGACCCCTAAAATCCAAGGCAAAGGGTTCCCAGATGTGGAGTTTAAAATTGTTTTCCCACCAGCTCTGGACTTTAAACAAAATAAAGTACGACCATGCCCACCTAAGCGCATCCCAGCACATTTTCCAAGTACCTGGTCTCCGAAGGTGAAAAATTTCTGATGCGGATGTAAAGCAGTGAGTGCTGGGGTCTCCTCGCCTTGTGTTTGTTTGTTTTTGCCCCCACCCCTTTAAGAGACTGAAAGAGACTAGAATGGTTCCTGGAGCAGCTCCACGGCAGAGTGGAGGTGAGCCTGCATTCTTTTCTCCCATTTTTTCCTCCCTCCCCTCATGCAGACAGGAGCAAGGAAGTGCGGAGGGGTGGGAACACAGGAAGAGCGACAAACCCCCAAGATCTCTGGTCCGAATTTAAGTTCCAGTGGATCTTAGGGGTCGTGTAAAAGCACCCATAGTTGTGATGTGGCCTGACCCTCTTCAATCTCAAAAAGAACTATAAATGGTGCAAAGCAACACAACTAAAAACAGACACACATTTTCTTAAGTTCCCGTTGCTTTAGCAAACTCCGCTTCACAGCCTATTCAGCAGATTCCAAATAAGATGTCTGCTTGTTTCTGAGACACAAGGCACATATAAGAGTCTTAATAGGGTTGGGTTTTAGCTGATTTCCATCACAATATGCACCTAGCTCTTTTAATGCTCTCCCAGAAGATGATTTACCATCTGAAAGTAGTCCTACTGAGCAGCGTGTGAACTTATTTCCTTTGTATTCCTCCTGAATTAATAGCTTATATATCTCACTTACTATACCTTTTCTCTGTTCTTTATTCTTTATCTTATTTCTTCTATCTATAATTTCTTCGAATTTAGTCAGTTTTCTACAATCTCCTACTTTTGTTATCCATTCTTTGGTCCATTTTTCCATTTGTATAATATTCAGCAATGAAATATTTTCTCCAAGCATTGCCTTTATACTTTTTTATATTCTGCATTTGTTTCCGCCAATCTCGTAAATATATAACTTTTTTATCTTGCAATATCTTATTTAATTTCCCTTTTAAATTTTCTGGAAAACTATTAATTTCTGTTACTCGAATCAAAGGTGATACTAATGGACTATATTTCCCTCTGACATTCTTCCAATAATCCATCATGTTTTTTCAAGAATGAATAGTTTATCTTTCTTGTCTGAGCTTTAATATCTTCCTTGAAAAATATGTTCTCCTTTTGCATAATTTCTAAATCTCTCCAAATTAAATTAGCATTTTTATTATTATATCTGGAATGTGTCTTCACTGATTGGCTATATAGTATAGTTTAACATTAGGTAAACCTAAACCACCCTCTTTTTGAGATACATACCATAAACACTTATTAATTCTACCTTTTTTTTTTTTTACTATTACAAAACATATTTATTTTCCTCTGGATTTCTTTTAACTCTCTTTCATCCCATTTTAAAGGTAACAGTCAAAACAAAAAAATCAATTTGGGAATAATTTTCATTTTACCTACTGAGATTTTTGCAAACCATGAAATCTTTAAATTTTGATATTCTTTTATTTGTTCAGTAATTTCTTTATTTACTTTATAATAATTTTAAGCATATATTGTAAACACCATCCAAATTTATCCCCCCAAATTAATATTATTTGTTATTTTACCTTTAAATACTCCCTTAAGCAACTTTTTCTCTTCCTCTTTATAATTCGCCAATAGACCTTCAGATTTATTCCAATTCACTTTAATCGCGTTGCTTCCTCAAATGCATTTAAATTGTTTCTGTAATTTATAAAAGCCACTGTTGTGGTGTCAAGATCAAATTTGTGACACTCAATCGCTGACTTTAGAACAATATATAATTTTATTCCAGTAGTTTTCAATGGATGAGGAGCGATTCTACCTATTCATTTTCCCCCAGGATTTATAAAGAGGATAGTCAGATCAACCTGAGGATGCTTCTGGGTTCTTTCTCATATTTTCAGAATCCTGAGTATGTCCAAGACATTAAGGAGACTCCTTTGCTGCTAAATCAAAATGTTTTATCCATTCCTCAGAGATGTAATCCAGGTCTGCTGCCTTGCCTTTTTCTTAACCACAAATAGCTTTTTCCAATTCGTTTAAGTTGAATGGTCTTATAATGTCAATGGCTTCCAGCTGCTTCTTTCTTTTAAGTTTAAGTTCTAATTTCCCATAGCAATGTTCAGATCTGACATTAAAGACAGCACTTGGTGGACAATTTGCTGAAATGTTTCCATGAGTAGGGCCTTTCCTTGGAGCCTCATTAAGCTTCCTTAATAATCTCCAGGCCTTTTGACTTTTCTTGATATGTTTATTTCTTCCACAAGTTTTATCCCATTGTCTATTTTAGTTTCTGAAACCAAAGAAATTTCACACATAGTTGGGCTCTAAAAGGGTAAAGTAAAGGTATAGGTCCCCACCCACAGTGCATGCCTGCTAGTCATGTCTGACTCTAGGGGTGGTGCTCATCTCCATATTCCAGCCGAAGAGCCAGTGTTGTGCAAGTCCATGGCCATGTGACCAGCATGGCTGCAAGGAAACACTGTTTTACCTTCCCGCTTTTTACGGCGGTACCTATTTATCTACTTGCATTTACCGTACATACTTTAGCACTGCTATGTTGGCAGGAGGTTGGGCTCTAAACCCACCAGCAAATAACAAGTCCAGGTTATAGCTATGTTGCCATCTCCTATGATTGAAAGATGGGAGACATTTACTGTTGTGAATAGGAGTAGTTGGGATATTTCTCCACATTAAAGCATGGCTTCTCTCCTGTCCTCATTGAGTTCATATGCCAAGACATATGCCAAAACTGAAGTCCTTCATTGTAAAAATTATTTTTGCTTATGAAATCAATTTGCATCATGTGGTTTATAAATGGAGGATACCATGCAATTACTTAGCTCCCCTGTTATCATTGCTATATCATCCTGCTCTGTTACAAAAGTAGATGACATCTGGAGGTCAGAACTGACTAGTATAGCTCTTCTGTATTGTGTATGAGGACTCTGAGCTACAAGTCATGTCTCAGTTATTTGGTGGGGGATCTCTGGTGGCAGTCTCTCTTCATTTCTTGAATACAATGCATATCTCAATCATGTATCTGGCAATCCTGATGCAGTAGTTCTTCTTTAGGAGCTGGCAAGCCCTCTATTCCTGCCAAGAAACTCCATGAACATGGGGTCACGAAGATCATGACTGTAATGACACAACAACAAGCCCCTGTATGAGCCCCATCGCACTGCCCTTCTTCTTTAACAAAACTGAGTAAAATAAGGAAAACCATTCTATATAGATCTCCACAGAAAATGTTTAGACCTGTTTTTGTTTTTTTTTTTTTTTTTAAAAAAAGGTGCTGTTTGGATTTTGGCACACTGAGGTACAGTGGCACCTTGTATAAAGGAATTAATTTGTTCCAAATGAAATTATGTTAAGCAAATTTTTCTTTATACAAATTCCCATAGGAATGCATTGAAAACAGAGTGCTCCCATTTTTATGTTGTATGGATTTTCCCCATAGGCGATTATGTTAAGCAAATTTCCCCTCCCTCTGGAATTTTTTATGTTGTACAAATTTTATGTTATACAAGCTGTTTGTTATACATGGGTCCACTGTATATCCTGACAGGTTTATTCTGTTAGGCAGAAGGAATGCTGCGGACATAGTATACAGTGGTACCTTGTATAAAGGAATTAATTCATTCCAAATGAAATTCTGTTAAGCAAATTTTCCTTCGTACAAATTTCCCATAAGAATGCATTGAAAACCAAGTAGTGCCTAATCGCGACCATTTTTATGTTGTACGGATTCGCCCCATAGGTGATTCTGTTCAGCAACTTTACCCTATCTCCGGAATTTTTTATGTTGTACAGATTTTGTATTATACAAACCATTTGTTATATGAGGGTCCACTGTATTTCAACTAGACATGGGCATGACCAGAAAAAAATGATGTTTCGAGTTTTCATTTGTTGGAACGGGTCCGTTTCAGGTCGTTTCCGTTTGTCGCGAAATTTTTCAAAAATTTGTCATTTCGTCGTTTCGTTTGTCGTTTGTCATTTCCACCGCGTTTTAGCACGATTTGACTTCCCCCAGAGCATAGGGGCATCCTGCAATCAGGGCCATCACTAGGTGTTTTTGCGCACTAGGCGGGGGGCGGGGGAGGTGCGGGCGGGCGGCAGTGGCGGGGGGCCATGGGCGGGCGGCGACAGCAGCAGGGGGGAGGCACGGGCAGGCGAGTGGGGATATCACTTAGGATAGAGGTTCTGTTCTTGGCTTGCACCCCAAATGTGTGTGTGTGCAAGCAAATTGAAGTTGGGAAAATAGAAAATAAATGGTAGTATATAATATATTTTTATATTTTTATATTTTTAAAATAAATCCACACCTCCCACTCCCAGTCGAACCTCCCCCTTTATCCAATATCAGAAAAAATCCTCACAAACTGCCAGAGAAGAAATAAAGAATAAAATGCTATTCCCTTCAGCAGACAAAGCTGCAGGGAATCAAAGAAATTATTTTCTAAATTCAGTTCCCTCCCTATCCTAAAGCCTCCAGCCTCCCTCCTCAATCTCGATCGGATCACGCCAGCACCAGCAGCCAGCCCTCCACACACCGGACTGCAATTTCTGGAAGGTGCCTAGGCTTTTTATGCCCTCAGAGACATCCAGAAGTGTCAGTCAAAAACCTGGCGATGCCATTGGTGGAATGGTTCAAACAATTTGCATGGTCCCATCCCATGCCCAGCCCAAATGGGCAGGTCTAAAAAAATAAAAAATAAAATAAAATAAAATAAAATAAAATCAATACGGCGTTTTATTGCTATAAAAACCCACTGCTGCTACTATTAAAATTCAGGCATTTAAAATAAATAAATTTCACATATTTCTGTGGTGATTTGGTGTGTTTTTTGACCACGATTTCAAAAGAAAAATTGCGGTCGCCATTTTGGATTTTCCCCTCACCGCATGGCATGGCGAAACGACGAGGATGACCCCCCCAGCCTGGTGCAAGCAGCCCAGGACAGGAGAAGAGGGGGGGAAGGCCAGGGACCCCCCAGAGACCACCCCTCTGGTAGGTGGCAAAGCCTCAGGCAGGCATATTTTCACCTGTTTTTTTGACCGGGAGTCGGAGTTTTTAAAAAAAAATTAAAAACTTTTTCTGTGCTTCGCATTGCGTGATCGCCGCAATGCCACAAACGAAAACGAAAAACCCGACCAAATTTTTCTTTTTTCGGTTCGAGTTCGAGTTCTGACGGCTTAATTATCATTACCGTTTCCGTTACGTAACGGAAATGAAAAACGGAAACGAAAATGAAAATTTCGCCGAGTCATGCCCATGTCTAATTTCAACTTTTGATAACATTCCCCAGACAGGCATAGTGAATCCACCCCAGATTTTTTAAGTCTACATTTTAAAGGCATTGTGAAAGATGCCTATTTCAGGGATGTGGTTCAGCTTTAAGAACAGGGCCTGCGATCTTCTTGGCTAAAACCTGATCTGATTCATGTATCCTCCTGCCCCCATTGTCCATCTCGTATTAGCATTTGCCTCCTCCCTTCCCGCCGTTCCCCCCCCCCCCCGGTTATTCCTCAACAAGCATTCCTGCAAGAACGTCCAGATATATTTTTAAAAAGGCTTTTATTTTGCCGAGCCCTGGGTCAGGCAACAGTCTCTCTAGAGAGAAACAAGGGACTAATCACCACTCAGCCAGATTTATGTCACCAACCTCCATGGTCTTCATTTCATGGGGCCATCCTAAGAACCATCACATTCTGATTTACCCGGGTGGATGACATCATAGGTTTCTTGAGATAAGTATGAAAACTTTTAAATCACTGGTTCTTTTTTCTTCAGAAATGGATGGACCCCCTGTGTATTATGTCTGGTTTATTCTTCTCTCCATTAAAAAAAAAAGGCTGCTGAATTTCAGCACGCATATTCCCCAAAGTACACATCATTCCAGGCATGTATTGTTTCTTAATTAGTCAGTGAGCGATGCTTTTCCACACAGATTATGCCATAATTCACATTGACAGAGACGTCTGAGCTTCGAGTGCACCTGATTTGGGTCAGTCTTCAACCACCACCTTCATTAGGCTTGCGGTAGGTCCGCACGCATTTCTGACTTCTAATTATGGAGAACAAAATGAGTTTTCCCATCTAAATTAAGTGGCTTAAATGAATGCATCTTTGGTGTGGGGACTTGTTGACACTGACTGATAGCAGGTCTCCATGGTTTAGGCAGGATTTAAAAAAAAAAAAACACTTCTGGCCCTACCTAGACTTAATCTAGAACTTCAGTATTTAAAACAGACATTCTACCATTTAGTGACAGCCCTTCCATGGAGGTTCTACAGGAACAGCGTCAGCGTTCCTCAGCCTACAACTCAAAATTCCAGCAGCAGTAGCCACCTGAAACTGTGTTCTGCCACCAAACTATAGGTCCTCCCCAATTTTTTTATTGCTGTATATGGGCAAGTTGCTTGTGCGCTGACCCCAATGAATGAATGGCCTCCAGAATGTTATGTCATTCCCAGCCATGTTCAACAACAGCAACAACCAGCCTTTTTATTAAAAGAAATAAACAGAATAAGGAAAGATGAAATGGCCAACATGTTGCTGCATTTTCACAACTCTCAAAATATGATGCTTAGAAAAGACCACACTGTTCTTCCTAACAGCTGTGCCCAGTCTCGTTAGGCTCGACTTTCCAGACTCAGCCATATCAATCTAGGTGTTATGCACCTAGACATTGATCCATGCAGTCTATAAAAACAACTGTGTCATCTTCATTTTTAAATTTGGTATTCTTCAATTATGCAGGAAGATAACCTTAGCGCAGCACACAAAAATCGATGTCCGAGAGTGGTTTTTTAAAAAGGCAATAAAAAGCTGCAGGCTGCTTCATTGGTTCAATCTTGTATTGACGGAACAGTCCTTTAAAAATGAATGGCCAATATTGAAACAGAAAAAATATGTCCACATGTTTCACAATGTTTTATTGATTGCGGCAAGTGTTTTCATTGTCAATGTGATTTTAGACAGTGAGCTAAAATGCATCATGTCATAAAGATTCCAAGAAGATATTTTAGAAGCACTGTTTTTTTCAGCAATAACAAGTGAGAACAGGCAAAAGAAAATATATATATTTTACCCAACATGTTGTTAGTCTGTGGAACTCCCTGCCACAGGATGTGGTGATGGCATCTGGCCTGGATGCCTTCAAAAGGGGATTGGACAAATTCCTGGAGGAAAAGTCCATCACAGATTACAAACCATGATGGAGATGTGTTATCTCCAGGCTTAAAAACCAGGGTACTTAAAACAAGGGCCAGATGCAGGGGAGTGGTATCAGGAGACCGATATCTAGTCTCGTGCACTCTTAGACACATTTGAAGAGATAACCTGCTACAAGACAGATCCAAAGGGCCAAATGACAGAACACCACTGGTTGTCACTTACAGTCCACAAGTGAGACCACTCACACACATCTTAAATGATCTCCAGCCCATTCTTGACAAGAACACATCACTCTCCAAAGCTCTTGGTGGGAGACCCATACTTGCCAACAGACAACCTCCCAAACTCAAACAAATACTAATGCACACAAGATTAGAAAACAGCAATATGGACTATGTTGCCACAAACCCTGATGCCAGCTCTGCTCACACATCTACTCTGGCAACACAATCACAGGACCCAACAATGTCAAATACAGTATCAAGGGAAACTTCACCTGCTTCTCAACTAATGTGATCTATGCCATCTTTTGCCAACAACCATCTGTACTCTACATTGGACAAACAGGACAATCTCTAAGAAAATGCATCAATGGACACAAGTTTGACATAAGAAACCACGATACACTGAAATCGGTCTCAAAACACTTCAGTTTACCTGGATACTCCTTGAAAGACTTGAAGGTCACCATTTTGGAACAGAATAATTACAGATCAAGAATACAAAGGGAAACAGCTGAAATAAGATTCACATGCATGATGGACACACACAAGAAGGGATTAAACATAATGGACTCTAAGGTAAAAACTCTACATTGCCCCTTTTTCATGGACTCTAAGGTTAAAAACTCCCATTCTCTCTCTCGCTCCCCCCCTCCACACACACACTCACCATCTCTGATCCAATCTGGTTTCTGTCTCTTGAGGAATTTACCTCAGAGCCATAATACCACACTTAATATAAACAGATCCTGGCCTCAGAGTGATAAAACTATCTTTTACAGCTTTACAGAACCTGGCCTAATGTTCCCACCATTTCTACTAATCAACTCTCCTTCCTCTTCTTCCCCCTCCTCCTCTTCCCCCTCCTCTATCCACCCCCCCAACTATATACTACAGCCAATGAATATCTGGTATGAAATGTATACCCCATCCCATATTATATTGCACACCTCATTCTGCTGCTATATGTCTGCTATATGTCTGAAAAAGTGGACCTGTAGTCCACGAAATGTTACATTAAACTATGAAAGCTACTCTTTAAGTTGCCACATGTTTTTGTCTTTTGTTTGTTTTGTTTTGTTTTGTTTTTCTTTGATTTTTGCCAGAAATTCAAGACAATGACTTTGTTTATAGAGTCAATTCATGTAATATTTGGCAGTTATGTTTTTCTATTACCTTCCACTTTTACTAGCATTATTGTCTTTCCCAGTAAGTCTTGTTTTCTCATAACATGTCCAAAAGCTCAGTTTTGTCATGTTCTGCTTCTAAGGAGAGTTCGGTCTTAATTTGTAAGATGGCTGACTTTCCCCACCCATAGCCGAGTGGGGATTTGAACCCAAATCTGCAGAGTCTTCCTGCGCCCTGTTCCAACATTCTATCAAACTGGCTCTTGAAGGCACATGCAACTAATGACAGAAAACATACAAGACACATTCAACAAATTATTCAAAGCACATGAGGCCAAGGTGAAGAATGACGTCCCCACCATGATGATAATGGTGACAAATCTGGGGGTATTGGTGGTGAGGGTGGTTCAAAAGCATAGAAACAATACTCTGAGGCACATGCCTGGGATTGTTGCTGAACGCCTTGTGCGGGAAGACATCCTGGACCTCCTTAAGCATGCATAAGCCCTCTTGAACACAAGTGTATTGAGCTCCAGCCTCTGCAGGAGTGAACCAGAAATTATAGCTATTCCAAAGTAGAGCCCTAAACCTCGCCCATAGGCACAGGAACGCAAGATCAGACACATTCAAAGCGGCACACTAGAGAATTCTCATCCTTTGCCTGAACTGGCTCAAGACATTTTCCTGGCCAAAATATAATCTGAATAGTATCCACTTTTTAAGCTCTCAAGATCATAAGTTCTGGTAAAATAAGTGGGCAAGATGTGGGACAAATTTGTTGCTTTTGCAACCCTCTAAACCAGTGGTTCTCAACCTGTGGGTCCCCAAATGTTCCTGGATTGCAACTTCCAGAAATCCCTTCCAGCACAGTGAGTGGTGGAGGCTTCTGGGAGTTGCAGTCCAGGAACATCTGGGGACCCACAGGTTGAGAACCACTGCTCTAAACTCTACCATGCACATTTCTGCTCTTCTACAAGGTATGTAGCTAGTTCATATGCCCTAAAAAAAGATTTAAAAGACCATTAACCACAAGAGGTAAAAGAATAGGTCTAGTTGAAATAAACTCATTTTCCAGCAAGTAAGATAAATATCAAGGTGCACCACAGTGTCCCATGGAAGTAGAAAGTCTGAGAAATTATGGCCTAAAAGCATGAATAAATTTCGTTATATAATCTCGGGAAGGGTCAATGCTTCCCTGCAAATGCATGAAGATGCCAGTTCTATTTTCCCCGCTGCTCGGTGCAAAATTACAGTTATTAATTGACAATACCCCGAAGGTTGCAAAATCCTCATTTTGGTCTTGTTCTACTCACTGAAAACACATAACAGTGACTTCAAAAGTTCAGCCTTTGGGTTTATAGACTACTACATTTTATGTGAATCCAAACGCTACATTTTTGATGACCTTAAATGAAGAAAAGTTTCAGGATGAGCACTGAGGAGATGAATTTATCGTGTTAGAAGAATACAATAAAAGAACCAGGGATCAATTTGCTGCTTTTCCCCTTTCTGCCATCCAGGCAACTCTTCCTAGTATTCCAATGTTTTCTCTACAAAGAGTTTCAAAATGCAGCATGGCCACAGCTGCATGGATTTTTCTATCTTATCTGGATCTTACGCTGTGGTGGATACATCAGCAAGAAGGGTCATTCTATAGATTTAATTCTGTTCTGCCCTTGACTTCATAGATGCTCCACCACCACCCTGGTGAAGAATATAAAGTCATAGCGGAGGTGATCAGAAATTGAAAGTAAGAGACTGAACGTTCAACAATTCTGGGCAAGGTGATGGAGCGGGTGGCCGTAGTTAGGCTCCAGTCATTCCTAGAGAATGATCATGTCCTGGATCCATTCCAGTCCAGGTTTAAGCTGTGGCAAGGGACCGAGACAGCCCTGGTCACATTGCAAGATGACCTCTTAAAGGGCGCTGACAGGGGTTGCTCTGCCCTGTTGGTCCCTCTCGATTTGTCAGTGCCCTTTTATACTGTAGACCACGGTATCCTCCTGGGCAGGATGTCTGAGATGGGTATTAGGGGGTCATGCCTTGTGCTGGCTCTGGTCCTTTCTTGACAACTGTGCCCAGAGAGTAGAGCTGGGGAGTGATCTGTCAGCCCCATGGACACTCTCTTGTGGGGTGCCCCAGGAGTCGGCAGTCTCTCCTATGCTCTTTAACATCTGTATGAGGCCGCTGGTGAGGTCATTTGGCGTTTTGGGGTCTGCTGTCATCAGTACGCTGATGGCATGCAGCTCTAGCTCTCCTTTTCTACAACTGCCATGAAGGCTGTGCGGACCCTTAACCACTGCCTGGATGCGGTCATGGAATGGACCAGGACTAACAGGCCCAGGCTCAACCCTGGGAAGACTGAGGTTCTGTTCCTTGGGGGATACCTGGATGGGTACAGTAGCCCTCTCCCCAGTTTGGGGGGGACTGACCCTCCAGCTGGTGGATAGAGTGAGGAGTCTGGGCATTGTCCTGGATCCAGCTTTGTCCCTGGAAGCCCAGGTGGCAGCTGTTTCCAGGACAGCCTTTTACCAACAGGCTTATTGCTCAGTTCACCCATATCTGGATGTGGACTCCCTTAGCACGGTAGTGTAGGCACTGGTAGTATCAAGGATAGATTACTGTAACACTCTCTATATGGGATTACCCTTGACCCTTGTTCAGCGACTGCAGCGGGTGCAGAATGTGGCAGCCAGGCTGGTGGTAGGTGTGGGCCATCACCCCCATCCTGGCTCACCTGCATTGGCTACCCGTTGCCTCCCAGACAAGGTTCAAGGTACTGGTTTTGGTTAACAAAACCCTCCATGGCTTTGGATCTGACTATCTGGTGGAGCGTATCTCCCAGAGCTCAGCTTTGTCTGGTCCTACCAGAGCTTTGCTTGTCTTTTTGCTCCAGGTGGCCACATTGAGGGAGGCCCGAAGGGTCTCTACTCATAATCAGGCCTTCTCAGTGGTTGGCCCGGCACTCTGGAACAAACTGCCCACAGAGATCAGCCTGGCAGAGTCCCTGCCAGCTTTTAGGAGAGCATTAAAAACCTGGCTCTTCAGGGAATGTTTGGAGATTGCCGATTGTACATTTGGTGTACAAACATTGTGCAAAGGTGACACACATAACCTTTGTGATGCTGCTAACTGCAAAGGGAGGGATGGGTGTCTAGGCTTTCAAGGCACCTCTCCCCCCCCCACACACACACACACAAAAACCCAACCCACTCCCACTCCAGTATTGTTTGTTCTGTACTTTTTCGCCCAACCTGGAAATGCCTGGCATTTCCTGGAGGGTTCATCTGGTACCATAACACCTGGCAACCCTAAACAGAGCCTTAAAGAGGAGAAGAACATGACTGATTTGGCATCAACACTGCAGCTATTGTGTTCCAGGAGCCAGCTTTCCCAACCAAGAAGATGGTTGGGGTGGAGTTCACATCGCTTTTACAGATATGCTTAAAGCTTCCAGAGACTTCCAGAGAAGGCTTTACAGAGCCTTCCGTGTTCTGTCTGGAATGACTGGCAACCTTTTTAATTAGACTCTCAAAGGTCATTGATCCTGATAGGAGGTATGTTTGGGAATACCTCCTTTGATTGTGATCACCCTGAAATAACACCAGCAAACAATGGAAGCCGTTCATCTTTGTTGACAATGGAAACAGAGCAGCAGCAGTGAAATTTTCCAGAACATGGAATGTTCTTCATTGCTTGTCCCTGTATCGTCCAGGGTTATGAGCCTAGGAGACTGAAATAATTGCTTTAGAGGGGATTCTGAATCTTTGGGCTCAGCTGCCCATGACAACGAGAAAGCTTCTCACCCATCCGTAGCAAGTCAGGATGCCCATTTGTGTTACTCTTGTGTATGAGAAAAAGGAACCAAAGCATTTTTCCCTGTGCGCAAGCCCCCTCCCTGCAAATGAGATATATTTTTGCAAATAATTTAAAAATCAAAAACACCGGATGTGATGTTGGCATGCTGGGAACGGTCATATAGTCCTTCTGTGATTTTTGTGTGCATGTTCTGCTTTTACCAACAGAGAAGACCATAGCTTTGCTCAGAAACATCTTGACCAATTCACAGAATCTGAGCTGTAAATGGCTGTAGGTTAAGAAGTGGCAGAGGCATTGGCTCTCACACTCCACTTGCATAGGTCAGTACATGGCAACAAATGCCTACACTGACCTCTAAACTTGTGGCAATCTGCAGTTGAAATGTGTGTGGATCAGTTTATGCCAGCATCATGGTTTTGATTAGATTCCAGTCAATATTTTTTGAGGGGGAAAGGGGGACATTAGTAAAGGCCACCCCATGAGCCCCCAGCCCTGTAAAACAGGTTTTAACAAGTTAATACTTGAGGAAAGTTCCTTTTTTTTTTTTTTTTGAACAACCATTCCTCAAACCTCTAACCTGAAGCCCAGTGGTGCACCTTGGTCTTCCAGGAGGTCATTGTCATTGGAGCGCTGAAGAGTGGTTTGCCACCCTCATGCCCTCATCCTTTAGTTAGTGGGAAATAGACCCCTCCCTCAGCCCAGGGATTCTGGATCACCAGCGGGCAGTCCTCCCTAAGGGCACAGAAGCTGGATGCTGGTTCTTCTGTGGTCTCTGCCCACTCCTCTTCCTCAGAGTCTTTAGAAGATGAGGAGGAGTTCCAACCCCCTTTCCTTCCTCGTCCTCCTTTTAACTTGGCCCTGCCTCTGCCCAGAGGCGTAGCTAGGGTTTCCAGTACCCTGGGACAAAATCAGTTTTTGTGCATCCTTCTGCCCTTCCCCCAACTGCTGGAAGAGGCCAGCTGGTCTCCTCCCACCTGGCCAGACTTCACAGGGCTGTGAAGGCAGGGGACAGGGGAGCAGGAAAAAGCACGGAGCCCCACCGAAGGGCTGGCAGGCAGTTGCTGATGGAGGGGTGGGCATGCACTGCCCACCTTCACAAGTCCTTTCCATGATGAGAGGCGGGAGGGAGGGAGGGAGGGAGGAGGCCAGTGGGTGTTGGGGGAGGCTGGGCCTGGGGCCTGCATCCTACACCCCATGCATCAGCCACCCAGCTTGGTTGCGCGCCCGCCTCCCAGGCGGCTTAAGGGATGGCGCCTTCAGACCCCAAGGGACGCAACTACCCTCACCGGACCGCCGCCGTTCCCTTGCTGGTGCTGGTGCTGCTGGTGCAGCTTCCTGGCTCCTGACTCCATCTCTGCAGTGCCCGGCAGCCCAGCCCAACCTCAACTGGGCTGTCTCTGTGCCCTGGGGCCGGAGCCCCTCTCTGCCACCCCCAAATACACCCATGCCTCTACCCCATAAATCATGCAACTCACACCCCCTTGGCCTCCTTCTTTCCACCTGGGTCCTTATTCTTGCTCTCCGAGCCCTCAGGATGACCTCTCCCCAGGGTCCCTAGGATGCTCACTGAGGGGCACTGACCTGAGGCACATGGCCCACCAGGGACTGCCCGACTGTCCCTCCTCATAGCTCATTACAGTGGGAATGCATTTCATGCGACAACTACTTTGACCAACAGCAATGATTGCAAATCTCAAGCTAATTTTTAAAGCTCTCCGGAGTGTGCTAAAATGGATTTTAACTGAGAAGATACATTGCAACCTAGAAAGTTTTATTTATTTCAGTAACTTTGAGCCTTTTCACACGACCCCTAAGATCCGCTGGCCACTTAAATTCAGACCAGAGATCTTAGGGGTTTGTCGCTGTTCCTACGTTCCCACCCCCTCCGCACCCCTGGCTGCTGGCTGCGTGAGGGAAGGGAGGAAAAAAAGGAAGAAAGGAATGCCGCTCACCTCCATTCTGCCGTCCCGGCACTGCATTCAGATCTCTTAAAGGGGCGGGGGGCAAAAAAAGAACAAACAGAAGCAAGGAGAGCCGGGCAGTCACTATGTTATATCCGCATCAGGAATTTTCACCTCCAGAGAGCAGGTAGCTGAAAAGTGCACTGGGGCGCGCTTAGGTGGGCGTGGTCGCACTTAATTATCTGTAAACTCCGGAGCTGGTGGGGACACAATTTTAAGCTCTGGAGCTGGGAGCCATTTGCGGCGGAGTTTAGGGGTCGTGTACAAAGGGCCAGAGTGTCCTAATTGCCATTCACACTCTGTAAGAGGGGAGCATAAGCATAATTTAATGCAGACGCCTTCATGTTTCTTGAACTGTAGCCCATTGGTGGTCGCACATTTTAAAGTGCAATTTCAATTAAACTTCTTTGGGAAAAAGACAAGGTCTGTGTGGTTTGCCACCCTCTCCCCTTTGGAAAAAAAAACCTGGCACATTAAAAGAAACGTCAGCAAAGGATCTTTTGATAACAGGTCTGCTTGTTTATATAGTTGAAGCACAATATATTTTTCGGCAAATGTAGAGTTGGGAGGGTGAAATCTCATTGTGTTTCCATGATCACCTAAACAAAATAGTTCTAGCAAGGTCCTGAGAAAGCAGTCAGAAGGAAATAGGGAAAATGCCAAAATCAAGCTGTCAGGAAGTGGTCACACAGCTTTCTAGGGACTGGAAGTTGTATCAACAAGGACACTCACTTTTAAATTCAGAATTACACTGTAGGATGGTGTGATAATACTACCAGGCTTTAAAGAGAGGCTGTCCAAAAACAACCAGAGCAGGGGAAGCTATAGGAAAGGTACATTGGTTTACTTTCTCCATTACAGTGTTTGTGAATCTTGTTACTGTGACCAGTGGTGTTGTGGTTGATCTAGAAGTGTACAAGTACATCAAGAAAGTCCCTGTGGCCCTATAAGAAGAGTCTAAAAAATACCAAAAGGAAAAAAAGGGTATTAAAAAATTTTTAATGCCTCTTAATTGCCAATTCCAGACTGTAGAGTGCTCAAATGTTTTGTGTAACAACAGTGATAGCTTGGAACAATTCACTACGGTGAGTACAGCAACTAGAGATCAGCACGAAAAAATCTACAAACACACACACACACACACACACACACACACACACACACACACACGACAAACCAAGTTGGTTTGCAGTTCAGTTTGTGATCCAGTTTGGCAATCCCATTTTTGCTGAAGCAAAACAAAATGCCAAATGCATTTCCCTTCAGTGTTTTGTTGGCTTCGGCAAAATGGAGATGTCCGCCTGGCCCCCCCTTCCCACTGCCCCTGCCTCTCCTCTGCTTACCTGCTCTTGCCACCTCTGCCAGTACCGGAGCCATTCTTAGAGGCAACAGCTGGGCACAACCTCTGTGCATGTGTCTGCTTATCAGCTGGGTGGCAGCCCTATGCTCAGAGGCAGGGGAGCTGGGCCACTGCTTCTGAGCATGCACTCACCACCCAGCTGATAGGTGGGCGGGTGCACAAAGGCAGAGGCTGGCTTCCCTGCCAAGAACTGGTCATTGGCCCTGACCATGTGCCCCCCTCAGCAGAAGTGGAGGTGCCAGTGCTGGGGGAAGTAGCAGCTAGCCCACCCCCCCACCCCCACCCCCAAAATCAACTGGAAAATTGAACCACTAACTGGCTTATTTTTTCCAGGGGGTGCAGTAGCCACTGGTTTCCCCGTTTTTTGCCCATCTCTAACTGCAACTCAGGAGGCCTGAGAGGGGTGGAAGATCGAGTCATAGCCTCTGCTCCTCAAAAGGTCTGGCATAGGGATGGGCAACTTATGAAAAATGACAGGCTGTTTCATCGATTTGTAAGCTTACAAAACCTTACAAAATGAAACAAAACAGCAAACAGTGTGTTGTCAAGAAATGAAACACCATTTTGGCCTCTTGATCCAGCTGTCTTGAGAACAGGAGGTTTATTGTTTTTAACTGATTGATTTGTTTTTCTTTCTTACCCGCCTCAGTGTTTGAGATTGCTTATCTGTGATCTTGATCTGCTTGAAGCTAGCCAGCCCAGGAACTGAGGTGTTCCCTTCGCTGGCTGTGTCTACAAGTTGATTTAAATGATTGTTTTCCTTTCCTTTTTAAGTAGGAGGTTAATTTTTTAAAATAGTTTCTTTCTGTCCCTCACACACAGAGCAGCTGTTAAGTTTACCTCCCATGGAGCAGCTAGCTATTAGGTTTCTAGCTTGTTTACAAAGGGTTCTTTGCTTGAACACAAATTGATTGGAAGGTTTGAGAGTCTTTGATTTAGGGCAGTCAGCTCCCTGCTAAATAAAAGCTCCCTGTTATTGAAACCCTTACAAAATGTTTGTTTCATGATGAAAATTCTTTTAAAATCTGTTATTAATGAAATGAAATGAAGACTGAAACGAAATTAAACACTATATTTCCATTTCGTGCCCATCTCTAGTCTGGAGTTTTGACTCGGTGAGCCCTGCTTTCTCTACATCAACTGCTGGGGATCATTTGTCACACTGCTCATTTTACTTTTCTTTTACCTTGTGTTTTTGGAAAGTGCTTAGGATTGATAAGAAAAGACATAAACCTTGAAACTAATCCTGTCAAACTGCCTCTGAAAATGGTTTAAAATGGCTTTGGAAAATAATGTTTGAAATATAGCCAGAAAATGTAACTCATGGCTCCAATAAGGTGTCTGTTGAAATTTAACTTCCTTGTACTCTCACTGTGAAAAAAGAAAAAAGTTCCAGGAAACTTTATTGCTTCCGGTTTGCAACAGCACCTCTTCCTAATTTAACCTGAAATGTATAGTGCTCCCCCCAAACCCCGCAAGAAAAAAATCCCAATTCTTTTTGCAAATGAGTCAGAACTTCTCACTAGGCTCTTACCTCTATTCTAACCCAGTGAGTGAGAATCAATTAGAAGAAATCAGATGGCCGATAATTTGTTACCCTTTGGTGACAACCAGAATCACTTGCCTGGTGAAGCTGCCACCTGATCCTGCCTCGTAGTAGAGGCAGCCCTGAGATTTGGCCTCTGACCTAACCATTATCCATCTAAAAAGCAATGGGGAGGGATGTGTTTTGGAAGACAAAACTGATGGGGGGAGGGAGCAGCAGATTCTGTGGCCTTTGATCACCGGCACTGAAGTTTGAGTTCTGCAAATAGGAGGGTCTAATTCCTCTTTCTTAGAACCAACAGTGAGCATAGGAGTCACAGAGATTACATAACCCGGAGACTTTAACCACGAGTTCCTTCTGTCTCTCTCTCTCTCTCTCTCTCTCTCTCTCTCTCTCTCTCTCTCTCTCTCTCTCTCTCACACACACACACACACACACACACACACACACACACACACACACACACACACACACACAGAGGTATCAATCTCATTGGGCTCAGCACCATCTTTTAAACCAGTGTTTCTCAACCTGTGGGTCTCCAGATGTTCCTGGACTGCAATTCCCAGAAATCCCTTCCAGTACAGTGAATGGTAGAGGCTTCTGGGAGTTGCAGTCCAGAAATATCTGAGGACCCACAGGTTGAGAACCACTGTTTTAGACTGTACTACCTGACAGGGTTTTTGAGAAGGAAAAATGAACTAGTCCTAACAGAGGAGTGGATGGGATTAGGAAATGGACTAATCCAATGTCACATAAATGAAGTCATTTTAGTTTGTGGATTGCATACATTTCATTGGTTTGAATTTGCATTTAAATTGAAATAGCTCTGAAGAAAAAGCCATATATTTTTGGGATGAGATAAACAAATATATTGCTGTGTTCCCCCTTCTGTGACAGAATTCAGACAACTCATTCACTGCTACATTTCATCCAAATGTTTAAAAGTGTTTCTCTTGGTGTGTCAGTACATAAGTAAATTGCTTCAACTGGCGACAATTCTGAACCAATCAAAACATCTTTGCTGGCTCAATCCAATCAGCTTGACTTCTCAGTCTTATTAATAATCCACATTTCAAGCAGAGAACGACATTTAAAAAAAAGCCGCAGGTAAAATGTAATTGTTAGTGCCTAGCTGGAACAGGCTAATAGAAGAAAAGAGATATGCAAAACCTATTGATCCAGTGGGTCTACACTACTTGGAGGACAAACAACTGGATTTGGTTTTCTGGTTCATTCACTTTTGGCCCCAATCATTCAGTAATTATGTGCTGTCAAGTTTTAATCTGGATTTGCAGCAACCCTGCTCATGTTTTCTTAGTACAGTGACCCCCCCCACCATTTTGCGGTTCAGGTATTGCGGTCCCACTACATTGCAGGACCGCAGGACCTGCACCGTGGGGGCGGGGGTTGCTCCACGCCGCCGCCCCCACACCTCCGAGAAGCCTCCGGGTTGCATGGGAGGGCGACAGGGGGATCCGGTCGCTCCGCGCAGCCCTCCCACACACCCTGGAGAAGCCTCGGGGTCATGCGGGCGGGCAGCGGCGGCGGCGGGAGGTAAGATCCCCTGCCGCCGCTGGTGCACTGCGCAATCACCCCCACCCCCACCCCCACCCCACCTGCTTCCGCATATCGCGGATTTTCGTGCATCGCGGGTGGGGTGGGTCCCTAAACCCCGCGATCGGCGGGGGGTTACTTTATAAAGTGCTCAGAAGGGATTTACCATTCTTTCTGGTAGGTATTCTGAACCCCCCCCCCAAACAATCCCTAAGCCTCTTGACTGAGCCCACACCAGCAGCAGGATAAATCATCACATTGGCTACACCAACTTTGGGCAAATTCAGCTAGCCTCTCTTGCGGGATGCACAAACCCCTGGCCTCTTACCTTGGACCCATGGCTTTCCAGTTCACTCACACCTGGCCCCACTCATTCATTCATTACATGCTTCAATGACCCACAGCGGCGGCTCTGTGTGTTGAGTCATTACAGTCGTGACTGACCCTTCGTGACTCCACGTCCATGAAGTTTTCTTGGCAGGAATACTGGAGTGATTTGCCAGTTCCTACTCCAGGCGCCTACAGCACCTGGTATTCCCTGGTGGTCTCCCATCCAAGTACTAACCAGGGCCGACCCTGCTTAGCTTCCTAAATGAGGCGAGATCAGATGTGCTTAGGACATCTAGTCAGTGTTATTGCTCCATGTGTTTCATATGCCACTCAGCAAAATGACTGGCTCAGGCCATGACTGAACTGCACCTTTGCGCCTCAAAATGTTGGCTTATGACCCCCACCTGAATAAGCAACTGTAGATTGTGGTGCAAGCATTCCCACCCTTCAAGGTAAAGTTGGCAAGACATTCCACAAGCTAATTATTCACAGTAGGGAAGAGTCCATCATTCTGAATACCAAATACTGTATGAGGAAGGAAGGAAATAGCCATTATCATCATTCTTCTTTGGAGCATTGCATCCTTTTCTTTGTCTCTGAGATTCCCTACATTGTTTCAAATGTAGGTATCTCCATTTCCTTCCTTTCTTTTCACCTGTGGTCTGGGCAATGTTCCATGAGTCCAGGAAAGCTGTGGCCATGTGAAGATTGCTATGAGGAAGAGGTTTGAAGAGTAACTCAGCAATCCTACAGTGGGGGGGGGGGGGTGCGACAACAGCAACTGTCACATTAATAAGTTAAACCATGATTTAAATCCAGAATGCATTGACATAGTGGGCAAACTGATTGGGTTTATTTTTAATGGAAAAATCACCTATTGGCTTAAGCTTCTATTTAAGCTTGCATTTTTTTTAAACTCAGGTTTTAACTTAAGACTAAATAGATTTGCATTTTGTGTTTACATTTAGCTGGCATTAAGATACAGTCACAGTGGGTGTTGTGGTGACAATGTTTCTTAAACCAGAGAATCTGCTGGGTGCAAAACTGGGGAAGCATTCTACACAGGTTGTCCAGAAATGCCAGAGTTGAATTATTCCATCGGCTCCAGGTGTAAGTTTCCACAGAGCCATGAAATTCGCTAAGTGGCTTTAGGACAGTCCACGATCTCTGAGCCTGACCTTTCTTGCAAGACTGGTTTTTTGAGGTGGGTGGGTGAGTTGGAAAGAAATATGGAGAAGGAGAACCATGTACACCATCTGGCCATTCCACTTTGCATCTCCATTTACGAATGAACCTCATGGTGCAGTGGTTAAATGCTTGTATTGCAGGTAAAACCGTGCTCACGACCTGGGGTTCAATCCCAGGTAGCCGGCTCAAGGTTCACTCAGCCTTTCATCCTTCCGAGGTCGGTAAAATGAGTACCCAGCTTGCTTGACCCACATCCTCCTGGAGTCTGCCAGGCTCAAGAATACACCCACCAAGCTGGAGTTGACAACAGGAGAAAAGGGTTCGTCTGAGTTCTCTCCATATCCTGCAGAAACTTCTTTGCAACCAGTCCCACCATGCAGTGCTCTACCTCTCCATCTGCACCCTGCCTCACTCACATATACCCTACCTAATGGCAGCCCAGTCAGTGTCCATGTCTCTCTCCCATGCAGTGCCTCCATTTGCCCCCCCCAGCCACTCTACATCTGGTGGCTTTTGCCCACCAGATGTAGAGGGGCTGTGCGAGCATTTGCCCAATTGCCCCCCCCCCGGGCAGGTTGCTGGCTTATCTATTTGTGATGATCCTGTAAGACAGGGCGGGCAAGGAAATGGCACATCTCTGCTGTCCCACAAAGAGTGTCTGATAGCTGATTCTGGAGCATCCTGTAGCACTTCCAAAAACTTATGGCAACTGTCATGACTAAGAAACCTGTAGGAAGTTGCAATGGAGACCTGCTCTAAAGGGGGAAAGTGAAAGGATGGGCCATGAGAGGGAGAGAAGAGGAATCATCCAACCCAAAGCTTCACATCTTTTTGTTTGAACAGGAAGATATTTTTACCCAGTGTCATGTTATCTCCGACTGCCATGCACCTATTGTTCTGTCTTTGAAAACCTCTCTCTGATTCTCAGCTCCTTGGTGACTAATCTCAGAACTTCAAATATGGAACATTTTTGTACATCATGTTCTTTTTCAGCTCTTGCTAAAGAGAGGCAGCGACATCTGAACAAATGCCGCATAAGCTTGCGGGAAACACAAAAACGTAATATTAATTAAAAGGAAATGAAAGGGTAGAAAGAGAACACTGCAGTACCGAGTTTTAGAAGACTCAAAATGCAGATCAAATATTCCAAGGGCTTCCTCTCTCTGCCCTCACATATCCTTGAAAAAAACGATGGAACCATATACACAAATCTTAACAAACACACCCCAAACAATTGGTTCCTTGTGTGTGTGTGTGTGTGTGTGTGTGTGTGTGTGTGTGTGTGTGTGTGTGTGTGTGTGCAGGTGGGCAGGTGGGCAGGCAGGGGGAATTAAACAACACAAACCTAAAGCCGCCTAACAGCATATTTTCGCAATGCTGTGAAAATGAACTTTAACAGGTGGCATTTCATCCCCAGACTCATAAAAAAGGTAAGAAGACTCAATAATATGCTGAGAGATGGATCAGATAATACCAGTATTTTGGCAGAGGGTACTGGGGGAAGGCAGATATGTGTTTGTAGGTGGGTGGGTGGAAGGAACACATGCCCAATGCAAATTTAAAATTAGTCACAGGATTGGCTCAATGAAGTCTAACATCAACATCCATTTGGAGAGAAGGGATTATGCAACCCGTTAATAGCTTCCATTGTTCTCACTAGAATCAAGTGAGGATGTGTAGGTTAGAAGAGGTTTAAAGAAGTGTTTAAAGAAGAGGTTTAAAGCAAGATGCTGTGCAGCTCTTCAGGGAGTGATTCAAAAGGAAGAGAAAATTTAGAAGCCAAATTTCAGTGATCAGGAAGCTTCTTGTATACCCCTAACCCTAACCCTAACCCTGTACTTAATTGTTATAGATTTAAAAAAAACATCATCACCTTCTGTGACTCTTTTGACAGAGTTGTTGACATTTTGGAATGGCCTTAAAGACGGCCTGGATTCTACTCCAGGAGTTTGGTACACTCTGCTAAGTGTATTGCTGGTGCATGGCATACACATTCTTTCAATTAACTACCTAGACCTAAAGGTTCTGAAACTGAAACTGAAACTGACTGTGATCTTCAGGAACTCTCTAGCAGAGGAATCTGAGCACCTCATTCAACTACAAATCCTAAGATTCCTAAGATGGTGGCAGCAGTCACGGTAAGTGATGCACTGCCATTGCTGTGAAGGCGAGATACGGCAGGACAGCTTGGCTTAGTTCTCAAGCTGTGTTTCCCTATGACTTTTGTGAGCAATGAGCTGTTCCACATGTGTCACCCCTTAGGATTGATCTTTTCTGGAAGAAAGTCACTCCAACCTCTCAGGCATTTTGTTGTAACCAAATGTGTGTACAGATGGGCTCCTTGAGCATCAGTGCAAGCCCACAGAGATACCAACCGATAGTCAGAGTCACTGCTTCTGCGTCATGTCTCTAGGGAGACAGCTAGCGATCTGCCACTATGTTTGTCTTCATTTCTCTCCAGCTCCGTCTGATGTTTCTAATATCCATGCAATACGTTCACATTCAGACACGGGCACGACTTGGCGAAATTCTCGTTTCCGTTTCTGTTCCTCGTTTCCGTTACGTAACGGAAACGGTAACGACAATTACTCCGCCAGAACTCGAACTCGAACCGAAAAAAGAAAAATTGGGTCTGATTTGTCATTGTCGTTCCTGGCATCGCAGCGATCGCGCGATGACAAGCGGCACAGAAAAAAAGTTTTAAAAATAAAAAAACCCGATTCCCGGCCAAAAAAGCAGGCGAAAATATGCCTGCCTGAGTGATGGCACCTACCAGAGGGGTGGTTTCTGGGGGGGGGTCCCCCCTCCCCCCCTCTCCTATCCTGGGGTGCTCTGGTGGGGGGCATCCTCATCATCTCGCCAACTCGCCATGCCATGCGGTGCGGGCGGGGGATCCAAAATGGGGCAACCACAATATTTATTTTGAAACCGTGGTCCAAAAACACACCAAAGCACCACAGAAACATGCGAAAATAGCTATTTTAAAACTGCCTGAATTTTTACAGTAGCAGCAGTGGGTTTTTCTTGCAACAAAACGTCTCCATTGATTTTATTTTATTTTATTTTTATTTTTATTTTTTTACACCTGCGCAATGATGGGCTGGCCATGGGAGTGGACCATGCAAATTTTTGGAGCCATTCCACCAATTGCATGGCCACTTGGCCAGGTTTTGACCGAGACTTCTGGGATGTGCCAGTCGGGCATAAAAAGCCCACTAACCCTAGCCCGAACCCGAACCCTAACCCTAACTCAAACGCCAGTACACTGTCCTTCTTAGTGGGTCAGAGAGGCACCCAGAGGTGCACCCCACTAACTCACCCTAACCTTACCCGTAACCCTAAGCCTAGCCCTTGCGCTAACTCTAACCCTAAGCCAGATCTGTGTACTCGCATTGCACTACACGCAAGTACACTTCCCTTCTTAGTGAGCCAGAGGGCGCCCATAGGGGTCCTCTCTCACTTTGTTCCTCCCCATCTCCAGCCCAAGTGCACCGTACACCAGTATGCCAGTAGTGAGTCACAGTAGAGGCACCCAAAAGAAAGAGAGGTGCCTCTGCCTGTCACTGCAACTTGGTATGCATATCCAATTGGCTATGCGTACCCTTTTGTAGCAGGCCAGAGGAGGCACCCACCCCAGAGAGGTGCCTCCAGGAGCCCGCTTTCCCTTCATAGTGGGCCAGAGGAGGCACCCACCCCAGGTGCCTCCAGGAGCCCGCTTTCCCTTTGTAGCGGGCCAGAGGAGGCACCCACCCCAGAGAGGTGCCTCCAGGAGCCCGCTACCCCCCAAAACCAGTACTAACGACAGACGAAAAAACGACAAACGAAACGACAAATTTTTGAGAAATTTTGCGACAAACGGAAACGAGCCGAAACGGGCCGGCTCGTACACACGACAACTCGAAATGTCATTTTTCCTGGTCGTGCCCATCTCTATTCACATTGTATTTAACACAGGTGAGGGAGTTGGGAAAAGCTGTCTTTAGGAGTAATTTAAGGCTAAAGTGGCAGGTTTGCAATTTTAAGGTGATATCCCACTAAAAGCAAGTTTTTCCAAGTTGCTGTGTTTGCACAACCAATCTACAGTAATATCTCGGTTTAATAATACCTTGGTTTAAGCGCATTTTGCAAGACAAGCAAACATTTCTTCTAAATTGTGCCTTGATCAACAAGCAATGACTTGCAATACAAGCACTGCTGCGGGTCACATGATCACAAGTGAGCCAATGGTGGCTTTCTCCCCCCCCCCAATTGCTGGATTGCGTGTGATTGTCTGGAACATTCAATCTCAGGCAGCCTCCAAAGCAGAGGGAGGAGAGAGGAATGGAGGTTTCCCTTGCACCAGCCAGGAATGTTTTCAAAGGGAGTGAAGATTAGGATTATATTTTTCTTTATATTTATATTATTATTTAATTTGTTTTCAACATTCTTTTGTGTTTTTTTTTCAAACCAATTCTAGTTATGGGGCTGCTGGTCAAGTGTGTGCACAGGACTACAGAATTGCACTTTATTATTCTCACATTAAAAATACAGAGTAAAATCCAGTTGTTACTCCCAAGCACACCAGATTCCGCAGCCAGGCACCTAAACCATGGTGTGGATGTGGACATCTAGCCAACTTCTTTTGTGAGTTTTGGCACCTTGTGTGTACAGTATGTGGTCTATGAGATCCCAGAACGAATCATCTGCATTTCCATTGTTTCTTATGGGGAACTTTGCTTTGATATAAGAGTGTTTTGGTTTACAAGCATGTTTCTGGAACGCATTATGCTCGTAAACCAAGCTATTACTGTATCTGAATTTAGCAACGTTGACATGTTGCCTCTAAGAGGTTTAAGTTGGGAGGGACCTTTCTGAACTGGAGTAAATGTCAATCAATTTAGTAGCCAATACTATCATTTTCCCCATTTTTCATGAAGTGTTTGGGCTATAAACTAGTATATAGTTATATATTTGTGGGCTTAGACTATAGAGGGCTTTAAAATCTTTGTTTTTATGGTATATTCTCACATACATTACTGCTGGCAAATGGGCTCATGCATTTGTATGTCTATATGTTGGACTGCATAAATAAATGTACTTGTTACAAAACCTCCCACATCGATAAATAGATTCTGTAGTCTTTATATGCCTGTCAGAATGCATCAAGCAGAATCAATTAGCAACAAGGACACCTATGTTTTCCTCTGTTTAAAGCTTCAGCTTACAAGGAGAGAAACCCCAGGGACCCCATGGTGTCTCTTTTCCTTTCCATCAATTTGTCTCCAGTTCCCATTTCTGCCTTATTTTAAGATTAAGGATGTTCACACTCAGAAAGTAATACATACATCACAACCTCAGCCCAGCTCCCCAATGTGGCTGATCAATGAATCAAGGAGCTTGACAGAACTCCATGGCAACCATGCATACATAAACCTGTGAAATCACCGTGGTCCAAATTTAATTGCCCCCAAAGAATCTGTGTTGCAGCTGCTTTGCATTTAGAAAGTAGTATAAGGGTTCAGTTAAAAACTCCAGTCCTCCTCAACAACCTAGGGCAGCTTCTAATTCTTCAAAGTCATACAGATTTCATGGTTTCGCTCCACATCAAAAAAGGTCTTACCTGCACGCTTGGCAGTGATTCATGAACGTCTCCTTTGTCGGCATGCAATCTGTAGTTTCCTTTTGCATCTCGATGGGGCAAGCAACTGGTTTGTATTCACAAACCATAAATTGCTCATATGCCAGAACACAGTTTGTCTGTCGACACTTGCTTTCGAAAGTCATTCTCATACCACCAAACCATAGTTTTCTATCATGTCTAGTATAGCTATAGAGCAGTGCCCCCCCTTAATCTTGGCTCCCCAGAGGCCTTCACTGCTAGCTGATTTGGCCAGAGTTTCTGAAAATTGCAGTTCAAGAACATTTGGGGACCCAAAGTTAGAGAGTGCTGCTTTAGAGAGAGTCCAAACTACTGAAACTGGATAATTATTAATTTAACCATATATTCGTTTATGATGATGGATGGACCACCTTGAAGGCGTCAAAGGGGTGAACAAACTGTTAATCTGAATTTAGCACCATTTCTAGTTGGAATCTACACTTCCTAAGAACATAGAATCAACCAAATAATATTTGACTTATTCTACTCCAGAATTCAGATACTGTACCCTGGTGTAATTCCCCTGGCACAGGTGGTAGTGGTAGGTGCATTTGTGCTTAGTGTATGATGTGTGCTGTTGTGTTTTTTTCTTGAGAATTGTCCTGTTGTTAAAAGTATTTAATTTGGGATTTGCACTTTCTGACAAGTTGACAATGTCCACCTGGCCATTCTCTCTGATGGTCAGAGCTGTCACTGGTTGTTGTTTCTTGTGTGCATTGATGTGTTTTAGACATTGGCTGGTTTTGGTGTGAAAGTCTAACATGGCTAGGCTACCCTAAATTCAGTGGGAAACCCTTCCAACGGAGTGGATCTAAAGCTGTCTTTTAAAATAAGGATTTTAAGCCATTCGTTTAACCAATTAATGGATTAAAGCTTGTAGCCCTAGATAGTTAGAGCATACACAATTTGCTCCAACCTCACCAGCTTCATTTGCGGTGAAAATCAATTTCTGCACTCAAGCCGGGCTTGTTAATGTCTATGAGTTTTGTATGTGTATCAGTGCTATGAAAACAGGTTGTGACTTCACGAATGCAGCTGTGATTTATTTTTATAAAGAAGTTGTGGCTAGTAGCAACACTCTCCCTGCTCTTAGAAAAAGAGGCTGTGCAATCTCTTCTGTTCCAGGTATCAATGCTCAGTTGTAGATCCTGTGGCCGGGGGTTTGCTAAGGCTGGCATTAAGTCAAAGGTTCCCTTAGCAACACGTCTCTTTTCTGCCCCGCTTCAGCTCTGAGATGTGACAGCTTCTCTAACCAAGGCTTTTTTTAATAGCGTTGACTGCATGGAAATTCTGCAGGCCAGTGCTTTGCCTTTGCCTTTAGCCTTCAGAAACAAAGGATGCTCAGGCCGGCCCTATCATTGGGCAGAATGAGGCCTGAAGCAGTGGGCCTTCCTCCTTTGCCACGAAAAGAGAAGAAACCTCCATTAATTTTATTTCTCACTTCTGCAAGAGGCTAATAAGGTCTGATGGGATTTTGTGCCTCTGAGGTCAGAATAATGAGTCTGGCTTTGGCCGTTACGTATATGGATATATGACAGACAGTATTTTATATTTATTGATTTTGTAAACCACCCAGAGTGTCCTTTGTTGCTAGATAGCTACAGTAGAGAAATCCAAAATAAATAAATAAATAAATAAATAAATAAATAAATAAATAAATAAATGCATTATGTGAAAATATGACTTTCTAATTTTTCCCCTTTTAAATATTTTTAATATTTTCAGTCTGGAAAAGTGAAGCTGCAGGTACTGATACCACCATGGATACAGGAGTCGTGCTGTACAATAAAAGAAAATGTGCTCCCTTCTTTTGTATTGTTTAAGTATATTAACATGATTACTTTGTTCATTATGTGATTTCTTTTTTATATTTTTGTTTGTTACACTCTTTGTTTTTGTTTTTCTGATGTCATTTTAAATTCTTATTTAAAAAAATTAAAAACAAAACAAATAAAAGTATTCCCCCCCCCAGATACCGCTATGTAACTTCACATTATACCATTCCAAGCAGATGCCCAGGGCACATTCAGCTAGTAAACACAGCAATGTCGTGTGGAAATATATATGTGATAAATATGTGTTGGACTAGGACTGTGGTGGTGAACCTTTGGCACTCCAGATGTTTTGGATCACAACTCCCACTGAGCTTTGTCATTGGCAATACAGGTTTAGAATTCTGGGAGTTGTAGTCTAAAACATCTGGAATGCTGAAGGATCGCCACCACTGGACTAGGATCTGCAACATCTGGGTTCAAAGGACCCACTCAGCTACTCAAATCATGGGGTGACCTTGTTTTCTCTTAACTTAGAAGCCAAAACAATCAGTTTCTCAGCATTTGTAACTCCGAATATCATGGCCTATCTGACTTGTCTTGAAGTGGGTGAGAGATATCACTAAATCCAAGCACATTAGAAAAGAGGGAAGACTTCTGAGTTTACAGACTGGCCACCTGAACACCCCATGGCCTGCATCTAGAGAGGTCCATACCAGAAACCTTTCATCTGCTTTGAAATATTCTGTCCTCTAGGTTCTATCACTGCCATCACTGTAAAACCACAGCATGGTTTTACTAGAGCAACCAAAGAAGGCAGAATTTCAAGTATTATATCTCCCCCAAGTATTGTTCTGTTTGTGAGCGGAGTGTGCCGTGGGCATCTGTTTGAAATGGTGTTGGCTGGGACACACGTGAAATCAAAAGGTGGTTTCTGGGATCTTTCTCTGTCTCTCTCTGTGTGTGTGTGTTTATTCCTCTTGAGGACCTATCACATCTGCATCTTGCTGCTCCTGATACAAACCAGTATTGACTGATCTATTTTCGACACCGCATTAATGCCTCTGAGGTCTTGGAGAACCACTGCCGGGTTCCTTAAAATGCAGAGTTGCAAACTGTCACTGTTTGCCTCCTAGTCACTTTTGTCCTCTCTTTTCACAGTGTGACTCACATGGCATCAGAGAGCAGTGGGGGAGGAAGAGGGTTATGTATATCTGAAAATCAACGAGAAGGGAACAAGAGTGGCCCTGCTTCTCTCTTAAAGCATGGGTTATATAGCAGCCTCCCCTTGCCTCTCAGAGGTATTCAGCTACAGCTTCCAGAATGCACAACTGCCTGGGGATCATGGGCACTGTAGTCCACTAAATCTCAAGTGCTCAGCTTGGGGGAGGTTGGGACAGAGATCTGGACGAGGGCTCGTTAACAGCCAGGATCAGATCATCCACTCAACTTCACTGGTATTCTTGTTCTCTTTGTGTCTCTATCTTTCTCTTGTCCTTGACGGCTATATAGGATTGTTGTAGGAAGAAAAGGGAAGTCTCGGGGTCATGTACAACACCCTCTCTTGAGCTTCTCTTCGGTCAGGGAATATCACAGAACAACCCTTTTAGTGCAATTAAAGAGAACTTGATGGGTACCACGTGGCAGGATATCATTTTCTCTCTGTGTCGATATGACAAGCTCATCTGTGCTAGCAAGGAGTTTGATGACAAATGATGACACTCTGAGGTCTTATGCTGTCCTCGTGTGACCTCTGACTTCCTTCCTCCATTGGCATTGCTTATCTTGTAAAGACTGGACTCCCTGTGGTGGCCCCATCCGTCTTGTAGCCTGTGCCTCCTGCAGATGTCACCCTCTGTGAAAAAGGGACAAAGTGCAGCCTTCCCAAGTGTAGTTTATTTTGTTTATTTATTTAGAGTATTTTTACCCTGCCTTTCTCCTTGGCAAAGATGGCCCACAGTAATGAGAGCAACTAAAATGATTACTGGGCTGGGGAACCTCCCTTATGAAGAAAGGCTAAAACATTTGGGGCTCTTTAGTCTGGAAAAAAAGGTGCCTGAGGAGGGATATGATTAAGACGTACAAAATAATGCAGGGCATGAGTAAAGTGGATAGAGGGACACTCTTCTCCCTCTCACAAAATACCAGAACTAGGGAACATCCACTCAAATTGAGGGCTGGGAGAGTGAGAACAGACAAAAGAAAATATATATTTTTTTCACCCAGCACCTTGTTAGTCTGTGGAACTCCCTGCTACAGGATGTGGTGATGGCATCTGGACTGGATGCCTTCAAAAGGGGATTGGACCGGTCCCTGGAGGAAAAGTCCATCGCAGGTTATAAACCATGGTGGAGATGTATCATCTCCAAGCTTAAATCCAGGGTACTTCGAGGACCAGATGCAGGGAAGTGTTATCAGGAGACAGATATTTGGTTTCATGTGTTCCCAGGCGCATCTGGTGGGGCCACTGTGAGATACAGGAAGCTGGACTAGATGGGCCTTTGGCTTGATCCAACATGGCTCTTCATATGTTCTTATGTTCTAATATACAGTCCAGCACAATCAAGTTTGAGAACAGGGAATTGAGGGACAACATTACAGCTACAAGAGGACATGAGCAGTTAAAGAGAGAGTAACAATTCCATGTAATAATTATGAGTGATGGAAGAACTCCAGGACAGTTAGAGCTGTTCGGCAGTGGAATATGCTGCCACAGAGGGTGATGGAGTCTCCTTCTTTGGAGGTTTTTAAGCAGAGGCTGGATGGCCATCTGTCAGAAATACTGTGATGGGGGTTACTGCATGGCAGGGGATTGGACTGGATGGCCTTTCAGGTCTCTTCCAACTCTATGATTCTATGAAACCATATGCAAACAAATGAATCACATGTTCACCATTTCCCAAAATCCTGGTGTGCTAATAACTGTACGAAAGGGTGGGAGGAAACAGATGCTATTGAAAAACAAAACAAAAGCTTCAAGGGAAATCAACATCATGACTCTCCGAGACCATCCCTCCCTGCTTTTAATTTGGTTTTAGGGTGGATCTGGTCATGCTGACAACATCAGTAAAGAGCACCCTGGAAGCATTTCCTCCCATTCTTTTCCTCTGTTTGCCTGTTTTTATTGAAAATAATAACAAGACGGGTGGAACTTGCATGCAAATAGATAAATTTTGTTTCCAGAAATAACAGTTGTCCAGGATAAAAAGGGCAAACAAAATGTCACAAAAAGGTAAAATTATTTTTAAGCATAGTTAAGGGGACAAAAAGCAAACTAGGATTTAATGGTAGACAAAACTTTAAAACACGGAGTATGCTTTCACATGACCACTAAAATCCTCTGCAAAGTAGGATAAAATTGCATAAAATCATTTTCTCACAAGCAGCAGACTTTTTTAAAAAGTGTGACCATGCCCACTTAAGCAGGGCATTTTACAACTACCTGGTCTCAAAGTGATAAAATCCTTGTTACTGTTCCGATGCAGATTTTAAACCATTACTCGAGTCTGTGGGAATACGGAAAATCCACACCAAAACCTTTTTGGCCCTGTTATTGTTTCTTTGCTGTGGTTCTCAGTCATAGGATCAGAACAGTTGTGGATTTTCAAAACGTGACCATGGGAACGTCCGATATGTGACAACCATGTGACCGCTGGGGGAGGGATCCGGATGAAAGTCTGCTGCAGATTTTAGTGGTTGTGTGAAACCCATCTGAGTCATTTTGGATGCCCTGCCTCAGGCAGCAGTTTTAGATACTTGTAACCTCCAAGGGTTCAAATCCTGGGTGCCACTCAGTGGAGTGAGTTCCTGTTGTTAACCTCAGCTCCTGCCAACCTAGCAGTTCGAAAACATGTAAATGAAGTAGATAAATAGGTACCGCCATAAAAAGCTGGAAGGTAAACAGTGTTCCGTGTACCATGCAGGCCACATGGCCACAGACTTGCACAACACTGGCTTTTTGGCTTAGAAACGGAGACAAGCACTGTCCCTAGAGTCAGACACAACTAGCACGCCATGTTACCTTTACCTTTTTTAACCTCCAAGGGCAGATTTTGGAAAAGTATTTTTAAACTACAACTCTAAGCCAGATGAGAGATATGCTGATAGGGGGATTTTTAGGAGCTGTAGTACATAAACAACATTCCCAAACTTTCTGCAAGGCCCTTTCCAACTGTATGATCCTAGGCAGGGCCGGCGCATCCATTAAGGCAAACTAGGCAGTTGCCTAGGGCGCCAAAATGGAGAGAGGGCGCTGGCCAGCCTGCTGTCCCCCCTGCCGCCCCCCCGCCGCTGGCCACCACCGTCCGTCCCCCCACCTCCCGCCAGCCACACGTCGCCGTCCCCCGCACCCATCGCCGCCCACCCCCATGCCCGTCGCTGGCCGCCCCCCGCGCCCATCGCCGTCCCCCGCCATCCGCTGCCCCGCCCCCGCGCCCATCGCTGCCCACCCCCGTGCCCATCACTGTCTGCCCCATGCCCGTTGCTGCCCCGCCCCCTCACCCATCACCACCCACCTCCCTCCGTGCCCATCGCCATCCCCCGCCCCACCCCGCCCCACCTGCCGCTGCCCCATCATCCGCCACCCGGCCCCGCCCCACCTGCTGCCCCCTGCCCCGCCCACTGCCCCTGCTCCGCCCACCAGCCCCACCCCTCACCTAGGGTGCAAAGAAACCTAGCACCGGCCCTGATCCTAGAACAGTAACCTACTCAGTCGTACTGCATTCCTGTCTAAATCTACCGTGGAATTTTCTGCATATCCTCCTTCCCATTTAAAGGTCTTGTTCTTTGAAGATGGCCATTTGACAATCCCACCTATGTTAAGAGCAGCTGTAAACAAATTCAATTTTCAAGGAAGACGTATAGATCTGGGCCTAATTTTATGAGTTTTAGAGCTTGTGCGAGTGAAAAGGCTTCCTGATTTGCCAGTTTGCCCCTCTCCATGCTCCTGACCTTTCTCTCTTCCTCTTTTCAAGCAGCGATATTTATAACTTCCCTGCTCACATCCGCAACTTATTAGCTAACCTCCCTGCTGATGGATCCCAAGCTACAGTTGACACATCCCCAGGTGAGTAGCCTTTTAGTCAAATGTCACTCTTCTTTATAACTGGGGCACTTACAGAATTGCTGAGCATGTTCAAACCTATGCTAGTGGGCCAGGTTCCTATTACTGTAAATGTATCCTTTGCCAGCAACTTCTATAATGGATCTTTGGAACCTTTGGCCAGGGCTAATGCTACCCACATTACAGAAGTGGTGCAAAGGAACAACATCATACACTGGCTGTTCATGAGACAATGCCATGCTCTCTCTCTCTCTCTCTCTCTCTCTCTCTTACATATTTTGCTTGCATTGAGAGAATGACAGTGCCTGCTTGCTAATTAAAATGAGGAGGAAACACTCTGCAAGTCAAGAATGAAACCTATTATTGCTGCACAAGAGTCCAGCAATGATCTCCTGCTGGAAGAGAAAAATCAACATTCTATAAGGCAATTCTCAAAACGATGGAAGAGCAAACAAAAAATTAGTAACTTCAAAACTGGGCTTCAGATCAGCACCACATTTGAGACAGTTGTAGCAGTCAGCCTGCCTTTGCTCCAGAGAAGTTTTGGAAAAGAGTTTTTGAGTTATGATTTCTTAAAAGTAAAACTGTTAACACCCCCCCCAAAAAAATCTCCATGAAAAATCGAAAACACCAACTTTTCTTATCTTAAAAGGGAATGATTGGGCACAGCTGCCTTTATTTTTTAATTTGGAAAGAACCCAGGCTTCAGGGGCTAAAACACTGATCTATCAAACAACAACAACAACAACAACAACAACAACAACAACAACAACAACAACAAGGGATTCCACAATTGAAGGCCCCCCCCAAAAAAAATGTCTTGAGAAACCACAGTGGAAGAATAGGCTAGAGCTTAAAATCAAAAGACTCCAAGCAGATGCGAGTAACTTAAAAAACTTCTAGGAGGTCAAATTAAAGAATGATAAGATCAAGAAATATTTGACTAAAAATACTGGCTAAGTACAAGGAAAATTTGAGAAGCCTTTAAATAGTGAAGCAGCAAATAACAGCAAGTTGTTTCTCTGTGACTCTACTATCACCTGGTACCAAGTGTTGGTACTTCCACTGACTTTGAATAGAATTTTGAAAATAGGCACATTCATTACAAGAGCGGGACTGAGCCCACAGTTCTGTCACTCCAGAAGTCCATTCTTGGTTATAGCGATGCCACCTTGAACATCCTAATTTCATATGATTCTAATCACTAACGTCTGTTGAACCTTGTTAGCTCCTGATTGGGAGGCCAATATGTACTATGGGTATTGTACTGGAGAGAACTGTCACAGTTTAGAGTTCAAAAGCTTTTCACCACTGACTTCTGCCACTCAGAAATAACAAGAATTAAACTGAATGCTATCTGTGAAAGAATTTTTGCAGTTTCACCATCTGCACTGCTCAGGAGCTGATTTCTAGGAGTGTCTTTAAACCCATCAGCATCAGAATTATCAATTATCATTTTGCTGATGTGATTGATGGTCCCAAAGAGGTTGGATCTGTCTCACTCTAGAGCTTCAGCTTTGACCATTCCGCCTTGGTGATTCGACGTGGACTCCAGACTCATACTCTAATGTCTAGCATTTTTCATAACATGAACAGAATAGGCCTTTTCTCACGAAGGTACACATTAGACATGGGCACGGAGCGGCGAAATTCTCGTTTCCATTTTCGGTTCTTGTTATCGTTACGTAATGGGTAACGGTAACGAGAATTACTCCGCTCCAGCTCGAACCTGAACCGAAAAAGAAAAATTGGGTCTGATTTTTCGTTGTCGTTCATGGCATCGCGGCGATCGCACGATGCCAAGCAGCACAGAAAAAAAGTTTTTTAAAAAAACCCGATTCCCGGCCAAAAAAGCAGGCGAAAATATGCCTGCCTAAGAGAGGGCACCTACCAGAGAGGGGTGGTTTCTGGGGGGGGGTCCCCGGCCTCCCCCCCTCTCCTGTCCTGGGCTGCTGGTACCAGGCTGGGGGGGCATTCTCGTTGTCTCCATTTGCCATGCGGTGGGGGGGATCCAAAATTGCAACCACAATATTTATTTTTAAATCATGGTCCAAAAACCCACCCAAGCACCACAGAAACATTTGAAAATTACGTATTTTAAATGCCTGATTTTTTTATTGTAGCAGCAGTGGGTTTTTCTTGCAATAAAACGTCTCCATTGATTTTATTATATTTTATTTTTATTTTTATTTGTTTTACACCTGCACAATGATGGGCTGGCCATGGGATGGGACCATGCAATTTTTTTGACCCATTCCACCAATCGCATGGCCAGGTTTTAACTGAGGCTTCTGGATGTGCCAGAGGGCATAAAAAGCCCACTAACCCTAACCCGAACCCGAACCCTAACCCATACGCCAGTACACTGTCCTTCTTAGTGGGTCAGAGGCACCCAGAGGTGCAGCCCACTAACCCACCCTAACCTGAACCGTCACCCTAAGCCTAGCCCTTACCCTAACCCCAATCCTAACCCAGATCCGTACGCAAGTACACTTTCCTTCTTAGTGGGTTACAGGCACCCAGAGTGGTGCCTCCCACAGCCCACTATCCCCTACCCCTATCCCATTCCCTAACCTGTATGTCAGTACGCTAGTACGCTCCCCTTCTTAGTGAGTCAGAGGCACCCAGAGAGAGAGGTGTCTCTGCCACTTACCCCCCCCTAACATAATGTATGGTATGTGGCGGCTTCGCGTTACGCTTCCCTTCCCTTCCCTTCTTAGTGGGTCAGACGTCAGAGGCACCCAGAGAGGTGCCTCCCAGAGCCCACTTACCCCAACCCCAACCCAAACCCAAACCCAAACCCAAACAACAAACGACAAATGGAAACGACAAATTTTTGAAAATTATCGCGACAAACGGAAACAAGCCGAAACGGACCCGTCCCGACAATCGAAAACTCGACATGTCATTTTTTCTGGTCGTGCCCATCTCTAGTACACATGGCTTAATTTAATGGTTGACAACATTACTAAATGACTAAGATGATTTTCACAATTTCTGTCAGCCACAGGCTGACACAATATCCCTGAATAAGAGGGAAATGGACCATGCGAATTACTAACTCATGCATGTGAAAGATGATGGTATACCACAAAGGAGAGCCAGCAGAGTGGTGCAGACATCTGGGAGTTGACAAGAAAGATCTTGGTAGAGGCGGAAATGGATATATTATTGGAAACTTTAAAGGACCAGTCAATCTAAAAAGCAAGTGAAAGCTGGGAGCTGTTTTATAAATGGATTCAGAATAAGCATCAAAAGAAAATATCAAGAAATGTAAAATGGGAATGTTAACTAAGGGCCTTTTCACACGACCCCTAAGATCCGCTGGTCCCTTAAATTCGGACCAGAGATCTTGGGGGTTCGTTTCTGTTCCTCCGTCCCCACCCCTCAGCACTTCCTGCTCCTGTCGGCGTGAGGGGGGGGGAGGGAAAAGAAGGACAAAAGAAGCCTTTACTAACCTGCCGGTGCCAGTTGAACTTGCCACAAGCCCCGTTACTTCCTGGTTCCGTCTCAAGGAGCTCTTAAAGGGGCGGGAGGCAAAAAAACAACAGACAAGTCAGGAGAGCCCGGCACTCTTATCCGCATCAAAAAATTTTCAACTGCAGAGAGCAGGTACATGAAAAATGTGCTGGGTCGCGCTAAAGTGGGCGGGGTCGCACTTAATTGTCTCCAAACTCCAGAGCTGGTGGGAAAACATTTCTAAGCTCCGGAGCTGGGAGCCATTTGCAGCGCAGCTTGGGGTCATGTATAAACGCCCTAATTTTAAGTTATCCTTAAGAAGAGAAACAAGCTAACTCTAACAGGGCTCAATGCATATCATTGTATTATGGCTAAGAATGCAGAGATTGATCCTTTATAATGTGCTTCCCCTCCCCTTACCCCCTTTCCTCTCCTTTGTTCCCTCCCCTCCCTACATCTTTAAGGTGGGGGGGAGTGGAAAAGACTCAGCAGGTGCAAGAGAAAGCAGGAGACCTGTGGGAAACCATGAAATAGACCGCATTGTAATCAGCAGGAAATATATTGTCCAGCAGCATAAGAGGAAAGGGGGAAAACAATGGACAACAGGTTAACTATTTGACCTAATGGAAGAGGGGAGAAAGTACAAAAATGCAGATCAGGATAAGTATAAAATCATAAATAAGTACATTGGAAGGAAAATCCACAAAGAAGAAGGACAAATAGTCATGTTAAAACTTTAAAGACATGCAAAAGAAGCATAGTGATTTTCCAACTGCATAACCCGAAATGTTTTTTCTGTAATGCCCCTGATGTTTTAATTATGCCCCTGATGAGATGAAGGAAAAGGTGTTTTTACATCTGAAGTTGAAAAGGCAATAAGGACTAGTATGGATGGTAAATCATCCAGGTTGGATAAAACGAGCACAGAATTTCTAAAAGTTATGAAAGGTTGATGCTATGAAAATGCTGAGGAAGTTGTTTAATAAGTGTGTAGAAACTAAGAACTTGGGGAATATAAAATAGGGAAGGCGGCTTATGGAACTGTTCCATGCTTTGAATTGCACTGGGTCTGGTCTCAAAACAAGTGGCCCAATGGTAAACTGAAGATTCGAGCTTCCTTCTTGCTCTTGGGACATCAAAGGATAAAACGACTAGGAATAGCTTTTATCAAAAGGGACTGTTGACTCCTTTGGCTGTAAAATGACAAATCAACTCCTGTCTTTCTCAGGGACTTATGTAGATGAAGGCAGCAGGCCAGAGAAGCTGCCAATCTCTTGGATCAAGATGCATTTTGTTCTCCACAGGGTGGTCAAAGCAGATTAAGAGGTATTAGGACATAGTCCATCCACTGGTGTAAAGAGGGCTCAGGAAACTGATCTCTTTTAGTCTCGGGCTGGGTCCCTCCAGGAGAGGGATTTCTGGCAAGAGTTTCCCTTTGTGCAGGGATTCCTTCCCTGGCTCACAAGAAGAATTTGCAGTCCTGTGAAGGTCTCCTGGGCTTTAGCCACATGGAGAAAAATCCACAACTGTCCATCTCTTTACTTTCGTAGAGTAAGAGAAGAAGCTTTAGATTTTCTTATTTTCTAGCGCTTGTGTTTTATATTTATATTTATATGTATCTTTTGTTTTGTTTCATTTTGTTTTTAGTTTCTAATAGGGTCTTTTAATGATGTAAGCCACTTTTGTACACGCCTTGACTTTAACTTATAATACAGCCTTTTAATTATGGGTCCATTTTAAGAAGAAAGTGGGGATAAAAATAGTTTAAATAAATAAAAATAAAGTGAATATTTGATATTGCTGGAATATGTAGCGCTGTGCCTTGGGTCTCTTGACTGTGGAGCTAGAGGTCCGGAGTCTAGTTCCTCGTGGTGCATCATTGAGAGAGGCTGGGCTCAAATGGTCCATAGGGTTCCCTGGAGCTCTGCAGTTCAAAGGTCATTATCCTATTCAAAGGTGTGTTGTTCGTCTGTGGAACTCCCTGCCACAGGATGTGGGGATGGCATCTGACCTAGATGCCTTCAAAAGGGTGTTTGACAGATTTTGGGAGGAAAAGTCGACACCAGGTTGCAAGCTATGATGGGGATACATGCTAACTCTAGGCTAGAGAGGGGCATGAAATGCCAAAATGGTGTTTCCTTTCGTTATTCGTTGCCACGGCCCCCATTTCGTTTCGTTTAATATGAAACAATTTTTTTATTTTTAAAAAAAATTCATTTCATATTTCGTTTGTTTCATTTTTCTTTTTAAACTTTTTGTTTCATTTTTTTCTGGCTGGGTGCGGCCTAGGGACACTTTTGGGGGGTGGATTATTTTAAATAGTCCCCGTTGCAGGGCTTTTTCTTTTTTTTTTTTTTCTTTTCTTTTTACAGCTGAGAGGCGCTAGTGCCTCTGTTTGTTTGCTTTCTTTTCCCGGCTGGGGAAACTGGCTGGCCCGTTCAGGAGGGATAGAAAAGAATAGAGCAGGCGAGGGAAAGGGGAAGGGGAAGGGAATGGAGCCGGACCACCCAGCCAGCGAAACAAGGAGCAAAGGGGAAGCCGGCCCACTGCCACGCTCTCCTTACCTGGAGCACACCTCCTTCTCCTCACCCTTGCCGCCAGAGAGACGGAGATCCCCCCACACACACACACACATACACACATCTGGTTGGGGTGGGGCATGGCTGGGGGCAAGCACGTGCTGTGACCGGTGGCGCTTCCCTGGAGCCTAGCTCTTTCACTCCTCCCTCGCTGGGGCGCGGTGGCAGTGGGAGCAGGAGGAGGAGGAGCAGGAGGAGCAGCCACCGCCGCAGGGGACAGATGGGCTCCAGGCACCAGCGAGGGAGCCTGTGTCATGGGAAAGGCTAGAGAGGTGGGAATGCACCACTGCTGCACACAGAGCGAGCGAGAGCAAGAGAGAGCAGCGTGGAGGGAGCCAGGGGAGGCCGAGAGGCGGGGAGGCGAGCGAGGGAGATTGGGAGACGTTTCCAGCCACCATGAGCGGGTGCCCCATCCTCTTCCTCTTCCGCCTCCACACCTGCCCGCGCCGACAAGATGCCGAGGGCAGACCGAGGAACCCCCCGCAGAGGAAGTTGGGGGGGTCCAGAGCTGCTGCCCACCCACCTGGTCCTGGCCCGGGTGGGGGTCTCTAGGGGGGATGTGGGTTTTTAATTTTGAATCTTTTGGGGTTTTTTATTATTATTTTAAATAGGCTTTTTTCTTTGCAGGGCTTTTTTTTTTTTTTTTTTTTACAGCTGAGAAGCGCTAGTGCCTCTGTTGTTTTATTTTCCTCCTGGCCTGGCCCAGGAGGAAAAGGTACACCAGAACAAAAAACGAAGCAAATGAAATGGAAATTTCCATTTTGTTTCTTTTCGTTTTTCTTTGATGGTCCCTTTGTTATTCATTTCGTTCCCAATGAAAAGAATAATGAAGCGAATAAAAATGTCATTTCGTGCCCATCTCTACTCTAGGCTTAAATGGAAGGTACCTCAAAATGCCTGGTGCAGGGGAGTGGCATCAGGAGAGAGGTATTTAGTTTTTTCGTGTGCTCCCAGAGGCACATGGTGGAGTCACTGTGAGATGTAGGAAGCTGGACTAGATGGGTTTTTAGCCTGATCCGGCAGGGCTCTTCTTTTGTTCTTTATGAGCTGATAAAATGCAATGGAAGGCTTTTAATCCTCCCCAACTCCGTCCTGTATATAAACGGTGCCTCTTTGGCCTGCACATTAAATCCCTGTGCAGACTTCTATCTCCATGGATCAAACTGGATATTATAGACGTGTATTCCTTTTGCTCTGGACTGCAAGGAGATCAAACCTATCCATCCTGAAAGAAATCAACCCAGAATGTTCACTGGAAGGACACATTTTAAAGCTGAGGCTCCAGTACTTTGGGCACCTCATGAGGAGAGAGGAGCCCTTGGAAAAGTCCCTGATGTTGGGAAAGATTGAAGGCAAAAGGAAAAGGGGACGGCAGTTAATGAGATGGTTGGACGGTGTCATCGATGCAACCAATATGGATTTGACCAAACTCCGGGAGGCAGTGGAAGATAGGAAGGCCTGGCGAGCTCTGGTCCATGGGGTCACGAAGAGTCGGACACAACTGAACAACAAAATTCCTTTTGCTTAATGTCTTTCCTTTCCCACAAATGGAGTTCCTTGGCTATATGTGCCCAAAAATTAGTCTTGCAACTTAAGTCTCTCTTTCTTTCCCAGTGACCAATCACAAAACAGATGTGCTATTCTGCTCAACCATACTTTAATCTACACTAGAAAACACCCATGCACCCACAGAGGTGTTGGTGTACAGGAATCAATCCCTGTGGATACCATGGATGATGGAAATGGATTACTCTCTCGTGGCTGGTGACCATCTCTTAGAAAACCCTGTTAAGGTCACCTTTTTGCTGGCACTTTCTGCATTTCTATTACATTTTCCCAGTTCCAACACCCTGTCCCATTTGACAAAGGAGGCTGCTATCCACAACAGTGGCTGCTAAATAAAACAACAGGATTCTGGTTTCTGCGAGTTCTTCTCTGCCCCCACCCCCACAACAGACAGACACAGTTACACCCTGGATCACTTCTTAGTATTTTCCCTCCCCTTTAACTGATCTACTCCCCCCTCCCATGAATAAACGATTTCCTTTCCCCTTTTCTGCTTCTAGTTGGCCAATATGGGAGAGCTTCATTTTCAGCAGTCTTCATGGCTATTCCAACGTCACATCTAGCAAGAGGCAAATGAATTCATTTTCCCTCCATTTCCACCTCATTTCTGCTTCACCTTTAATTTGTCAGAAAAATTGGAACTTGCTTTGAAAGCGTGACTGGTAACAGAAAAGCAGTTTTCCAACACAGTTTTGCAGCTAAAAGCCAGAAGAGATTTCAAAGGTGTCTGTCTGCTTTATCATTTTTTAAAAGTAATTCTGGTTCTGATTCTGGGGGTATTGGAGCTTCCCCATGTCTGTTACATCAGAAGGGCCAAAAGCAGAGTACGTAGTGTAACAGAGAGTAATTTTAAAAAAACCAAAAAAGTTGTCAAGCTTCAATCCCTGCTCAGGCACAAAACATGGCAGAACACTATGCTCAACTGCTGGCTGAAGTAATCTAGTAGCATAGCAACTAGATTAAGCCTATTTGAATCTGTGGAATCTATCAAGGAGTTGACTCACCAAATCCCTATGGCTTCAGTGGAACGAATTTAATTTGTTCCAAATGCATGCTCTTAAGTCGAACCACTCTTAAGTCAGGTTACCTATCTAAAAAATTGAAACAATAAGTTAAAAAATGAAAAAAAAATGAAAAAAATGTAAGTTGAGCAGACCATATCTAAAATTTGTAAGGCGACAGTTAAAACGGCAACAGTTTTCTGCTCTTAAGTCGAATTGCTCTTAAGTCAAGCTGCTCTTAAGTCAGGGCACCACTGCACTGAGTGCAGTTTATGATACGAAGCAGACAGATTTTAGCCACTGGTATTTCAGGCTAACTGTTATTCCAATTCACAAGGAGAAAAAAATGTGTATGCATTTTTCATAATGTCATTGCTGTAGCTAGGAAAGAACCTTATTTCTGCAAGGCATATAGTTAGAAATAAAAGGCAGAACTCCGACTTCATACAGAGTCAGGACAGAACTTTTTTCACTTCGCTTTCCGCATTCCAGAGATAAGAGAGTACAACACACACATTTAGCTGAGAGCCTAAAGGGCTCTATCACATGGCCGAAATAAGTGAGTAATAATTAAACCCGTTTTTACAAACCAAGTAGTCATGTGACAAAAGATGCATGTATTGCGTCCCCATGACAGATGCATTAAGGGCTTGCCTGCCTTTTCGGTGGCGGCAGCATGGTGGTGAACGGCGCTCAGGGACTGCCACTCTGTTATTAGCCAGAGCTGGTGCTGGCGAGCACTTCACGGCCCAATCTCCCAGCTGATCAGATCTCCCTGGTTTTATTCCGCTGCCCACAGTCTCCCTTGCCCGATCTCCCAGCGGATCAGATTTCCCTGGCTTTGTTCTTGCCTTGGAAAGGCAGGGAAGAGGGAAGAGGAGACCCAAGTGCTACTGCTGGCTCCCCTTTTGAGACTTCCCAAGGAGCCAGCAAGCGCTTTGGCAGATGCTGTTTTATCTCGCCCGATATCCTAGCTGATTGGAGACCAAAGTGCTGTTCAGCCAATTCCCCTTTTAATCTGCTGTCAAGTGTTTTGCAGGGACAACAAGGGGAAAAAAACTGGTTTTGGGCCCACCCCACTATCATTTGCCTCCTTTTAAAACATGTATTTGGAACCGGATGTTAAAATACCCTACTTTCGTCTAGGGCAGTGGTGGCGAACCTTCAGCACTCCAGATGTTTTGGACCACAACTCCCACAGTCTTGTCATTATCATTACAGGCTTCGAATTCTGGGATTGAGTGCTACTGGGTTTTCTTTTTTAAAAAACCTGCTTACCATGGGGTCACGGCGATTTGTGGAGGGGGTTTAAAGGTAAATAAATCTTGGTTTTAAAGTATGTGAGATAGAGCCCTAAGCAGATTTTCTGACTCACTCTTCTGCCAAGTCACTGGAAAGAAGGGAGTTTATTTTTTTTATATTTATATACCGCCAGATTTTCCCAGATTATTCTCCTTCCCCCGGTTTTTGCCTCCTTGCTGGTAGCTTCTAGAACCTTTGAAGAAGCATGTAATATTCATTAACCAGGGGCTCCTTGGCTTTCCTCACAGGACCATGAGTGGTCAGGGATCTGAGGAGCCCCATCTCTTGGAGTGTGTTTGTCATAAATTGGAAGGGCCTGCCATGGAAATATATTCCACCTTAAAGCCTATGGAACCCACATTCAATGAAGGGAGCAGATGTGTCAAGTGTCCCGATTTGGGCGGGACATTGCCATTTCTAGCCCTTGTCCCGCCATCCTCCCGCATAGCTGTCAAGTTTTTCCTGGTGCAGAGGGAGCGCTCGCTCGCTCCCTCGCCCACCGTCCTCCCGCTGCCAGCCCCAGCTCCCTTTCGGGTCTACCAGTGCAAGGCGCTCGGCTGGCGGTGGCAGACTCAAAGTTTCGCTGGCGGCTCTGGCTCCTCCGGCAGCCGGCGAGAGCTCCCCTGCCCATCGTGCCTCAGCGTTGTCGCCCTCTTCGTCCCCCAGCGCGGCTTCTACAGGGGCCACATCCACTTTGGGCTGTGTGGTGGGAGGGGCAGTGTGTGTGCAGGTGTGCGGGCGCAGGTCCATGCGCGCATATGGAATTTTGTGTTTTTCTTTGCACACACGTTTGGACACTAATTTTGTGTTTTTGTTTGCATTACACCTCCCTCCTCCTGTCCCGCCCAGCACCAGGAAAAACTTGACAGCTATGGAAGGGAGCTTGCATCAACAATCTAGTCGTAGTCCGAGGGCTGAGCCAAGCTTGATAAGGCTAGGAAAGCTACGCAGTGGGCTTGGCTTTCATTTGGATGCAGTGATGGATGATTGCTGGGATGTTTCAAAGCAAATCCAGGATGGGGTAGATTTTATGAGTCAATCCTTTTAGAGTGGTGTCTCCTTTATAGTTTCCTTGTGAAGTTTCTTGGGTAGCTCCACTTGTTCCTCTCTTAAGAGAGATTTATTTATTTATTTATTTATTTGTTTGTTTGTTTGTTTGTTTGTTTGTTTTACAGTATTTTTACCCCACCTTTCTCTTTGCAAAAAGGACCCAAGGCGGCTTACAGTAATGAAGGATAATATACAGTCCAGTACAATTAAGACATGTTCAAGCATTGAGAACAGGGAATTGAGGGACATCTTACAGTTAAAGCTACAAGAGAATGCGGGCAGTTAAAGGGAGAGTACAAATTCCATGTAAAACTTATGAGTGATAGAAACTAACATTGAAAACATGGTGTTAATGCAAACTCATGAGGTAATAACTAGTTATAAACACAAAGTTTATGTGATCCTGTGTAGATTCATATAAAAGACACATAATAGGTAGACCATTATTCAGTGAAAGCCGGCCAGAATAGAAAAGTCTTTGCCTGTTTCCAGAAAGACAACACAGGTGGGGCAGTCCTGGCCCCTAGTTGGAGAAAATTCCAGAGTCTGGGCACAGCAGCTAAGAAGGCCACAGATCTGTCCAAATCAGTGTGCACTATATGTTCAACAACAACAACATCAATAATAACAACTGCATAGAACATTAGCAGCTAGAAGCCATGCTGATTGAGGTATTTGGGGAGTGTCACTTTATGGAAGTTTCCACAAACTGCATTTTTCTCTTATAACTCAACCTGCACCAAAGGTTCTAGTTGCAGGTGTGAAGAAGCCCAGGGTTTGCAGCATGAATTAGACATGGGGGAATCAGGGGTGACCCCCAAAACAGCAGGACTGTGGACTGAGATTATTCAACAGGCAGACTGCTGTCTGATGCAGGAATGGAGGAGCTGGAACCAGGTAGAATAGAATGAGACTGAATTCTGAAAACGGAACATTCCAAAACCCAACACCTTGCTTCAAACTCTGACGTTATGCAGTAAGGGTTGCAGAAACCTGTTGAACCAGGGTGGATGGGAGCTGGAGTTTAGCAATATCTGTAGGGAAAACACGGTTTTCCCAACACTCCCCTACAGGATCTGTGAATTGTGACCTTTGGTGGATGCATCATCATCGCTCTTGGCATGAAGAGGAGGTTGCATGTCACTTGACATCTTCTTGGGCTTTTTATCCCAAGACTGCCCTCTGGTGGTTCTATTTGAGAAAGAGATGGGTTTGTAATGTCCATTTTAGTTCTAGACTTAACGGGCTAAAATCCAAAACATTTGTTAAATGTTTGTAGGGAAGGCAGGGGTGTGAGGCAATGAGATTATTTAAGACTAGTGTAAGACATTAAAAATGGGAAGGGCTTTGTGGAGTTTTGTCTCTGATAGACTTGCATTTTTCTACAGATTGAGCCGAGTAGTTGTCTGGCCTGAAATATATAGGAAGGAATATACTGTACACGGCTTCTTCAAACTGTTTGGAGCCAATTCAGGGCTTTGTAATGAACCCTAATTCGGTCTATGACCTGTGTCCCATTGTACTGAATTTGTGCCCCAAATCAGAATCGATCTGTAAATTTGTCAAGTCAATGCAATGGCATTCGAGATCAAAAATAGCTGCAATGTTATTGCTTTTTAATTTTGCAGTGGTATTTTTATACTATACCAGCGTTTTTCAACCACTGTTCCGTGGCACACTAGTGTGCCGCGAGATGTTGCCTGGTGTGCCGCAGGAAAAATTGAAAAATTCTAAAAAAATTCAACCCAGGGCCGGCGGGCGGCCCACAGCTGGGAGGCGCTATAAATAGCGTCCAAGGGCCAGCTTGGCTCCTCCCCCCCGAGGCCCACGGCACTGGCGTTACTTCCTCCCCGGCCGGACCTGGTCCCGCTCATTCTCTTAGTGTTTGCCCTGTGCCTGCCGCCGCCGCCGCGACTCACTTGCTTCCCTCTCTCCCCCTCCTTTTTTTACCCTGGACCACCACCACCCCTTTCCTGGGAGCTACCAATGGACTGAGCCGCCCGACAGCCCGCCTGCCAACACGAGCCGACCCGGGAGCCCCAGCCCAGAACAAACCACCAGGTGAGGGGAAGGGGAGGAGGGGTGCCCGACTGCCCCACGAGCACCGCGGCAGAGCTGCGAGGAGGAGGGGATGGAGGAGGCCTCCGCCGGGCCTGGGCTGAGGAGGCGGGTGGGGGGGGGCTACTGGCATGGCTGGACGGCCGGCCGGCCGGCCTTTAGGGTCCGGGAGGGGAAGAGCCGTCTCTGAGGGGCCCCGCAATGGGTTCCTTGAAGTCTTGGCCCTTTCTTTCTGTTTTGGGTCACCCTCTTCTCTCTCTCTGTCTTTTCTTTCTTTTTTCCCCCACTTCTCTTTCCATTCGTACCCTTTCCCCTCTTCATAGAAACGTGCTCATTTCTAGCCTGCATATGTGTATGTCTAGCAGCCTGCCTACTGTAATTAAAACTGTAAACCGCCCAGAGACTCCTTGAATTGGTATGGGGCGGTATACAAGCAGAACACTTTCTACCTTCTTTCCTTCCTGCCTTCCTTCATCCTCCTCCCCTCCTGTCACTGGACTTGCTGAAGGCATCTGCCTTGGCCACAGTGTGGAGAGCAAGATGGGCTTTTGGGTCTTATTTGTGTTTTTTGAAGAGTCAGTGCCCCTTCTCAGGTCTCCACTGGACACAGAAGTCCATGCAGGGCAAAATGTCTTTAAAAAAACAACACAGGTAAGTGGGAACTGGGTGCTAGAGAGCGGGCTGCCTCAATCTGTGGCCCCTCTGTCCTGCTTCTCCCTACACCATCAATGGCGAACCTTTTAGAGACTGATATAGGCACAGAGTTAAATTTTTTAACATTTTCTAATGGTGGTGTGCCTCGTGATTTTTTTCATGAAACAAGTGTGCCTTTGCCCAAAAAAGGTTGAAAAACACTGTACTATACTATAACAGACAACCACAGACCTGGTTGACCCAAAAGAGTGCAGTAAATTTCAGGCTTCAGAACTTTGCTTAGTAAACACCTTGAAATTTTGCTTTAAAAAAAGTAGGCTGAATTTATTTGTCCTCTGTGTGATATGATTTTTTTTCCTGCCAAATTAAATTATTTACAAATGGTTGTGCTTTGCCCCAGAACCAAATCTGGACCTCATACAAATCAGTCTGAATTAGGTTGACTTGGATCATAGTGGTTACTCTAGATCTGGTGGTGCATAGCCCTCACTGGAACATATCATCTTCAAACATGTTCAGTGATTTCACAGGGCAAAGGACATGGGGATTTGAGATCAAGCACTCAAACATGTAAGCATGCCTTTCATCTGTGGAGTTCACAGGGCTTCAACCCACTTCATCCATACAACTAGCTTGTTGGCAGTTTAGGCAGAGACTAGCTGAGGCTCACTGTGTGAGTTTTAGGCTAAGTCAGCCTTGAAACCCAGGTCTACACAGCTCAGGTCTTATGCCACTATGCTGGTATAATTCCACTCCCATGGACTCGAGGTGGGCACGAACCCAGTTTGGTGGTTCAGCCCGGTTCAGCATGGTGCCCATACAGGTGTTCTGCAGATGCTGGGCACCATTCTCTCCCACTGTCTGAGCATGATTGCCCACTCAGTGATCTCAATGCACACATTCCTCCTCTGGCAGTTGCCCACTCAGACAAGGAGGTGGGCCAGGGAAGTCCACAGCACTGCCTTTGAGTGGGCAGCCGCCAGTGGAGGCAGAATAGGGGTGTGTGTAGACTTGTGTGGTCACCGTGCCAAACTGGGCTGAACTGCCAATCTGTGTAGTGCGTGCACATCTCTACCAGGGAGTCAACCTTACCACTACTTGTTCGCTTAGCTGCTATTCCTTTGCAGCCACTTAACCTGCGCTGAGCCCTACAGGTTCTTACTTTAGGCCACTATGATCCATGAAACCTACTGGATGACTACACTGGGGTCAATCCTGGGGGCGGGGGCGGAATGTGCAGCAAGGTCCTGGGTGAACATTTTACATTGTTCATGTGGCAGTCATGTTGAAAGTATGTCCTTGCAATCAGCACAGTAGAGGAGGCATACGTAGTTCATAATGCAAACTGATGCCAGATACTACATGCTTTTTACCTTCAGCTAATTGTGTATGTGTATGTGTTGTGTTGTTACAGTCGTGACCGACCCTTTGTGACTCCACGTCCATGGAGTTTTCTTGGCAGGAATACTGGAGTGGTTTGCCATTTCCTACTCCAGGCGCCTACAGCACTTGGTATTCCCTGGTGGTCTCCCATCCAAGTACTAACCAGGGCCGACCCTGCTTAGCTTCCGAAATCAGGCGAGATCGGATGTACTTAGGGCATCTAGGCAGCTTCAGCTAATTGCCCTCCTTTAATCTTACCCTATAAACTTAGAGTTTACCTACCAAGCATTAGGTGAAAAGGAAGCACCAGATTTAAAAGCAAGAGGCAAGTACTGGTTCAGTTGCACCATGCTTCAACAAAGGAAAGGAAGGTTGCTAAGGCGGAAGAGGCAAGACCTCATTCTCTGTATCTGGAAAATCTTGATAATGTCAAGTCAAAGCCCCCTCTGTCCATACACATCTGTAATCCTGTTGAGTCAAGTATATAAATGCTCATCGGGGTGTATAAGTTCCTAAAAATTGCACCTCCCCCTGTAAGCTGCCTTGGGTTCTCCTTTTCCAAGGAGAAACGTGGGGTAAAAATACTCTAAACAGATACTGTAGATATTGCTGACATTGGTGCCTTCAGCATTCAATCTGCATCCTTTTTCCTGCCGCCCAAGCAGGTATGATACTGCACAGCAGTATTTGACTATTTCCTGGTGTTTTGAACCATGGATAGTGAAAGATATCACACATTCATTTAAAAAAAACCAGAGGGCTTCTAAAGAATGGAATTGCTCAATCATAGGGTTGCCATAAGCTGGAGGTTCTCAAGACAGCAAGTAAATCTGGTATGACCCAAGATGACATTTTAGTGAAGTGCTGGTACACATAATTTGACCAATGGATGGAATGGGCAACTTGTTGTCCTCCATATGTGCAACCCATATTGGCTCTGTGGTGAAGATTTAAAGAATTTGCAGCCCTACTCTTAAGGATTCCATATTTTCCCTCCCTTATACACTCTGTTCTTCATCAAGCAACCAAGCCCCATACAGGAAATCCAAAGGGGACTGGCATCTTAAAAGTAAACAGAAACATACTCATAGGGAGAAAATTGGTAATGAACAGAACTTGGAATCTGTGCTTTGTACACTTTCAAGGATTGGGATGCAGTTTACAAAATGGAAATCTGCTTGCTTCAAGACCTGAATCCAATAAAATGGTTTCCAGCCTTGGGTAACTGGTCATACTTGGACTGTAATAATCATAAGCCTTCACCACCAGATGTGCTGGCTGTGGCATCTAGGAATTGCAGTCCAACGATACCTGGGTTATCCAAGTTTGGAAACTACTAAAGCACCTTGAAGATCAACATAATTGTATTCATTTATCTTTTTCACTCAAGTGACTTCCTTCAGAAGACACACTCAGGTCTCCGATATGTACTGCAAGTTGTCTCCCACTGCTGAAGCTATGAGGTAGAGTGCATGGGGAGGGAGGAGAGATGGGAATATCACAAAAGAGACTGAATACATTTCTCTATCAAATTGTCTTAAAACATTCAATTGGTGTGTTCTAGGCTTCTCCTGTGCTGCATGTTTATGCATCAGGTTCGAACACCATCATGATATCCCATTATCAAATGTGCACATGTAAGAGAACTAATGAGAATATACCTAATAGAAATGAGGTGCAGTGGTTTTAATAATTAAATTAGAATCACCTCAGCCAAAACTCATCAGTTACATTCCGTCTACTATTTAAGTACACCAATATAGTTCATATTTAGAAACAATATGTTAGTAACTAAGGACACAGCTTATAACTGAACATTTTGTTAGTGATTATTTTCATGCAGAGAGTACAATTCTGCAGAATTCTACTGCACTGAAGGCTCATTCAAGGCAACAGAAATGTCTGACTCAAATCCCACTCACTTTTAAAAGGGTTTGTGGTCCAATCATCTGAGTATTTAGTTAGATGTCCTGCCTAATTCTTCATATGTCCATGTTAAGGATGCATAGAGTTGCAAATTAATTATGAGTTGACTTTAGCTGAACTGTGATTACAATTATGGAAATAACAGCAAATAATTCAACAAAGAAGCAGATCAATATCAATCAAAAATGTCTTCAGAAACAAAGATGCAGTGTGGTTCTTCTGAAGTGACTGGAAATAGCAACTTGTTGAGTGAACTGCATGTACTCCCAAGATTAATTTCCCAATAAACAGTTATAATAAACACAGTAAAATATATTATAGAGTTTGTGGGGAAGAAGGGAGAGAGGACATAACCTTATCTCAAACCGAAGAAAGGTTTAGACCAATCATGATTGCATAACATCTCTACTTTAAATTATTAACCCAATTAGTGCTTTATTCACATTTTAAAAACTTGTACAATTTATTACAAATATAAAACAGTGCAGTTTTCCATACATTATCCCAATTCTGAGACAAACACTTAAAAGACATGGGAAAAAGCTTTGATTTTTATAAACATAACATTTGCACCATTCACACTCTTTATCTTCTTCCTCTACCCTTGATTCAAAAAGATCAAACTTACAACATACTGTAGGTTTATTTTTATTCAAAAAGTTACTTGTCTCAAGACATAAATACAAATCAGAAAACAGTACAATTAGGACAATAGAATGTGGAGGACAACAGGTTAAGGTAAATATATAAAACATTTTAGTTTGAAAACATAAAGCTGTAAGAACTGCTTTCACAAAGAAACACTCCTTCAGAGAGTAAGAAAAAATCAACTTAAGTTTAAAATCATATATACAGTCCTCTCAGCAGTTCTATTTAAATGCAGCGGTGGTGGTGAGTGAGTAATATAGGCAGGAATTTTTAGACATGAGTATTTATGCAAAATGAAGCTAGGCAGATCTTACTCTGGGTTTTGTTAACACATGATTTTTTAAAATAATTATGTTATCATGATCCTTTAGAGAACCTATGGTTTATGGCTACCACAGCCCAAGGTTTGATACTATAAAAGGATAAGAGGCTTTTCGCATTTGCTCATTGAAGAAATTACTGTATTGCAAGCGTATTAAGGCGCATGGAATGATTAGAAATAATATACCTCAAGAACTGAGAGACAACTGACAAAAATATACATATGTAATATAAGTTAACATTTCCTTTAAATGGTGTTTAGCTGCCTAAGCCTTGCAAAATGAGTTGTCAAAATGGAAGAGATCCATGTTTTTATGTTGTTTAGAACAATTTAAATTTAAATGTGAAAAAGTCATGAAATGGAGTTTAAAGCTTAGCTTTTGAAGAATATTATGGGGGCAATGATGAATTTCTATTATCCAATTTAATTTACATACAGAGGAAATGTACTGTAACCTGTTAGAAGTATCATTAACCTGAAGACTGCTTGCAAAGACAGAGATAGATAAAACAATATAAAATACAAATTTAAAAATCATTTTACAGCATGAATTCTCATGCTCATCTATTTTTAAACATTGTTAAACTTTCAATATATTTCTGAAACCTCATAATTTTTATGTTGGAATTTAAAAGTAAGAAAAAACTAAACAAACTGCGCAATTATAAAATCAGCACCAATTTTTATATATATATATATATACTTTATTTAAAATTTAGACCCCTATTCCCACACTCTAATAAGCTGTATATTTTTTTGTTTAGAATTTTTTTCTGCAAACATACTACAATAAGCTTCTTTATTTGAAGACAAAATACAGTGGCACTACTGGAAGGAATTTAACAACATTACATATTTCTTAAAGGACAAGCAAACTCTCAGGGTAGTAAGATGGGTAAGCAAGATTGATCTCAGTGCTTTCTGGCAGTTTATGGTTCCTGGATATTTCATGAAAATGCAATGAGGAATTGCTGGGATTTTTTATGTTTTCTCCCCCCCCCCCCAAATCTAAAATATCAACTTGCAAGTTTGTTTCTTTCACTGATTTTTAGAACTGAACCAAAGCTTCTGTTAACCAGAAGTTAAAGCAGCTTACCAAAAATGCTTTAGCACTCTCTCTCTCATATAATTCTACAAATCAAGTCATCCCATCATTTCAGCTCATGATTTCAATAATAATAATAATCTAAAAATCATTATTTGAATTATACAATTCAAACTTATAATAAGAGAGGCTTGACAATATATCAAGCATCTTCCCAACAAGTAGGAATTTCAAAAAAGGTGACAACTATGATTTGGAAATAAACTAATATTACATAAATAAAATACTGGTTTTCCAACAGAAACTATAGCTTATCCTCAAGTTGTTTACTTGTCCTTTATTTTTCAGGCAAACAAAACTGCCCCTTCAATGTACTGGATCTTTAAAGCACATAATTCTCCTTAGAGAAAAAAATCTTGTTCAGAATATCACTGTATCTACCACAATTTTTATTTTAAAAATTTCTTCTTCCACATTAGAAAATGACTTCACCACAGTTATTTGCTGTACTGGTATTAAAACATAGATACCCCAAGAACCTAAAAAAGAAAAGAAATACAGAAATTTAAGATCATGAAGATTTAAGCTGGATTTTTTTCAACTTATGTGAGCATTAGAAAATTGTGCAAAATTTTCTAAATGGTAATCCTAAAGAAATCAATTGGACTGAAATTAGTTGTAGCCAACAAGTCGCATTCAGCTCAGTGGACTAACCATTAAGATACATACGAAATATACATCTCTGAAGTCATGAAAGGGAATAACAAAAGCCAACTTGTTCTTTTTGTTAATGCAAAGTTGATTAGATACAAGTGGTTCCAAAACTAGAGCTTTATTTACCAGGCACTCCAAACTTCGGCCCTCCAGATGTTTTGGACAGCAACTCCGGGAGTTATGGTCCAAAACATCAGGAGGGCCGAAGTTTGGGCATGCCTGCTTTATACAATCCTTCCATCTTAGTTCTAAAACGGTTCTAAGGCATCTGTGGAGCGCAGTCACTTCATTTGAACACAAACACATATTCAGTGAAGTATGTTTGCTGCATGTTATCATTTGTAGAAATATTTAACATGAACAGTGACATACAATATACTGATCGCTAAACATTACATTTTTGAATTCAGACCCTTAGGAAAGTGTTTTCATTTCTGAGGCCTACACTACAAAGACCATAAAACATATGGCCTGGGGGGGGGGTTGTCCCAAAACTGTCCATTCAACTGAAAGGCAAAACCCAGCACTTCTATAACATATATTTATAGTAACCACAGGGCTAAAATAATTTGGTATGTGATGCCACCATGTGGTGCTGTTCATGTACTACAGCTGCCCTTCCAACTTAAATAAAAACACTTTAATGAAACTCCCTTAAAAGTTTTTCAAAAAGCAAAAAAAGAATATATGTATAGTTTAATGAAATAGTACAAGTAATGTCCTCATTATGAATCTACTCACTGTTGTATCAAAGAACTACTTAAAAGGCCAACAATTCTGTTCCTTTCCAACATGAGGAGTTAAGAGAGGAACAGCTTTCTGGGTATCTTTCTTAATTCACAAATGGATTTCACACAGAATGTTCTAAGTGAATGTATAGCAATAGAGCCAAAGAAAAATATGCATTTCCCTGCTAAAACCCTAAAGTTTTTCAGTAATTTCTCTCTCACACATGTGAACAATGATTTTGTTCTAGGATCTACAAATATTGGCAGATAGAGTCATCAAAATGTCTAGTAGTTGCCATGTCTCCATTCCTCCTCCTGAAGAGCGGGATAGCTGAGATAATTAATACTGGAGGCCAAAAATACACCCAATTTGCAACATGAAGACAGAACAAACTCTTTCATGGTATCCCTTTCATTCTGACTTTTAGGTGTACCTGAAGCAGAACAAATACAGCATGACTGCAGAGCTTACCCCCCTGCCATCTCCCAGCCTCTTAACTCAAGAGAAGGGCAAGGGCTTGTCACGTAGATGGCAAAGGGACGTTTTCCTAGCCTAACCTGAGAACCATCCCATATTGAATTAAATCTTATACTTCACCACACTTACAGATTCATCCATGATTGATGCAGGATCAAAGAAATCCGGCTTTAGTTCTGTTCTTTCTCTCCTGTTCTTTGATGGTGGCTAAAAAGCAGATCAGATATAATACTGGGTGTTTAGTTCTATTTGTTAATTTTGTTTTTATGTAACATAAATCATGAGCAAACTTTATATAAATACTATTATAATTCTTCTGTGAAGTACAAACCAACCATCAATTAATACTGGATGAAATCAATTTTGTTGGAGTTGCGAAAAGGCAACTAGCCTACTAGGTTTTATCTGGTATAAATAAAACATTTTAGCATATTTCGAAGACCTGGCCAGGTGGAATAAAAGTAGTATTTTACCCATTTTGTGAAAACAGATCCAACCATTGTGCTTATGTATGACTGAAGGAATTGATTTTTCTTACTAGATCTATGTCCATGGTATCAAAATCCATGCCTTCGTTGAGATCCTCAATGCGTCCTTCTGATGACATCATAACGTCTTCAACAATTGGTTCCTCATCATCCTCCATTAGGCTTGTGCCACGTCGACTGAAGAACCAACATGAAGAAAAAAATAGTTCATATATTACTGAGGAATAATACAAGAGGCAGACTATTTTCTTTGAGTTGCCAGAAATGTATTTTGTTGACTACGTCAGATAAGAGGTTCTTCCTGGACAGGAAGAACCAGTAATTTAGGCATTGACCTTTGTGAACTCTGTGAGACTATCCACCCTGGTCTGGTGGAAATAATCAAATCTTGGGTCAGGAAGGACAAAACAGAGCCATTGCTCTACTGCTTCTTCCTGAGCAACAGAGGTCACTATAATTACAACAGACTTAGCTTCAGCAGGGTGGGCTCAATTTTTTTAAAGAAAAAAATGCACACTTGATTATAAAGAGCCTAGCACTCAGTTTCCAAAACGAAACCATGAAATTGGTTTTAAATACTTCTAATGCCACAAGGATGGACTAACACCACCCTGTCAAATAAAAATGAATGAACAAATAAAAATTCAGCAAAGTCAAGGATTTTTTTTTTTACCAAATGCAAAGCAATGTTCTGCTGCTATAAGCTGCCCAGAAGGCCATCGTTTATTGCAATTTTACTTTGCTTTATCATGCATTTTCTTGTTCGGTCTGACTGATCTGCGGTTTGGTGACCTTTTAAAAACAGATCCTGTCTTCTTTAGGTCTTGTTGCCTCCTGCTGATTGGATGATGAAGCCTTCAGGGCCGAGAGTGACCAAAGACACATTTGCAACCTCAAAATGCACATTTGGGTAAGCATTGCTCACATTTTCTTGCTATGGCACTGGAACTGGCATAGCTATAAGTTCTTCAACTTCTCTATTCCATCAACACAAATTAACTAATACAAATGTTATACCCAATATGGCAGCAAAATATGTCTTGCTCCATTATTCTGGCCTAATAAGTAATAATAATAATACCTTTATTGTCAATGTACAACATGTGCACAATGAAATTAGCTGAGTCTCCCATGCCCACCCCCACCACCATCCCGCCCCCATCTTACTGGCAAGCACATCCGAAGTTGGAAATAATTACTTTAGGTCAGGGGTGCCCAAACTTTTTTTAAGGAGGGCCAGATTTGGTGGCTGAGAATGTGTCAGGGGCCAGTTGCTCCCCAACCCTGCCACCCCACTGCAAGCCCCGCCCACTTTCTTTTTAAAAAATGGGGTGAAGGAGGGGGAAGGAGGGGCGGGCCAGTCAGCCGCGGGCCACTCAGAATGGCATGGCGGGCCAGATTTGCCCGCCCCCGGGCCGGACTTTGGGCAGGCCTGCTTTAGGTACTTCTAAATCAGGGGTGTCCAAACTTTTTGCAAGGTGGGCCAGATTTGGTGTGGTGAAAATGTGAGGGGGCGACTGTTCAGCCTGAAAGGGGTGGGTGGAAAAGGGGCATGGACCTGCACACATCTGCAGCAGCCAAAATCGCCCCAGTTTCAAGGTACCCAAGGGGCCGACTGCTTTTTCATGGCCTGGGAATCGGCCTGCACATACCCAAGATGCACCACTGTTCGCATATGTTGCCCTCCCTCGCAAGGAGGTGGCGAGGACCCTGAAACAACAGAGCTGGGGGTGGGTAGGCAGGGTGGGTGTCTGGGGGAACAGAGGGAGGCAATGTAGGGCAGGCAAACCATAAAACTGCATGCAAGCTGACATTTCTAGATGGCACAGGGAGGGGCGGCCAGTGGGGATGAGTGACAGGCTGAGCCAGCAGGGAGAAGAGACTGAGAGCCACTCAAAATTTTAAAACGGGCTGCATTTGGCCCCCGGGCCGGACTTTGGACATGCCTGTTCTAAATGAACGAAAAATTAGAAACTGCAAAAAGGTGGCTTGTGTGATAGGTCTGTGCAGAACTGGTTGGATTTTTGTTTTTGTTTTCTTTCTCTGTACTGTAGGGACCTGCACTGTACTAGAAACTGTTTTGGAACAGCATTTTACAAAAAAAATTAGTATTTTTAGGATATGACACTGGTGTGTGTAGGTGTGTGCTTCTAGATGACTAAAACTTCAGGCAGCGCTAATTTCACTGTTCTTTCTATTTCTGTATCAAGCCCCTTAGAAAGGTCTTAGCAGCAAAGCTGGTATTCATCTTGGCAAATGCTTCTTGTACATACATGGCATGCTGCAAGTTGGTTCTCAGCTTCACGTAGTTCATGGCTGCTCTTTCCTGCTGCTGCCTGGCTGCTTCTTCTTGCTGCCTTTGGGCCAACATCCATGTCACCTGTGTACTTGAAAGTACAAACATTTTTTTTTTCAAAATGAGATTCACCAAGCATTTTAACAGAGGTAACACAAGAGAGTTAAAATGCGTACATACTTGTAATCAATTGGAGGCTGATGGTGTTCGGCTTGCATTGGATAAACGCCCATGTAACTCTCTTCGGGTCGCAACCTTTTGGGCTCCCTCATGATCGTGGAAGTGAGCTGCGGTGTCTGCATCATGACAGGCGTGTGCATGGTCTGCTCCCTGTTCATCCACATGCTGTCACTGCTGCTGCTTTCCTCAGCTACGGATAAAACATAGCATCAGATAAATTCAATAACTTTTGCAGTTGAACATTAGTCAACACACCTGAAACAATGCAACTGACCTGCCAGATTTGTAACACGCATACGAACCTAACATCTAGAGCAGTGGTTCTCAACCGGTGGGTCCCCAGATGTTCCTGGACTGCAACTCCCAGAAGTCTTCAACACTAGCTAAGCTGGGCAGGATTTCTGGGAGTTGCAGTCCAGGAACATCTGGGGACCTACAGGTTGAGAACCACGGATCTAGATGTTATAACCTTTTCGACAATTCAGTAGAGCAAAGCATATCAAAATGAACAATAGAGGTGATTTGATTAACTGCAGTTATCAGTCATCTTTTCTAGTCAAGAGTTTTAGTTATTTCAGCTCTTGTTACCTTTACAGATATCAAGATATTTTAGAATGCTTCCTGGCTTGCTAAAATAAAATAACATAAATGGCATCCATGCTTATACTCTATTTTTCCATCTTTAAGCTATGATTTGAAGAATAGAATTGTGCTGTAGACTCTTGTTCACCATTTCATCTTATCCATGAGTGGATGGTCCATAGCTTACCAAGACTTCTGACTGCCTGATTGAAGCTTGCTTCAATCATGGCTTCGGTTGCATAGCACAAGGAAACTTTAAACTAGCCACAAACAAAGATCACCTCTAGTCAGAGAAATGCTAAAGAAAATTATAACAGACCACAGGAAAAATGTGTGTAAGCTGCTCTGAAGGACAAGGAACCTGCTATCTCAACAGATCTAGAAGTGTTCTTGTTTTATGACACATGAAAACACCTTTTCACTTATTTTTAAAGGTTTTATTATTATACATTCTAAAAAATTGTCATATGCAACAGACATTGTGAAACTCTCATCCTTCTGCTTTTTGACATAGTTATTTCCCATATTTAAATAATGAACAATATTTTTCAGATTTTAAATAATACATGTCAATACTTCATGATATATAAGAGAGTTAAGATTAGATTTTTGGTAATGAACAAGTAGACAAGTTCATAGGTAGAGAAGTTCTCAGTCTTAAGGGGGCCAGGAAGTATGGCACATTTTAAACAAAATTCTCTAAGCTAACAACCAAACATGCTGGGATGGAAAAAGAATATATAAATCCTTACCTTCCGGTAGTTTCCGCTTCCCTGTGGCTGGTTTTGTTTTCTTATTTCTTACTGTAGACCCTCGGTTGCTGATCCCACTAATGACTGACATGGTATCATCATCACCTCCAGCTAGCAAAGAGTTCCTATAAGACATGAGTGGAAGCCAAACATCTTCTCTTCGGAGAGACATCTGAAATGTCATGAACTTCTCCAGATAAACATACCTGGTTAAAAAAAAAACAGTAACAATAAGAAATTAATAAGATATATTTCAATGCACTTCACACACAAATGGGCCATTAAAATAATTTTCTCTTGGATTTTTATTTCAAAATATTAAAGATAGAGACAATTAATTGGCATATATGATCTAGCCCAGGGGTGCCCAAACTTTTTGTAAGGAGGGCCAGATTTGGTGGCTGAGAATGTGTCAGGGGCCGGTTGCTCCTCGACCCTGCCACCCCACTGCAAGCCCCACCAACTGACCCATAAGCCCCACCCACTGACCCCTTGCAACCCCACCCGCACAAAGAAAGGCGGGAACCAAGGGAGGGAGGGAGGAAGGTGGAAACCAAGAGAGGAAGGAAGGAAGGTGGGGACCAAGGAAAGGAGGAAGGAAGGAAGGTGGGGAACAAGGGAGGGAGGGAGGGAGGAAGGAAGGTGGGGACCAAAGGAAGCACAGGGAGCCGTGGCCACAGGTCGCCCCTTGGAAGAGGCGATCTGTGCGACCTTGCACACCCCCAAGCTCCCAGCGGTGGCGACAGCTCGCCCACCAGCCCACCCCAAAGCTCCTTGGCGGTGGCAGAGGCCCGCTGGCCTGCCCACCCCCACACATTCCCCTGCGGTGCCGGCAGACAGCCCAGCTGCCCAAGCTTCCCAGTGGTGCCAGTGTTCCCGAGCTTCACAAGGTTCCCAGCGGTGCCGATGGCGGCAGCCTGTGCGCTCCCAGCCTCACATGGTTGCCGGCGGTGTCAGTGTTGGCGGAAGATTTAAAAAAAAAAACATGGGGTGAAGGTGGGAGAGGGAGGGGCAGGTCAGCCAGCCGCGGGCCACTCAGAATGGCCTGACGGGCCGGATTTCCGCCGCCCCCGGGCCGGACTTTGGGCAGGCCTGATCTAGCCCCTGGTAAAGTCGTCAATCATCAGCCATCAGCCCCATCCACATTTATGTGTTTCATTTGTCAGCACAAACACATTGGATGAAATCCAGCAACTATAGTAGAGCCTCGTGGCGCAGTGGTTAAATGCCTGTACTGCAAGTAAAAGATCCACTGAGTCAGGTAAAAACTTCCGAGGTCGGTAAATGAGTACCCAGCTTGCTGGGGGGGGGGCAATGTGTAGCCTGCATTCTGTAATTAAAATTGTAAACCGCCCAGAGACTACTTGTAGTAGTATGGGGCGGTATATAAGCAGAACACTTTATCCACTGAGTCAGTGAAAACTACAAAGGAGTTGACTTTCCAAATTTCCACTGATTAATGGGCCTACTTTAGTTTTAACTTACTACTGAATGTCAGCCACTATGTGACTCAACCCTTCAGTCTCCCTGTATTTCAGGGGTGCATACTAGCAGAGCTATACAAATCTACAGACCACTGAGATGGCCCCTAATCTGGAACACAACAAACAGACACTTATTGCAAGAATACAGTTTCTACTGTGAAACCTAGCTATCCTCTAAAATTCCTTGGGGGGGGGACTATTACTGCTTAAATTTCGAATAATCCATTGTCACTTGTTTCACACAGTTTAAGATAAGTGTACAAAACAAAAAGTGTTGGGCTCTGCAGCTAAAATCTATTTGTCTAGCATTCTGACACAATTCTATAAACACAAACTGCATTATGTGATCTCAGTTTATGTCTGATTTTTACTCAACACAAGGCTAAATAGTAATTTAGGACATTCTTTAGTAATTTGTTACTAAACAAACATTTGTTACCCAAGTTCATTTAACACATTTACATGAAACCATTGTTTTCATTCAACCATGTGATTTAAATATGTTTAATGAATAGTAACTGTTTACACAAATACGTAAAAAAATCTAAAAAGCAAAATCATAAATACTTACACTGTTTTCTTATCTTGTCTGAGAAGTTTGGAAGAGAATTCACTCAATATATCAAGAAATGCCAAATTTAATGGTGGATGGCTCTCACCCTGTGGGTTTGGCTCTTTGAAAGCAAACTCTATGCCATCTCTGAATACAATAAAGCAAAACAAACAAACCAATTAAAAACCCAACCGTTATTCATAGGAAGTGTCTAATTGTTTCTCTCTCAAATTAACAGTAAGAAATGCTATAAAGTGAGTATTTCAAACCAGGGAGTATTACCACTGGTCATTCATTACACAGTTAATATACTGGAAGTCACATTGCTTTACTCACATGAGGAATGTATTGTACTGGATCTATGCTTAGAGTGCCAATGCTATGAAATGACCTGGATGGCACAGCTAAGTTATGTCTAATAGTTAGCAAATCCAAACTATTGCATCCCAAGCTACATTAAATAAGTATTTAACATCAGGGACCAGTTAAGTTAATTTTAAGTTTATTGCAGTCATATGACCCATATAAACAAATATACAGTAAATCATAAAAACAATGAAAAAGAATAAAACTACGAATGGGTAAAAACATCAGGAAGATGGATGAATGGTTGAGGGACCATCAGGGACCAAAGCTATTATCTTCTTCAATGGACAACATGTAATATCGCCTCCTTGGTTCACACACACACACACACACACACACTCACTCACACACAGAGAGACGCAAACCCACAGCACTATCAGTCAGACTTAAAAGGTGTCAACTTGGGCTCACGGTTAAATGCAAGCTACTGTCAAGATCAGGGAGTGATGTCATTACTGAAATCACAGGATGTTGGCACAAAACTTCATTATGGCTGAGTTAACCTTGAATACAACAAGCCCCACAGAAGTATGTGTCAGTTTTGAAAGTGAATTGTAATTAGCATGTACATTGGTGCCTCTTAAGACAAATGCCTCATAAGACAAAAAAACTCATAGGAAGAACATTTCTAGAAATAGGCATGCTTCGTATGACAAAAAAAATTCCCTATGGGATGCTTCGTGAGACAAACCCGGGAGGGGGGGGGTATTTTTGTTTTTATTCTAGCCACCGGAATGGATGAATCCATTTCCAATGCATTCCTGTGGGAAACTGTGTTTTGTAAGACAAATTGTTCTTAAAACAAATTGACCCATAGAACGAATTTAATTTGTTTGAAGAGGTACCACTTTAAATTAATCTATAATAACAGGTGCTACAGTTTAATAGGTATTGGCTACACATCCAGAAGCTGAGCAAACTATATTATCTGTTATTTATCTCCTTTCGCCTATCAGAAATCATCATCAGAAATCATCATGAGTAAATTTACAGAAAACCACACACTTAATCATAAAATAAAAGAAACTTAAGCAATTACTTGTGTAGCATAGCAATGGCTTCTCTTGTTTTCAGTTGATCCAATCCAAATGTTAAAGCAAAACGTCGAGCTAATTCTTTAATGCCACTGAAAGCTGGTGATGATCTGTCAAAATTATACCCATTTTCTTGAATCATCTCATTGAAAAGCTGCATGAAAAAAGTCATACTATATCACCTTCATTTAACAGAAAACATAAAAATAGCAATACATTCTTTTTTATTATTGTGATTTCTTGATATTATATTGCCAAATTGTACAAAATAACAACTTAAACCACAATAGTCTCACAAAATAGTATTTGAGCCCAATTGGTGGTAAAATATTGTAATGATTTACGTTTACATCTATAAGGTGAAGAATTCAGACTAGAAAAACTAGGAATAATGGAATTAGGGCACTATTAAAAACAGGCATCGAGTGTTCAACGCCCCATGTAAATGTCACTAACAAAAACTGGGTAATATTTTGACCCCATGACTTCAGGGAAGCTCGTAGGTAGGGCCTGGATTAACACCACATATAATCCATAGTGAATGGATTCATAGTGAAATTGGTAAATCTCTGATTTGTTTGATTTTAAAATCACTAGTACAGTACGATCCCCTTATCCGCTGATTCACTAATCATAGATTTAGTTATCCACGATTGGTGGAATGTGGACCATAGACTTTCATATCTGCTCCAACCTGTCTGAAATATAGCTAAATTTATATCTAAGGCAGCTGGCATAAGATCCCACTACATTGAACAAATAGGAGTTTCCTACAGGGGTGATTCATTTATCTAAATTACATTTATGTTGATTCTAAATTTTAGCATTTGTATTGTGTTTTATCTGTTTATTATGCTTCTTTGTGGTTTGGTATGTATTTTGATATGGTCAAAATGGTTAATCAATAAACCTGACTTGACTTGACTAAAGAATTCTTCCCATATATTCCTCACACATTGTAACAATTTTCTATAGAAATGTATTTTAAATTAGGAAGCTGCCATGTTTAATTGTATTTTTAGAGTTCCTACAAATCATGAAGTGACACAACAGAAGGAAATACAGAAAAGATTACATGTTAACTACATCTGAGTACCACAGACATTTATAGGCATAAAGATAGAACCAAACATTACAAGAAGTTATTCCACCACATAAAATGGACACATTTATTCTATTGGTATATAATCAGTCAAACTTAGTCAACATTTGCAAAACTAGTCTACAGGTGATACCTTTATAGGCCACTAATAAAAATAAAGCATTGCAAGCTTTTGAGTGCAACACATTCTTCTTCAAAGCAAGTCCCAAAAGTTCAAACATAGCAAAAGATGTGCTTGCTTTTCCATATTTAAACTTTTGGGACTTGCTTTGAAGAAGAGTGTGTTGCACTCAAAAGCTTGCAATGTTTTTTAGTTTTATTAGTGGCCTATAAAGGTATTGCCTACTATAGTTTAGTTTTGCATTTGTGTTTTGTGATGGCCAAAAGGCTCACTCCCTTTTTTGCTTTAGTCAACATTTAAACATTTCCTTTAATGAAAGGAATACTAACCTGTTGTAAACTGAGAATCAGAGTCTTTGCACACTGGATTTTGTCAATCTGCCTAGTTTTGCTCATTGTTTCTTTGATAATATCGCCATAATCATTGTAATACTATAAGGGAAAAAGAAACACAAAACAACTTGACTACTGCAGTTTATTGAAACACATTTGTTTCAAAACCATCATTTTGAATAAAAAAGAGCAGCAGCAAAATACTCAAGATTCTAGCAAAAAAAGGTGTCTTTGGAGAAGGAAAAAACTGGCAGGACCATAGAAGCCTACATACTTGTCAACAGATGAAAAAAGATAAGTGGCTTTGTTCTGATATAACAATGTGTATTTATTAAAAGTAATCTGGATAGTAATTAGTTAATTACTGTACAGTGAAATACAAGTTTTCTTTACCTGTGCCAGTCAGTATTTCAGAATATTTGGAATCTTTTAATTCTTACCTTCATATATTGCTTAAAAATATCTGCAGCAGTATTCATTTCCACCACCGTATATACAATTAGTTTACAAAAAGCTGCAAGCAAGTTTCTTCTTTTGTGCAAAGCTTCAATCTTACTAGCTTCATCATCCTGCTGCCCGTCTAGAAAATGAAACAGCACATCAAAAAGGATTTGAACACTAGACCAACTCAACAAACATTTTAATCTCAAGTAATCTTCAAGTATTGTTGATAATACACTGTAGTTAAACTATGAATGAAATGCTTTGTCAGCTACTGCAAATAGATCATAGAGACATTTCTGCCTAGTTTTTACAGTAGAAATATGGAAGGCTGGCGTTTGTCAAATTCTCCTCAAAGTGTGTCTCTCTGAGACAAAGCCCCAGTGCTACAGGGACCACTGTCCTTTTTCCTTTTGTCAACTACAATGGGACAGACAATCAGTATTTCTCAGCTTCTGATTAAGTATCCTTGAGAACTGCAGAAGAAGGCACAGCTTTCCAAAGTTGATGGAAGGAAGGATGCAGCCCAAAGATTCAGACCCATTTGCAAAAATTATTAGAGGACAATTTATGTAGACCCATACCTGTGCTGTTAGTATCATCATCCTGGTCTATAAAGACATGATCAAGGATAAAGCTGAGCAGCTCAGATTGTAATGAAGAGTCGGGAGAATACACCAGTGGCTCTAAAATATCACGTCCCCCTGACATAATCTGATGGCTGAAGATCATTAACACATCACACAAAATAGTGAAGGCCTGTAAACAAGAATTGAAAGAGATTGTTAGGATTTTAAACACTAAGTGCAATTTTTTTCACGAGACAAACCAAATCCTCATATAAACATGTTCCAAATTTCCCCTGATGATGTTTTATTAGCTGTTTTACTTTCATGGGAGACTTCTTATTCATTAGTCTGAATTTTATGAACTCTACTTCTATTATGAGCCACAATGAATATACCTTTGTATCATTAGAAGAGCAAACATAGATCACCAAAATAAAACGAAAGAGCCCCAAATTTGTTTCCTAGAACTATACCATATGCTAACATTTCTAAAAAATACAATTCATTTCCTATCCTAAATGTGGCCATCTGCTTCCCACATGCTGAATTATTTCTTGTTTTAAAAGTAGCCCAACCATTTAAATACTAATAAAGGCTTGGTGACTAACCTGTTCTTTCACAGGGGTATTTACACTGGTAAGGTAGTGCTGGCATATTTGACAGAACACCCTCATCTGCTTCTTTAAGCGTAGAAGGTCCTCCTTTGAAATACACAAGGGCAAACAGTAAGCAAGTTCATTTTCAATCACACTTTTTTTTGCTGAAGAGGAATTTATGCTTTTCTAAGAACTTAAAACACGTATCTGCTATAAAAAGAAAAAAGAAGAAGAGCACAGGACACCCCGTTACACTCATACCCGGCCTACTCCCCACCACTGCCACCACCACTTTTTTGGCCTCTACAGGCACTGCACTTACAGTTTCCCAATCAGCTTCCATTTACCAAAACTACGAATTCTGTTTCCATCACAAAGACGACTTACCTTTGTAGAACTGCTGTCAGATACTTTTGCTAGCTGCCAGAGGATTACATAGTGAGTACACTGCAGTGCATGGATAACAATCTGCATTTAGGAAATAAGAAAAAAATGTGTAAAAACAAAGTGCAGTGTTACTTGTTTTATGTGTAACTTTTAAAAACATAAAAAGAGACAAACCTGTTCAGGCATATCTCCATTTTCTATGCCTGTTTTTAATAACTTGTAGTTACAACTAAACAAGTCCCACCTAGAGAGATCATGAGCACTGAAATGAGAAAGAGAAAAATTGGTTAAAATTCACTCCACTCCTTTTCCTGCTGTACTTTACATTTATCACTGTTATTGCTCACACAAGCACCTAAAGCACTGTGTTTGCAGCTATGCATGCACTGCCCTGGCTTTATTTGTTTATTTAGAATATTTTTATTAAGCATATAAATACTAAGAAGTATTAAATCAAAATCTGTAAACAAAAGCAACAGCAAAATACATTCAAAGGGGTAAAATATAGTCATCCATTAAAAACACACACACACACTCAGGCAGCCAGTCGCTCAGGGAAAGCTTGCCCGAATCTGCAGAAGAGCAGCAATGATGGAGACAGCCTGTCCTCCTGCTGGGGGGGGGGGGGTCCAAAGTTGGGGAGTAGTGACCATAAAGGCCCTCTCTAATGTCCCCACCACATGTACTCCCTGTGCAGGTAGTGGGACTGGAGAAAGGCCTCCCCTTATGAATTTACATCTGAGCAAGCTCATAATGGGAAACACAGTCCTTGAGATAGCTTGAACCCAAACCGTTTTGGTTTTAATATGTTAGAACCAGCACTCTGGATTGTGCCCAGAAACAGATTGGCAGCCAATGGAGCCTCTTTAACAGGGGAGTTGCATGCAACCCAGCTGCCACAATTCTGAACGTGAGGTGTAATTTTCCTTCCTAAACTGTAGCAACTGTATTAAAAGTTGTTTTGGTGGGGCTTCCTCTCCAAAGTAAAACAGTTTATCTGTTATTTGCAAAACAGTGGGTTCCCAATGAGGATGTAGAGAATGTTCATATATATGGGGGGAAATCTAAGCAGGTATTTCATATAATTGTAGAACAGAGTTGGAAAGGGCTTATAAGGCTACCAAGTCCAACTGGCGACTCAATGGAGAAATTGAACTCAAAGGATATCTGATGGATATCCTCTTGGTGTAGAACTTTGCACTCCTCCCTCTGGCTAAATTTTATTCTGCTTGAGCCTATCATGATCTTTTTGAATTTTGTCTCCAGAGTATTTATTAGTTATTCCTGCTACAGTAATCTATTTATCTATTTGACTTTTATACCGCCCATCTAGACCTATGTCTAAATCTCCTGTTTATCGCAGGGGTTAGGGACACGAACTGACCTGCGATAAAGGAAAATTTGCGACATGCAGATGCTGGGCCGGGTCAGGACTGGGGGGCCAGTCTGGGGCCTCCTACATTTACCTTAGGCCTGTCGGAGGCCCCAGTAGTAGTTTCAGGTGACCCTAAAGGCACTTCCATTTTTTTGGGAAGTCACTTCCAGTTCACTGGAAACCAATTCCTGGGCCCCTGACAGGCCCGGGAAGCCTGTCGGAGGCCCACTCGGGGCAGTACCAGGCCTGGGGTAAGCGCAGGAGGCCTCAAACAGGCCTACACAGTTTGCTCAGGGGCCACTGCCTTCACATACTGCGGTCTCACAATATAACAGGACTGCAGTATATGAACTGTGAAATGGTGAGGCACGAGTGTAATTTTGTTATCTGCAAATTTGATAAATAATATTACCTGTACTATCTCCATCAAATAGTTAATAAAAATGTTGTGAAACGGAGCCTTGTGATACCCCACCTTTTACCTCCTCCCAACTGAAGGAGTCACTGATTAGCACTACATATGGTTCATAACAAGTATATTCATCTGACAGTTGTTCTACTTAGTTCACACTAAGTTAGCTTGCTCATCAGAATATTGTGGAGCAAATTTGTCAAAGGCTTTACTAAAGTCAAGTTATATTACATCTACAGCATTCTGTCTAGCAAGAAACTTGCATGATAAAAAAAAATTCATACGATTAGTCTGGCAGAATTGTTCTTGACAGATCTATGTCAGCTTCTAATTATTACTATTCTAGATATCATCTTGGTACACAGCTCCATGGCTTCCAACATTATCATAAGCTCAAACAATAAGGGTGCATACAAAGGTGTCTTTACATGGCTTCCACTGTTCAATTACAATTGTCTAAGCTTTTTAGCAAAAACTGCAAGAAGTAGAAATGATGTTGCCTTACTTATGAAAAGCAGTGATTCGCTTTAATGTTGATAAAACCTGGTAAGCATCATCTTCATCAGGCTCTTCACCCTGTTCAGAAAATGCTACATTATTCTTTTTATAAGGCAGCTACTCTCAAGAAATAAAGGAAATGATGTTTGTATTTTTATATGAAAAATAACCCCCATAGAATTAATGGCAGCTAGCAATGCTTCCTACAGCAAGACAAATGTGAAATACCTATGCATTTATTCGAAATAAATTCTACCATTTCTTATGCTATCTATTACTGTAAACTCCACAAGATGAGCTGGGGGTTGTACCTTATAACAACCCTTTTTGCCTTACACTGTTGCAATTATAATGCTAGTTTGAATACTAGGAACACAAGAAATGTAAAACTGAAACAAGATACATGCCTCTTGTAGAAAATCTTCCAGAAGTCTGTTGAATTTGTCTGCTAGTTCATCTATCAGCTGACTTCTTGCAATGTCCACTCTATTAAAGATTGTGAACTCTTCATTACAGAGCGCATGGTATGTTTTAGAGCAAGCTTCTAAAACATCGGTGTCTGTGTGCTTCTCCACAATATCCCGGATCTGTCGCAATAAGGCATCCAAATGCTACAAAATACAGAAAAAAAGGTTAAGCACCAAATGGTCAAACTGACCTCCAACAATAGCTACTAAAAATAGTACCTCCTTTGAAAAAGGGGAAGTTAAAAACATCAAGCTATCAACTGCATTAAATCCCTGCAACATTAGCAATCTCTTGAATTCATTTATAGCGGTGGGAGTTTTGGATATGTGGTACTACAAACCCCATCATTCTTCATTCTTGGAGTACTTACGTACATTACACAAACCTCAATATAGATGTCTAAACATGGAGAAAAAAACATTGAGGTTTAGTTCTACTAAGCCTCTTGTTCTTGTGCCAGTGGTAGTTGGAAGCTTTCTGAACAGGAAGCCATGACCAACTCAGTCCCAAAGCCTTGGAGCTGAAGCAACTCACACAGGTGAGCAACATTTAAAGGTGTTTTTAACGTGTTTGCCAGACAGGTAAACCTCCCAAAATTACCTTTTAATGTTCTAAGATGCCTCTTTTAATTCCCTGTTCTTAACTTGAATATGTCTTAAATGTCCCGGGATGTATATTGCCCCTCATTGTTGTAAGCCACCTTGGGTCCTTTTCCAAGGAGAAAGGTGGGGTTAAAAACATTCAAAATAAATAATAAATAAAAATAAAAAAACTATGGGGTTTGTGATAAAAGAAATCAAAAAATCCCATACCTATCTATTCAGTGCATAACTGACCCAACACCTATAAGGCTGTCTTCTTATGATGGAATAGGAATTTGCAAGTTACCATAAATGTCAACTGAGAGTCTTAATAGCAAGAGGATATCCCCCCCGCCCCCGCCCCCCCCCCGGCTGTTAACACATTCAGTTCATATGTTAAGTGTATTTGCTTACCTTTTCTAATCTCCCTGTTGTGTAGATTTCCAGGTCAAAATATTGTGGCAACTGTAACAAATTGGTGACTTTCTCTGCATCTACAGAATACTATGGAAAAGGACAGAAAAAAATAAAACAGAGGCCAAACATTTTTCATTGAAGTCCAAGTTGCACCATACAATCTAAAGTTCAAAACAAGGCTTTTAGATGGTTAACCAAACGCACCTAACACTGTCAAAAGCATTAACTACTTATTTTAAGGGCAATCTTTCTTTTAGAAATTTAGAGTTTAAAATTACAGCAAATGCTTTAAGTTCAAAAAGCCTCCCCAAACCCCAAACCCTCCCCAACACCATGATTTGATACACAGGATTTATAAGAAAGAGCAAGAAAGAAATTATTTGAAATCATAAGATGTTGACAATCTGTACAAAGTAATGCCTTGAATTACGATTGCCAAGAACAACAAAAACTTGAAATCCACTGGTATAGGCAAACGTCCAATTAGGAAAAAAGGCAGGTTATTTTTTTAAAACTACAAAAGCATTTAATTAATAATTATTCAAGGTATCCATAGGGGAAGCCTGTCCCAACCCAGCAAAGCAAGGGAAGAGCCCCCCCCTTTTTTTTGCTGGGTTGGCAGGAAAGCCCCTCAATAGAGCCATCAACATCAGCTGGCTGTTGGCTGGCTGACAGCCAGGTGATTTTGACAGATCGGCAGCCACAGTACTTTTTCCTTCAGGGCACGCCAGAAAGTGGGGATCGAAAGCACGCTAAAGGAATTAGCGGAAAGAAGACACGCTAAAGGAATTACAGATTAATTTTGTAATTCAAGGCAACACTGTATATACAGAGTTAGACCAACCAATGGTCTGACTTATCTAAGGCCACTTCCTACGTAATGTTACTTCAAAATGCTAATTTTTAAAAAAAAACCCTAAACCACACTCACTTTTGCTAACAGCTGAGGGAGTGCAATAGCAAAAAGTTCTGTGATCTTTGTCCTGTCATCCAACTGTGCTTTCTTCTCTTTTGCTGTAAGCACCTATATAAGAGCACAAAAGGAATGTAACTAAAGGGATGACAATATCAACACCTATCTAGTGCAATTAATAGCACCTATATTGCTGGCACATGCTGTACAAACTCTTGCAATTAGCTATGGGGACCCCCTTTGGAGCCAATAACTTGCCCCTCCGAACCCCAAACCTCTTACAGGGAAGAGCTTGAGGAAGCTGCCCTGCCATTTCCATGTCAAAACATGCCTGTGATCACCATTTTTGAGTACATAATGTTTTAGGTTTATGTACTTGAAAATAAGGATTGCAGCCATGTATTGGCATGATATTCACAGAGTAGCTTCTTTGGACTCTTCCCTGTAAGCCCCCCAAATTTGTAGAGGTTTGGGGTTTAGGGGGCTGAGTTATTATACTCCAAAGGGGGTCCCCCCTAGGAAAAAAATCTTTTCTAATTGACTCAGGAAGCCGTTAATCCAGTGGTTCTCAACCTGTGGGTCCCCAGATGTTCTTGGACTGCAACTCCCAAAAATCCTGGCCAGCTCAACTAGTTATGAAGACTTCTGGGAGTTACAGTCCAATAACATCTGAGGACCCACAGGGTGAGAACCACTGAGCTAATCACTTGCCCGCAGGCGTGGGGTGGGTATTATTGGCTTCTGGCTCAATTGGAAATGATTTTTCCTAGGGGGGGGTCCCCTTTGGAGTTTAATAAGTCAGACCCCTGAACCTCAAACCTCTCCAGATTTTGAGGGCTTACAGGGAAGTGCTCAAAGACGCCCCCCTGCAATTTTGATGCCTTCTAGGACATTAATGAATTATTTCATTTCATTTTGGTCCAAAACTACTTCAAAAATTAGTTACTAACAAAACAAAACTACTAAAGAAACAAAACACTCCAACTACAAATACATGTCTAAGATGTGCAATAAATACCATATAATGTATTTCTCCATCTATAAGACAGTTATAAGACAACAAAAAAATGATACAACTGGTTAGTGCCACTCTCAAAACTGAAATCTGGATCCCTGTATTGGACCTTAAACCTGATTCAACATTTCACTAAATAATAACTTATGCCAGTAGAGCCTCATATTGCAGGAGTTAAAAGATGTGCTGCAGCCAAACTCTTCTTACAATCCAGGGTTCAATCCCAGCTGGTTTAAGGTTCATTCAGCCTTCCATCCTCATGAGGTCAGTAAAATGAGTGGGGGGGGGGAGAGCAATGTGCAACCCGCATAATTATAAACTGCCCAGAGAGTGTGTTAAGTGATTTTGGGAGGTATATAAGCAGCACACTTTGTTTTTGCTTTGCTTTTCACACTGTACTGCAATGCATGGAAAAACACGTGTCTTATAAATATAAAATTAATCATTTATAGTACAAGGAGGAAAGTATACAGCACTGGCCCTCTTAATGGAACAGAAGAATTTAGCAGAACAGAGAGAAGAGTGATCTTCATCCCCACTGTAATCTCTCCTCCTACCCATGCAAAGGAACACTATACTGCCCCTGGATGGCTGAGACGCCAGAGCTATTTTTCCCACCCTGCAGTACAGTATGTGTAATGTCAGAAGGAAATAACTGATTTATGACAGGCTGGCATCACAATGACTGCAACACTGGCTTTGAGCTTTTGTTTAAATGTGAACAACTCAGATAACACCTTTAATGGGTGCACTACTTTTCCATTATAGGTCCAGCAACCAAAATACTAGAAAACTGCCAACACACACCAGAAAACCTGATTAAAATTAACACTTAGGAAAATACATTTAACTGTACATTTTCCCGTCACTTCCCCCCAGGTGGAAAGGGGGGGGACTCAAACTGAAAGACAGACCATACCCGCTTTCCCGTTCCTCGTCCTACTGGGGGATGACATTCAGCTGCTTGTCTAATTGTACACAGCATTATTTCAATTAGTGCACTTTCCTGTTTGTCTGTTAAAGCTGCAATGATTAAAAACAGAAGATTTCAAAATATTTCAGTTCATTTGTCATATCATAACAATATGTTTGTCTATGAAAGATTAAACACGGTGCGTTTAACACTACAGCTACCTTGACAGTCTTACAAGAAACTTAACCTCCAAACTTGAAAACAACACACGAGATGGGTATCGAAAACTGTCAACCTGAATTCATGTTTGGAAGGGGCATCTGTCTTATAACCAAAGTTACATCTTAATGGTGTGTTTAGGAAATAAATGATATGTTGATAGTATTAATACATAGGAACAACAGTAGCCAGATTCCAAAAAAGAGGAGTGTTGGCTAGTTCAAACTACAGATTCCACTTAAGTATTTCAAACTTTTAAAGAGCATCAGTTTCAGAGTACAAATCTGCAGGACACGTTATCATTAACACAGTAATATGCTTACTTAATACAAGCTAAATATTTGTTGGTTACAAGGCAAGAGTCTCATGTTTTACACTAGAAGGATCACAGAGGAGAAGGGAGGGAATTAAATGTATCTTCTCGAATGCTCTGCTACTTCAAAGTGTCCTTCCCTATCATTATCTTCAATATGAAAGGTGAGTTGTAGAAGAAATATCTGAAAGCAGCAGTGCATAGAGGAATACAATACAATACAGGAGGTTATCCTTTCCCTTGTGTAATCATTTTGATGTAAAAAGGTACACCTCACCCCTTCCTTATTACCCTAGTAAACAAATGTTTAACAAACATATGAATGTCTCACTCTGCCCTAATTTGGAATACTAATCCATAAACCAGAACAACTTCCAAAATAAATATGCACAGGATTAGCCTCTTAAACTGTAACAGTCACGGATAATTACAACTGAGGACCATGAACCAAAGTACTCCGTGCAAGATTCTTCATGTTCCATGAGAAATGTCCCCTCTTGCCAGAGCACAGAAGTTTTATATTTAAAAAGCTTGTGAAAATTATGGTGAAATCTTACGTTCTTCTCCATTGAGTGGCTCCTCCAACAGAAGGCTATTCATACATTCCCAGTCCTTCAAGAGGTCAGTTGCACAATCCCACATGCTGTCCACCAAGTAAGCAGCGTGCTCATGTAACTAAAAAATATTCAGCTGTATTTAATATTTTGTTTCACGAGAATTATTATGTATACCCCTGTATGCTACCAAAGGCTCTGTTGTTGTCTGCAATGGAAGCTAACAGTGCTTGCTCCTAAAATGTATAATTTTAAGAGGAGTCAACAGATGTATTTCAAACAAATCAATATACAATATATTAACAAATTGCTCAATGAAACAGTAGTGCTTCTGAGCACCCTCCATTTCCTGTCCCCTTATTCATTGCTTTGTACTGCACTCCGGTCCTCAGTGCAAGCCACATCGTTTCATAGATGACAGATATAATAGTAGCAAAGCTTTCACAGAACACCAAGTAAGACAACTCTTGTATGCTACCAAAAACTAAAACTGTCACTGATAAACAGTAAACAGAAAAGGCAGATAAGTATACTATGTGTTCCAAAATCCTGCTGAGATGTTATGCTTGTGCACAATGCATCACAACAGTTGTCATGGCTAACTGACAAGGTGCTAGGCACAGGCCAGTCATATGCCCAACTGAGCTCCTGGCACACACACGTTATATCTCACCAACTAGCCCTATGATTACTCTCATGTGCACATACGGTCCTAACAGAATTATGACCACAGAGAGCTTTCGAGACCAGAAACCATACCTCTGAACTTCAATAATGTGTATCACGATGTTTGTAGTCATACTATCATACCCACATCCAAAACCCAAACTTCTATTTATTGAGATTGCCAAAAAGACTTGCATAGGCCTGCGCCTCGCTACACACAGCTGCCTTGCAATAAATACTATTACACTCCTCTGAAGATTCAGAGGTGCCTCTTCCCAAGCAGAATTTTCATTTTCATATGAACTGGGGTTTAAAGAGAAGAAGATTACGGAACATTTCTCTGTATCTCTGCAAATTGCCGAACACTCACAAACTCACCTCACTTTCCAAAAAGAAAAATACTAATGTCTTGACAAGGTTAGCATTTGGTCCTTGCCGCCCCCTTCTTTTAAGGATTCCATCTTCTTCAGGGTCTCTGCGGCTGAAAAGCCTTTCAAAGAAAATAAAATAAAGGATATGGGGAAGGGACAGATATGTTACATATTTATTTTCTATAAAGACACCCAAAAATATATGCATATACTTACCAAAGCTCAGAAAAATTACTGTAAGTTCCAGAGTCCTCTTGGCAAAAGGACAATCTGGCACTTGAAATCTGATACAGTAATTTTTCCATACTTTGGCAATTGCTACGTATTAAATCAAATATTCAAGAGTAATATTAAAAAGAAGAGTTATTTTAAAAATAACTATAGCTATAGGTACAAATGTAGAAATCATTGTGTCATTTCACATGCAGATTAAAATCCTCTGGTTTTGAAACAGTATCTATAGTAATTACGGTTTCTTACTTTTTATAAAGAAATTCTCCTGCTGCTATAGCCACAGGCCGATGAGCTGAATAAACCAGGTGATAGACATTTTCACAATCTTCTGCAGTCAGGACTTCTTCACTACTCCTAGAAATGCAATCAAAACTTGTACTCAAAACATTTTCTTTCCTTACTCATATTTAAGCATTGTGCAATTTCAAATTATGGATGCATATGAAATAGATAAAATTAAAAGTTTAAGATAATTGGACTAATGTTGACCAGAAGCTGACTACTGCAATATTGTTATTTCAGATATTTGCTAAATCTTCTTTAGAACATGTGGTGGGGCACAAAATTCATGCACTTGCATTGACTTCAACTTCTCTCTAGTCACATAATAATTGTTTTGCATTCAAGCAGCTCCATTTTAGTTGGTTATTTCCAAAATATTCATTTTAAATGTATTAATATTAAAAATGACAATTTTTTTCAAAGTGTTTCAACTGCCAGATCTGTTTTAATTATATGCCCTACAACTTAATATAACACATGGAAATTGATACATTCATGTCTTCTAATACCTTTAACTCAATTCTCTGATTACATCAGATAACTGCATTTGCAGTTTCTGATTGATTACCGTATATACTCAAATATAAGCCGAGTTTTTCAGCCCTTATTTTTGCCTGAAAGAAATGCCCTCGGTTTATATTCGAGTGAAGGCAGCGGAGGACTAGTCCTGCTCGTTCCGCCACCTCCCGAGCACTCGACCACAAGCTAGAACACATACCGTATATAATCAAATATAAGCCATTGGCTTATACTCGAGTCAATGTTTTACCAACCTCAGCTTATATTTGGGTGGTCTTATATTTGAGTACATACGGTAGGTTGAATAACTACAGATTACCAATGGGCAGAAAAATATTTCAGCAATACAAACAGCTCACTTGGAATATCAGTGGCTCCAAAACCAGCAATCTGCTTCTAGCCACCTTTTTAAAAGTACACTGAAAATTACAAGATCATCCCCCAAAATTAATGGAATTCTAAAGATTTATACTATAACTCATACTGATACACCTAGACAATTAATATTTTAGGTGAATAAAGGACAGGAATTTTGATGACAAGTGAGATTTTGTACGGAGATCCTGGACCAAACAGGCCTTTCTTCCAGTCATCACCCAACTAACATCTGCACCTACATGTTCAGGGGAAGATCTCAAATAAATAACAAATTGCTTAGAATATTAAGAATAAATCAAAAGTTATGTCAGAGTATCTTTAACAATCATATTATATTGCAGAGCATGTCACCTAGTCCTGCTTCCAATTATATTAGATGGAAACTTGGTTAGTATATACATGGAGCAGAGGGTTTTTGCTTCAGAACTCTCTTACAAGAGGGATCCATACCACCTCTTCACTGCTAAATGTCTAAATAAATAAATAAATAAGCAAGCAAGCAAAGAAGGAAAAAATTGAACAGGAGTTGCAATTAAGATAATAATGTACTCCTATTTTCTTTTTCTTATTTTATTTCTTACATATGCAAAGTATTTTCCATGTTTGTATAAGGGCAGCAGCTTGTATTAACTGATAATTTTGTTAGCAAATTAAAAACAGAATAAAGAAGTGAGCTGCAATAAAAGCTGACAGCTATGTTTGATTATTGGTTCTTATTGTTAGTTTGACAGAACGGTTCTATCTTGATTAGTCCTATGTGGTTAGAAATCAAGACTTCCATTTTTAGTTCACCAGCGATCACGGTCGTAAAGCCTCTCTGCACTGAATGATTTGCCATAATGGTCCTGTGCTGTAGTTTTCTGGCTGGTCCTATAATATGCTGAATTTTGTCTTTCGGTTGGAATGTTCTTGATACACTGGAATCTAAGATCACTCCTATGCCTTGGATGGTGCAGTTCTTATAGACGTGAGATGGGGCCCTGCTGGATTCTCATGAAAACCAAGGGCTCAAAGCCGATGTAGAGTGAGTTCCACATTTCTATGCCGGGTCCCTTGAAATTTCACTACCAAGAACCAACTATTGAGGTAAGTAAAACCTGTCATTTCTTGAATGTGAAATGGGGTGCAACTAATATCATGCATTTTGAGAAGACTATAGGTGCTCCTGTTAAGACTGAAAGGGAGTACTTTGAATACACAAGTGTTGTCTCGTACTGCAACTCATCTAGTAAGACAGAGATGTGAAAGAATGCATGATTTACATCTGTAACAGCACACCAAACCCGTTTCTTTAACCACAGGACAACTGTTGATAAAGTTTCCATACAAGCATTTCTTGGTGTAAAAAAATGCTTCCTCTCCTCAGGTACAGGAAACATGAAGCTCCCAGAATACCTTCCACTCAAAGTGTAGATCAGTTTACTTGGGTCTACAGTATCATGGTCTTTTCAAGTTTCCTACAAAGTCCATTGGGGAAAACTGGTAGGATTCTTGTGCAGCCATTGGCAACAATAATCAAAACCCAAGATTTGGTGCTGGTGGTACATCATGCATTGATTAAAGGCACTACACTTCCAATGTAAGAAGGAAGGGCAAATAAATTGATTATTTGAGATGCTGCTGACCTCGGTATTGTGGAAGTCAAATATGTCGCTTGGCTTTTTTAATCATCTTTTCCAGTTCACTGTGAATTTTGTTTGTCTTCCAAGCTATTAGGTATTCCACCCAATTTTGTGTCATCTGAAAATCTGATTAACATTCCCTGCACCTCCTAATCCAGGGCATTGATAAAAATGTTGAAGAGTGCTAGGTCCAGAATTGAGCCCCGAGGTACTCCACTTTTCACCTCTTCCCAGTTTGAGAAGCCATTAATTGTCACCCTCTGAATGATTGTGTAGCCAACTGTGTATCTACTTGGCCTAGTATGTTGCTGTACCTGGTTATCTTGCTAATCAGAATATCATGGGGCATTGTGTTTAAGTCTATATACACAATGTCTGCAGCATGCTAGCATCATATTTTGGGAGCAGACCTAAAATAAGCAGACTTGCAGATATTAACAGCATACAAATTCTTGAGTAATCTAACTTTTGTGGTGGTTTGTTATTTCAAATATATTTTTGCAAATCCAAGTCATCTAAAAAAGCTATTTTGCTAAAGTTAAATGTTAAAATTAAAGCCAAATGCTGTAATTAAATGCAAATTAAAACTACAAATATACTAGTGTGAAATACTTACTGTAAAACAAGAGTAAGTAGTTTTATTGCTTGCACCGCAACATCATATTCTTTGTCAAGAGTCATAGACACAATTCTATCCTAATTGGGACAAAACACAGGTTGTAAAACTCAGGTTGTATGTGTTAAACATCAATGGCATAGTCTGCTAGTTCAAAAGATAATGGATAATACTAACCTTGAACCTACTTGTGAAGAGTTCCAATTTGGAATTAAGTTCTTTGTTATAGTAAAGACCCTGCAAAGCTGTAAGACATTTTAGTCTTACCTCCCCTTGCTAAAACAGAAAAAAGAAAAAAGAAAAAAAGTGTGTTATACATTTCATTAAAGGTAAAAAAAAGCAACTGTAATGGATTCTTCAGCTTGTTAATTAATTCTGGAGAGTCATAATACAAGAAACAAGAGCACAGAACCTTACCTTATCATGCATTGTCCACCCCACATATTTTAAGTAGCTGTCATTGAGAAAAGCATCACTATACATCTTCATCCAAATGCCAATCTCCTCAATACAGATTGCTCTTATTTCAGCTATTGCATCCCTGGAATGTGGTTAAATAGTAAACGTCATTGGCGCATAATGAAAAAATATATAAGTATTCACAAAGTATCAATAGCTATATAGTATAAATCAATTCAGCTCACCTGTATCTATGCACAAATACACCTTTAAAAATAGCATTCATCATGTTTTCTATTTCATCCTGATTTTCTTGAAGCTGAAAAACATTGGAAATACCTGGTTAAAAGCTGCAGCTTTAAAAAAAAAACATATTTAAGTGCAACATTTTATCCAGAGTTCAACTCATTAAAATTTCAAAACATGGCAATCTGGGTGTGCAAATATCATGTTGTAACACAGGAGTATAAAAAATTAATATAAATGAACCAGTTGCGTACCTGTAAAGGTGGTTCTTCGAGTGGACCTTCGTGAAGCCACAAAGGTGGGTTCCCCGACTTTGCATGAGCAGAAGGCTTCCCACCCAAACACCTCAGTTCCCTTCAAGCTGCAGCATGAGAGGAGGGCGGGTGCTGTGCCACACAGATGGGTGATTGCAAGCACACTCACAGGATGGTGAGCAGTCACACAGTCACAAAAGCTAGGACCGCTCTGCCAAAGGCCACAGAGGATCTCATCTGGGCGTCCATCCTGTCGTGCTTCACGAAATTAAGTAAGTGGTTGTGACCAAGTAGCGGAATTATACAGATGCCCTGCAAATGAACACCTTTGAGAAAAGCAGCAGAAGAGGAAACTGCTCTGGTAGAATGTGCCCAAACAGTAGCAGGTAGGTCTTGTTTAGCAAGCTGATAAGACAACAGAATTGCAGAAATTACCCAACGAGAAAACGTTGTGATGAAACAGGAGACCCTTTTGCAGGGGGGCCATAACAGACGAACAACTCTGAAGTATGCCGAACATTCTTAGTTCTAGAATCATAAAAAGCTAATGCCCTTCGAACACTGAGAATGTGAAATTCCCGTTCTATTTGAGATGACGGGTTAGGGGGAAAAGAAGGCAATGGAATCAGCTGAGAAACATGGAAAGTGGAAACAATCTTAGGCAGAAAAATCATACCTGCATAAGCAACTACCTTGTCCCTGTAAAATTGTAAATAAGGCAGATCACACCCGAGAGCACAAAGCTCGCTTGATCTCTTAGAGGAAGTTATAGCCAATAGAAAGGCAGTCTTAAAGGACGGCAAATGCAAGTCCCAGGCTGCAAGGGGTTCAAAGGGTGGCCGAACAAGTTGATGTAGCACCAAGGAAAGGGACCACTGAGGAGGAACTGGTTTCCTATCAGCATATATGTTAGTGAGTCCTTCCAAAAATTTCTTTAACCGGAGATGGCAAAAAAAAAAAAGGACTTGGCAGGAGAATCATTAGGTTGATGGGCTATTATAGCTGACAAGTAGATACGAAGAGATAACAAAGTAAGGCCAGTCATATTGAGGTGGAGTAAATAATGAAGAATTTGTTGTAATGAAGGATTAGTTGGGGTGAAACCTTTGTCGCATAAGTCACAAATCTGTTCCATTTAAAAAGATAGAGGCAAACTGTGGATGGTTTATGGGCAGCATCAATGATATGACTGATTATATTTGAATCTTCCAGGCCACCCAATATAGGCAAGGTAAGTTTGGGTGTATGATCTGAGCTTTGCTGCACAAAAGAAAATCGGGGATCATGGGAAGTGTTGGGTAATCCGAGGCCATGTTTAAGAATAGGGCAAACCATGGCTGTCTCGGCCACCGTGGAGCTATCAGAATGACTTTGGCCTTGTTGTGGTGAATTTTGGTGATCCCTCTGAGAAGAAGAGGAACTGACAGAAAGGCGTAGAGTAGTCAACAACCCCCCAGTGAATGAGAATCTCTCCCTGCCCGTGAGCAGAATGCTTGATATTTCTTGTTCTCTTGCAAGACAAAGAGGTCTATACACGGGGAACCCCAACGAAGAAGCAATAGACTGAAATATTGAGTCCTTCAGTTCCCATTTGTGGGAAGTCAAACTTGTTCTGCTTAGGGAATCCGCCAGAACATTCTCCAAACTGGAGAGATGCATTGCAACTGGAAAAAATGTGGTGTTCCATGCACCATTCCCAGAAGTGAACTGTGAGGAGGAGTTCCTGAGAGTGGTTGTCGCCCCGTTTGTTTATGTAGTACATCAGGCATGTCCAAACTTCGGCCCTCCAGATGTTTTAGACCACAACTCCCACAGTCCTTTGTCATTGGCAATCTAAGCTTTAAAATCTGGGAGTTGTGGTCCAAAATATCAGGCGGGCTGAAGTTTGGACAAGTCTGTAGTACATGGTGGTTGTGTTGTCGGTAACCACCTGTACCACAATGTCGGAAAGGAGTGGGCGAAATGCCTGGAATGCCTTGAAGACAGGCAGGAGTTCTAGATGGTTTATGTGCAGGTGTTTTTTTGCGGCGGACCAAGTAGCGTTGATGGTAAGGTGCTGACAAACAGCTCCCCAACCCTCTCAGCTCGCATCTGTTGTCACTTGATCAGTAGTTTGTAGAGGATGAAAGGAGTGCCCCATGAGTAAATTTTGATTGTTGGTCCAACAAAGTAACTGCTGGGACAGCTCTGGAGTGATATCCAGAAGTTTTGTTTGGAGATCTCTCAGGGGATTGAATTGCGATAGGAACCAGGCCTGTAGTGACCCGAGCTTTAGGCGAGCATGTGGTAGGACCGACGTTGTGGACGCCATGAGGCCCAGTAAATGCTGGGCAATGTGGGCTGGTAGATGTGCCCACGGCTTGAACAGGGGGATCATTGCAGACATATCCTGTTGACGAGATTTCAGTGGACAGGTCCTCGCTGAAGTCGAATCCAGGACAGCTCTGATGTAATGTAGTCTCTGAACAGGTATCAGTTCAGAGTTTTCCACATTCACTGTGAGACCCAAGGTATCCAGAATATAGAGAATGAAATGAATGTCCTTTTGTGTTTTTAGTTTGAAACTAAAAGTTTTAGTTTGAGCCAGTCGTCCAGATATGGGTAAACAGAAATCCTTCGTGTTCATAGGTAGCCACAACTGGGGCCATACACTTGGTGAAAACGTGAGGTGCTATGGCCAAGCCAAAGGGTAGAGCAACAAACTGGTAAGTTTGATCTCCAATGGTGAAATGAAGGAATCTTTTGAAAGGATGTATTGAAATATGGAAATGTGTGTCCTTGAGGTCTATGACGCCGAACCAATCTCTTTTCCTAAGAAAGGGAGTAGCTTTTCTAAAGTCACCATCCTGGATTTTTTGTAAATCATGAACTTGTTTAGTTGTCAAAGGTCCAAGATAGGACACATACCCTTGTCCTTCTTTGGCATGGTGAAATAATGCAAGTAATGTCGCTGTAGAGGATCGGCTGGGGAAGTAGGTTGAATCACTTCCTTTTGGAGGAGAGATGAAACCTCCTCTAGCAAACAAGGAGAAGGGTATATGGAAAGAAATTTGCCTGTAGGTGGACTTGAAAGGAGCTCTAGCTGGTGACCATGAGCTACAATTGACAACACCCAACAGTCTGAAGTAATTGACCTTCAATTGTTGAGAAATTGGGCCAACTGAATGCAGGAAGGCGAGTCAGAACTCCCAGTGGAGTTTGTCTCGGGTATGGGAGAAATGTGTAGAGGTAGCCTTGGACTTTCTGGGCTTAGTTTACTGATAGGCAGCATAAGAGGATTGTCTGGTAAGTCTGTCTTGGTACGACGATCTGAAGAAGCTGGATCGAAAGGGCTGTTGAAAGGACTGTTTGTACCACGGATAATGAAAGGCCTGCTGCTGAGATTGGGGCACCAGTCTGTGGTCTGCTTCTTCTGGTGATCCTCCATAAAATGAGTAGATTGGTGGGAAAAGCCATCACCCTCGAAAGGAAGCTGTTCAATTCGAACCTTGTTATCGCCAGATAGACCAGTTGAACATAACCAGGAATGCTTACGGAGAGCTATAGCCGAACCCAGAAGACTAGTGGAGCAATCAAGGATGTGTCGAGCTGGAGGCATCTGTTGCACAGCTAAAATCACAGATTCCTTAAAAATTGCCGAGGTGTCTGCTTTTTTATCCTGAGGCAGCAGGTTGAGTAGGGGCTGTAAGTGTGAAAGAAGTTCACGCTGGTACGCTCCCATGGCAACTTGATAGTTTGAGATTTTGTAAACTAAGGATGAAAAGGAATAAATATTCCTAGCTGCAGCATCCAGTTTAGTACATTCCTTTGAAGGCGGAACCGGAATTTGTAGGGTGTGATTGGACTTGAGAATTGTACCATTACAATTGCATTAGGTGTAGGGTATTTGAGGAGAAACAAGGCTTTGGCATCAAAAATCTTATAGACAGACTCCATTTTCCTCGACACCTTTCAGGGAGAAATCTCCCTGAGTTTGTTGCTCCCAAGCCGCCTGGGTCCCTCTGGGGAGAAAGGCGGCATAAAAATAAAGTTATTATTATTATTTATCTTCTTAAAAGCCTCATCCATCATCTGAAAGAAGGATGGTATGATCCCCAAATGAATGGGGGCAGTATACAGGTGATCCGTGTATTTGAGTCTGGGATGAATTGGCAGGTCAATAGTTTTAGCCATGTGCAAGACAAAGGAGGAATAATTTCTCATGGCCTCAGAGGAGGAAGGTGGAGACAATTCTTCAATGTCTGAATCAGGTGTGGTGACATTGTGAGGGTTATCAAGTTCCTGGTCCAAAGCAGATGTGAAAGCAGAGTCTGAACCCGATGCCATTGAAGTAGATGGTAATTGCTCAGTAAGCTTAGAGCTGGAGGTGGTTGAAAACGCCACTGCTTCCCATCAAAGTGAAGCGAGAAAGTAGGTAGCGCTCGGTATATTGCCATGAGGTCAAGAAGTTGTAGTCAGGTTCGTGGATAGAGTGGTAGCAGTAGAAATGGCCATCTTGAGTTTCGGTAGACAGTGTTACTGCAGACGTCAAACCCGAAGAGATAGACTTCTTCGAAGCTGATCCATCACCTGATTTAGACTTGTGATAGTGTTTCTGAGAAGTAAGAGACTTTGAAGACATCGAAGTTTCCATCGGTGTTGAGGTAAGTGATGGGTCGGATTTGAGTCGTGCCCATTTATAAACGCCAGGACTGGTGTCATGCCTCTTCTTTGCCTTGCGAGTCAGTGGCTCTGCCTTGGTCAAGGGGGGCAACAAGGGCTGCTGGGGAACAATCGAAGACAGCTGAACTGTTACACTCAAAGCTCACAGGTCAGCGAAATGAGATTTACTTGCCTTCCGGGTAAGTGTCTCCGGAGTGGGCAGAAGAAGCAGCAACAGCTGCTGTTGGGCAGTCGACGCTGGTGGCAAAGGAGTAGTCTGTACCGACAAATCTTTGGTATCAGAAAGCACCACTGTTGAAATAGGAGCAAAAAGGCGCTTAAGGCGCTCCACACCAGAGAGAGTCAAGAGCAAAGGAAGAAGCTCACGATTTTGAGTCGGAAAAGTTGGATGGCTTCAAATGCTTGTACTGTGAGAGCTGCTTTGGAACCAGGGTCGAAACCTATTTCTGTCCGGGTTCAAGAGAGATCAAGGGAGAAGAAAAAGATCTCAGTTTCGTCAGAAGCTGCCCTGTGGAGCTCCAAGATGACTTCAAAACCAAGGAAGCTTTCTGCTGGAGAAGTAACAGCTTCTTCGCAACCTTTTTAGCGCTTGAACTCAAATATTTTTTGGAAGACTTTGAAGCTAGAGAAGACACTAGGGAAGACTGTGGCTTCTCCATTTGAGGGAATCAGAGCCTTCTCTAAAAGGTATGCATTAAGGCGGTTTTGACGATTTTTCACCGCCTGAGTACTAAAACGTTGGCAATACTCACAGGATTCAGGGTGGTGTGCCTCTCTGAGGCAATAAATACACTTAAAATGCCTGTCAGTTTGAGGAATTTTGCCAGCGATGACACAGCGCTTGAAGGGTGGCAAAAATGCCGTAAAAGTATAAAAAACGACGAGAATTAAACTCTCTGAAGAATAAGGAAGTAGAGACTAATGGACAAACCATCTAATGCTGCAGTTAGAAGAACTGAGGTGTTTGGGCACGAAGCCTCCTGCTCATACGCAGTGGGAGGGGGAGGGGCCTAATAAACTTTCCTGTTGCATGCGCGTCAGGAAACCAATCTGTGTGGCTTCATGAATGTCACGAAGGAGAACTGGCATTTTGGATACCCTACAGTATACTATAAGCATGAACACAGTATTTTAACATTATTACCTTTGGTTGACCACATTTGCCTATATCTCACCTTGGGGGGAAAAGTATAAAATCGTTTTGCCGTTACAATAATTAAATAGTGAAGTTAAAATGCTAAGTTGGAATTTTTGATTCCAAGTTGCATAATAGAGGCTATGCAGAGCAGAGGTGGACATCTATCAGCTTCCATGTGTTTTTGCCTATAGTTCTCACCAGCCAGAAGAGATAATGGTGTCCTTCTGGATAGGCTGGCCAGGTTGGGGGTTGGAGGCACTGCTCTGCAGTGGTTCCAATCCTTCCTGGCTGACCGTGTCCAGAAGGTGGTGCTGGGGGACAGTTGCTCTGCCCCGTGGCGTTTACGTCACGGGGTTCCCCAGGGCTCCATACTGTCTCCCATGCTGTTCAACATCTACATGGAACCGCTGGGAGAGGTCATCAGGAGGTTTGGGCTGAGGAGTCAGCAATATGCTGACGATACTCAGCTCTACCTCTCGTTTTCCACCAATCCAGGTGAGGCGATTTCTGTACTGAACTTGTGTCTGGGCCAGATAATGGACTGGATGAGGGTTAATAAATTGAAACTCAATCCAGACAAGACGGAAGTACTGTTAATGGGTGCTTTGCCGGACAGGTTAGAGGGCCATCTTCCTGTCTTGGATGGGGTTGCACTCCCCCTAAGGGACAGGGTCCGCAGCTTGGGGTGCTTCTGGACCCCGGTCTAACTCTGGAAGCCCAGGTGGAAGGGTGCCTTCCTTCAGCTGCGGAAAATATACCAGCTTCGCCCCTACCTAGCACAGCCTCATGACACTTACGCATGCACTGGTAACATCCCGTATTGATTACTGCAATGCGCTTTACGTGGGGCTCCCTTTTTGCAACTGGTTCAGAATCGTGCGGCACGGCTGGTAAGTGGTGGGGCCGCCAGGGATCACATCACGCCGATTCTGCGTAACCTTCATTGGTTACCAGTTGCTGCCCGAGCTGAATTCAAAGTGCTTGTTCTGACATACAAAGCCCTAAACGACTTAGGACCTAGATACCTGAAGGATCGCCTCCTTAGTGAACCTACCCGGCAATTAAGATCTAGTCAGGGGGCCCTTTTGAAAGAGCCACCCCTCAAGGAGGTGAGAGGGATGGCCTGTAGAGACAGGGCCTTCTCGGCAGCTGCTCCCAAGCTATGGAATGCCCTCCCGATCGAGATCCGCCTGGCGCCAACACTGATGACATTCCGGCGCCAGGTAAAAACCTTCCTGTTCCAGAAGGTTTTTAATTGATATAATATAGATTGTGGGTCCGCTGATGACAATTTTAGAATAATGATTTTAGTGTAAGGTTTTTATTGATGATTTATTGATATTTTACTCTTAACTATTCTAAATTGTTTTATTCTTTGGATTGTAAGACGCCCAGAGACCTTTGGGTAGTGGGCGGCATATAAGTTAAATAAATAAATAAATAAATAAATAAATAAATAAATAAATAAATAAATAAATAAATAATGGCTAATTGTGATAGAAGGTGCAGTGCAAAAACATTTGAAGAGTCACAGCTGCCCAGCCTACCCAAAACAGGACACACAGAACAATTGAGGCATACTGGTACAATTTACCTACCAAGTTTCCAAGAGGGCTTTTTTGACTCCACTTATCCGTTGTCTAAGAGCCCTAATCAGCAAATGTCATTTCCCCTCAGTACCTCTTCGTGCCAAGCTGCAACAGCAAGTTAGTTGGGGGGGGGGGCTTCCTGGCCTCCATTTGTCCAAATATGTGGCGAGTAGGAAAGAGCGAACACTTTTCTAACATTACATAATGTTACATATTTATTCCATTCACGTTGCAGGAAGCTTTAGTGGAATTTTATAACCTTAATGGAGTAATTTATACCTAGCAAGGTAATCAATGTTTCCCCTTCTCTCAAATTTGACACAAGACTTCCAGCAAGAACCACAAAGAAAACTGTGGCACCTCAGAGAACAAGACATTTCTGTTGGTATACACTTTTATATGTCCCACCTGCTTGTAGGTTAGTCCACAGTGTTAAACAAAACACTCTACAGGTACACTGTTCTTGCTGTAAGAGAATAACATGGATACTATTGCTAGAGCCTTTCAATATCTATCTATTGACTGAAAAAAATGAAGCACTCGTCACATCAAATGTTTAGAAATATGTTCATCACTAAATGTTCTATCTCTTCCATAGTCTGTGAAGATTCTCAATCATCCAGGTGAGTTTATCTGGAAGTTGAGTCATGGCAACTGGACTTCTTTTCTTATTTTCTGTCTTCTACTTACTTACTGCTACCCCCCCATTTGTATGGGGATGGTTGAAATGGCTGCTTGGTAAGTAGCAGACAGAAAAGAAGAAAAGAAGTCCAGCTGCCACAGCTCAATTTCCAGATAAACATCTTTTCCAAAGCACATCAAATTTAGATGCTGATAACTTACTTTTCAAAACTATTTTGAACAGATGTAATTACTTCCCAGTCTCCCACTTTTCAAAACACCCATTAAAATAACTGTCAAAAGGTTTACCTCCTTTCTTTTCTGTAGCAAAAGCTCCAGTCTATCATTAGCTCGTTTTCCAATTATTTTATTTCGTTCTGCTTCATACTGTCGCTGAGTGTTGTCCATATTGATGCTTAAATTTAATGCCACATTCACTAATGCAGTCATCAGCTTCATAGCTAAAAATATCAAGGGAGAGACAGAATGAACCATATCAGGTAATTTTCTAAGATAAATAAATAAATAAATGCTAAGGAAGTACATAAGACATAAAGACATCACCCTCAACTACACCATTCTTGCACAATATATAGTTTTGCATATATTATTCAAAAAGTGGGGACGGTATCTCCACCCAGACAATACAGGGCTGAAGAGACCTCATTAGTCATTTCATTGCTTGCACAAAAAAGCATCAATTCCTCCTGTACACTCCTGGAAGTCCTGTACCCTCAAGGCCACATCTTGCATGCTCGGACTGTTGGAGTGGTTATTCTCCAACCAATGTACAGTGGTACCTGTACTTATGAGTGCACTGCTCTACTTATGAGCAAATCAACTTAAGAGCAGAAAACCGTTGGCGTTTTACTGCTGCCTTACAAATTTTAGGTGCAGTCTGCTCTACTTACAATTTCTTTCAATTTTTAAATTTATTTATTTTGAATTTTTTAGACACGGCTGCTCTACTTATGAGCAAATTGACTTAAGAGCAGAAAACCGTTGGCATTTTAACTGCTGCCTTACAAATTTTAGATGTACTCTGCTCTACTTACAATTTTTTCAATTTTTTAATTTGTTTATTTTGAATTTTTAGAGATGATCGAATTATGAGCATGCATTTGGAATGGATTACACTTGTTAAGTAGAGGTACCTCTGTATAGTTTGTTTTTAAGTGTTGGCCTTCCTATGACAGCTATCAATGTAGATCAAGTAACTGAAAAATAAATAGTATTACCATAACGAATGAACACAGAGAGCTGAATCCTGATCAAGATGGTCTGACCTCTGACTGACTGCATTTCATGGCCAGGTTAAGAGTCAGTGGTTTCAACTGATTTCAAAAGAATGAACTGCGCCTATGAAGGCACCATTTAGAGTAACTGCATTAACAGCTGAGTAAATCAATTCATTTTTGGAACACTTTTTGGCAATACGCTTCTCCCTTGAATTGCACAGCTGTGAGCAGCAGGGTTTCAGATAAAAGTGGACTTTCCCCCAGTTAATAAGTAAATTAAAAAATAAATATCTCCATTGTTCATCATCTACTCCAGGCCATGCTTTCGGCTGGACTTCCACAGCACCTGCAAGTCGGAGTTCCTCCCTCTTCCATTCCCTGACCCTACCTAGTACCAACAAGACCGGCTAACGGAGTCCGGGCAGACTCTGTATGCCTTCCAGCAGCCAGTCAAGGGCAAGTGGTGTCCGATTTCACCTGATTTACCCCCATCCTTCCCTTAGCCTCACCTTATTTCCTCATACCACCTTTACTTCACGCTCTGATAGGCAGGCACTGTTCTTACCGCAATGTCTGAGAAGAATGTCACACACAGAGAGCAAAGATATCCAGGTTAGTCAGGGGGCCAAGAGGGCATCTCCTGGCTGGCCCAGACCCTCCTGGGGACCAAAGGGAAAAGGCAAGCCACAGGAGGGGCTGCAGCCAGACCTCAAATTAGCTGATGACCAGGAGGAAGAAGACCTCCGGGGATGGTCTAAATGACCTTGCTCTCACCTCTCCTCCTCCTCAAGAAAGCACAAATCTTTCAGAAAAGGAAAAGGCAGAGGGACGGTCTGGGGAAAGAATGGCTTAATTTTTAAAAAACGGAAAATGCTCCTGAGCTAAGCCATTGCTTTAACCCTCCTAGCTCCAACCAATATCTTGCTGTTGCTTCTGAGCACAGCCTCCTTCTCCGTTTCCCTCCCCTGTTTGATGAAACTCTACTTTGGGAGGAGGATTAAGAGCTATATATAGATTTTGAACTACAGTGGAACCTTGACTTACATACTGCTTGACTTGCATCATATTTGACTCCATGGGGATGTTTGTTGAGTCACAAAGATATCTGGAGCCCCGGCGCAAGGTGTGGGCGGCAGCCACAACCCAGCATCGCGGCTGCCGCCTCAAACTGCTCCTTCTTCCCCTCCTGGGAGCGAGGCCAGACAGAGCATCATCCCGCTGCCGGAGGACAGGTACTCTGAGCTCGGGGCTGCCTCGCATGTCATCAGTCTTTAAAAAGAAAAGAGATGCCACAATGGAAAAGGATTACCAGTGACTCTAATGGTAAGCATAGAGTTCTTCAGATTTTGGAACTGGTTAAAAATTAAAACTTAAATGTTAGACATCATTTTGAACATTAAAAAGTGGCATGTCCCTGTGGACTATAATTTGCCTCCTCCTCTCTTTGAAGAGACATTTCATTTACATCCCCAGAAAAATCCCAGTCAAATTAGTTAAATTGCTGTTTTCGGGGTCTTTTTCATCAAACGGATTAATCTGCTTTCCCATTACTTTCTATGGGAAGCGTTTTGACTTAAGTCATTTTGAATTAGGGTCCACCCATATCAATAAAATGTTCCACTAATACAGGGTCATTCCATGGAGTCAAATCAAAGAACTGGAGTGGTGCATGGAACCTTGATGCATCATTAATTTGACTGACTGCCACATGTTTTGTTACAGAAAAGGATTTAGTGATTTTTTATTCCGTGAGGTGTTTAAAAATTATTAGTTTTTTCAGATTTTTGATCCACCCGCTTTTGAGATATTGCATTTTTAAAAATTGCAAATAATGCCAAAATTACTACCCACCATACTTTCAAATGTCATTTAATAGATACCTGTTATAGCTATTATACCTAGGACAGATGTCATTTTAAAACTTATGAATAGGGCAACTGTACATTTTCAAAAAAAATTACACATTTAAATAAATATAAAAATTGAATTTTTGGAAAAACAGAATTTTTAATTTTTTTAAAAACTCACAATTAAAGATACATATCTTTTAGCCAATCACTCCAAATTTCAGGATGGTATCTCAGTGGTCTCATATAAAACTTAAATTTTCTTGTTGGCAGTGACAAGTAATTAAATTGATTTAGCCCCCCAAAATAGAGTAAAATTTTGTGAGTTTTGGCATTTTGCGTGTACAGTTTTCATTATTTCTTATGGTGAAATTTGCTTTGATATCAGAGTGTCTTGGTTTACAAACATGTTTCTGGAACGGATTATGCTCATATCTGAAGCTTTTGGACATGAGTTCAACAACCATATTTGTCTTTGATTGAAGTAGAATATTTCAAGAGTTTTGAGTATTTTGACTCTGATTCATCTTTTAGCCACTTAAAAGCCTCTTTGACCTTCACTGGTGAGTCTCCGGTGTGTAAGAAGATAGTATTAAAACAGTTTAAGAAGTATTGCAAAGAAAAGATGGGGAAGATTAACCTGCAAAGAGTTTTGCTGAATTTCTGAAGACTATATAAATGAGGAAGAAAGTAACTGTTCTAATTCAGAAATTATTCAGCGACTAAAGGAAATTTTTAAAATTGCAAACAAAAATAAAAAGCTCATGATTTTTTCCAAAAATTTAAATTTTATATTTATTTAAATGTGGGTAATTTTTTTTTGAAAATGTACCATTGCATCATTTTGTATATCAAATGAAAGCCCTATTCATAAGCTTTAAAATGACACCTGTCCCAGGTCTTTAGCTATCACAGGTATCTATTAAATGACATTTGAAGTTATGGTGGCGAGGGAATTTAGGCTGTTTTTTTTTTTTTTTTTCGCAATTCTGAAAACGCAACATCTCGGAAATGGGAGAACCAAAAAATTCTGAAAAAAAAAATTTTTTTAACATCTCGTGGTAAGGTACAAATGCATCAAAAACAAAGCAAATCCATGACATCAAGATCCAAAATGGATTTTTCATTGGTTGATGTGACATGGAATGGCCCATAATAATTAAGATAAATTTAAAATAAAATTGACAAATATTATTCCAATAATGGGTACTTACCTGCCAGTGTGCTAGTATGTCGAAATGCCCTGACTTGAGAGTCTGATAATCCTGTAAGTAGTGAAATGACTGTGTCCATCATATATTCATCATATATGATACTGTACTGACACTGCCGGACCAATACTCCAATGAACTCACAAAAGCTTGACTTAAATTTCTTCCATTGAGGACCAGCCATAGTAAGTGGATAATCCCCACTGTCCTAGAACAACAAAATTTGTACCTGTTAGTAGTAATAAAATAATTTGGCTTTACAGGATATTTAAATTACATGGCTTCTGGAATCAAACAGCAGGAGACATACTGAATATCACTGTTCTTTTGTTGTTGTTGTTGTTGTTGTTGTTGTTTTATTTGCTTTCTCAGGTGAGACCATGAATTCTACTTGTTCCACATTAAAAAAGAACAAAATTCACGAGGCTGAAGATGCACTTGTACCTGAGAAGATTATAATTCTAAAATAATGTTGTGGGAAAGATGCTATTTTTTTTAAAAAAAAACACTGCCTATGGATATAATCAAGCATTTTTTTAAAAAGACTTTTTACAAAAGAATTAAGATTTTTTTTCAATCAGACATGCACTTTTCTGAACAAGATGAAGGTAAGTATGTATTAATTTCTGCTTATAGTACACCTTTCTTTGGAAAATAACTCTTCCTTAAGGCACACATCTTGAGTCATAAGCCTTCAGAAGAGACTATGGTTTCTATAAATAAATAACTATTTATACTATTTATAGCAATTTCATTACAACTCTCCTGGGAAAATATTGCTTGGTCATTAAAGCTGAAGGCAATGGCTTCACATCTAGAAACTGCAGGGTGACATATTAAGATTTTTTTGCATATATCATGATTATAAAACATGTATATAACACTCCCAAAACTTACAATTAGAGATGAGGACAAATAAAAAAAATTGTGAGTTGTTTCAATTCAAGTTCATCAAGCTCAGTAAATAAAAAACATTCGTAAGATTTTTTTCCACATCAATTGATGAATCAATTTGGTTTTTTTTATTTTAAAACCCTATAAAATGGCTTCCAAGGCACCTTCACATGACTCTCCTCTACAAGTACTGCAAGTTTGTAAAGACTGGGTTTCAGATATGAGTTATACACCCACAAAATAGGTACCCCTAGGAAAGTGCCCTTTAGCAACTGGCTTGGGGAAACCCAAACTTGGAGACATTATAGAAAAGATTCAGAGGAAGCTTCTGATGTCTCTAGCTGTCTTTTTTTTTGGGGGGGGGGGGGTCATTTTATAGAAGAAATGTATTTAATATTTTTTTAATATTCATATTTTGAATGAAAATTATTTTGGCACATTTTGCAATTTGTTGTTTAATTTTGACATATAAAACAATGAAATCTATAAATTTAAAAATGAACATCTCGTTTAAAAGCAGAGATATAAATTAAAACTTAACCATTATCAACTTAAAGTTGATGTATTTTTGCAAAGGAAGAAACAGTTTTTCAAGGCTTCCTAACTCTTTAGTCTTATAGGATTTTATAAGAAACTTTCGATAAAAAATTCAAAAATTAATTGGAAGCTAACTCATTTTTCATAAGGCCAGTAACAATCTTTCACTACTTCCTCCCTATTTTATGTTAAAAATTAATGTTTCATATCTTATCCATCTTTCCTCCTCATCCCCTTCCATTTAATTTTACATTGCTTTAGAATGAGGGCAGTCAATTTATTGATCTGTAAGCCATTGGAGGGACCTCTCTGGCTTAACAGGAAACAGAGAACTGAAGGAATAAAATATTCTGAAATTCACATCCTAGAAAGTTTCTTGGATAATATATTTTGTACCATGTGAAGTTTATGAACTCTTTTAAAGGACAGGGCCTTACACAATATTATTTTTAAAGTTAGGCACAAAGTATAATATTCAAAAATGGCAATGTCAATAAAAGAAAATTGGTTTGACTTTTAATTTACAACAGTTCAGTTGTTATCTTTTTAAAATTTATATTATGAGTTCTTTTAATATTAGAAGAGAATATTCTACAATGCATACCAAGTGTGGTGTAGTAGATAAAGTAATGGGTTAGGACTCAGGAATCCTGGGTTTGAATCCCCACTCAGACACGGAAACTCACTGGAGTGGTGGAAGAGATTAATCCAATCCTTAAATATCTCACTTACCTTGAACACCCAACTAAGAGTCACCAAAAATCGATTCTAGCTTGAAGGCACATAACAAATATCAGCAGAAAATATTTACTAATCCTAGGAGTCTGCAAGTCATCTATAATATCTTTATTCATAACCTATATTATTTGTTCACTATTGTTCCCATTAAAACATAGCCACCACATCCAAAGTGGTGTTTTTACATTAGTAATCCAGATATCCACCTTTCTCTTTTATATTGCTTGCATTAGCTATCAGTATCACACACACATACACCATTATTACTCCACTAATATCCTTCACCAATCAATTCCAGATATGAAACACGTTACCTCACACATTTATACTTTGTGCAATATGGCTTCCTGTGTCTCATATATAAGGCATTTTTCCTGAAAGTATGTATACACTTACCTCATCAAATTCTTCAGTCATCTTTCGAATTATTTCAGAATTTTGCATATGTCGAAACATCTCTGCTGTTACAACCCCTACAAATCAAGAGACAGTGAATTTATACCATAAAATATGTCAGTCAGAGAATGCGCAAGAAGTTTTGCATCACACAGAAATATTGTAAATTGTTCATGTTTGGAATGCTTTATATACAAATGTAGCTCAAAGTAGAATTTATCTTTCATACATGTGGAAAAAACTTCATTCTTCTTTATATGCACTTTATCATTCACCATCTCAACCTTTTAAACTCAAGAATACAGATGATACTGATAGTAATACAGTCTTCAACAATAAAGGCATCAATATTCCTACTGTACCTGGAAAAGGGGGAAATTATGGGCAATCTGTGGTCCTCCAGATACTAAGCTATTAATTTCATTAACTGTTTTTACTGCCCAGAGCTGTCAGGAACTGGTTTCAAGAACACTTAGCAACATACAGCTTCTAAGGCCCTAGCACAGAAGAAAAGATGCACTTTCAATATAACTTACCTTTGCAGCCTGAACACTGAATAAAGAAATTGATGAGATCAAGAAGCGCTGTATCTCTGTCATGCTTGTAGGATTCTATCCAGTCATCCACCACAGACTGGGGGGAAAAATAAAAGCCCCACTAAATACACCATATTTTTACTTTGTATCTCTTCAGGAAATCTGGCATACAAAACAAAGCTTCCACTCAATCACTTAATCAATCAAACTTTATTACGGTCAGTGACCAGCAATAGGATACGGTATATAAATAGTAGTAAAATAGATAAGATATAAAATATAGAATATAAAATATATTATATATAAATATATAATATAATATAAAAACTGCCCACAAATCCATCCTGGCCATCACGAAGCTATACCTTATTAGTATCTGAGGAATTAGTGATGTCAATGAGCCATAGAGGAAGATCAAGATAGATATATACAAAAGACATCAGAGTACATACTGTATATACATACTGTTCCATACACATAAGACATCCCACATTTGTTTGTTAATCAAGAGTTGTTGATACTTAGGAGCTATGTATCGTAAGTGGTACTTTTAGTTAATTGATGACGCTGGTCATTGTCCTGCTGATTTTGATCGCTGCGGCGCAGAACCTGGCCACACAATATGTTATAGAAAAATTCATATCTGATAGAAGTAATTGAGTATAATAATGACCAGAGCATCCTGGATATTTATAGATTATACTCAAAAATATTTCTCATCCACATTTTCCAAGCAGGAAGAAAATGTAAGTTGAGCCCAACAACAACAACTACAACAACACAAACAGTAACTAATCTAAAGTGGAACCTTGACTTACGTCATTAATCCGTTCCAGTGGTCTAGACTTAAGTCAAACATGACTTAAGTCAAACGAACGTTTCCCATAGAAAGTAATGGGAAAGCGATTAATCCATTCCAGATTATGAAAAAGACCCCCCAAAAAACAGCAATTTAACACAAATTTGACTGGGATAGGAGATTCCTTCTGGGGATGTAAATGAAATGTCTCTTCAAAGAGAGGAGGAGGCAGTGGAATTATAGTCCACAAGTTAAATGCCTCCACTTTTTAATGTTCATAGCAACAATGTCTAACATTTAAGTTTTACTGATTTTTAACCTGACGTTCCAAGTTCTGAACAACTCTATGCTTACCATTAGAGTCCCACAAATTTACAGCTCCCCAACTAAAATGCTTCCATTGTGGACCAGACTTCTGCAGCCAGATTTCTTACAAGACTGAGCTGACTGTCTAACCAGCAAGGCCAGCCCCGAGCTCCCGGCCCTTCTTCTCCTCCGGCAGCAGCGGCGGCTTCGGCGAGGCCGAGGACCAGCTCCAGGTGCTCTGAGCTGGCCTTGCCGAAGCCGCCGCTGCCGGAGGAGGGGAAGAAGGCAGGAGCAGTTTGGAGGTGGCAGCCGCGATGCTGGGTTGTGGCTGCCGCCCAATTCCGGTGCCTTGCGCCGGGGCTCCGAGATGTAAGTCAAAGCCTGCGACTCAAGTCAAACAGGCCCCTTCTTGCTGCAAGTCAAATATGATGCAAGTCAAGCAGTATGTAAGTCAAGGTCCCACTGTACTTGGAAAGTGAAGATGAGGTACAACAAGGAAATTAAAATGCTTATGATAAACATAACGTATACTGAAGTCTGCTCTTGTAAAATTAAGCAATGGTTCATCATATTCTCAATAATCTATGTGTTCTTTTATCAGGTTCTTTGATCCTCTTTTTTTTCATTCACTCAAAGTGTACATCATTTTATAATATAACATCAATAATGCAAATATGTGGGTAACTGTTCTGACATTCATTTGTGTATTTACCTGCATAGCACTCTTTCCCATTTTCACAACTTCAAACAACATCATGTTTTCCACACCATTCTGCTGGTGATGCCCATTCATTCGATTTGGACCACCAGGCTTCCCTCCTCCGTTTCCAACTTTTGCCTTCTCTCCTGTACCTTTCTTTCCCTTTTTGCAGGTCTATATAGATATTTGTCAGAAAATTAAGAGACACAATAAATTGATGCAGTAATACACAAACACTTGTGGCATTCAAATCCTACAGCAACTAGGCTCCTGAACAAATTATATATCATTAGTACATTAATAAATGGTCAGTTTTGGTGATCTTTATTTTAAAAAGCCAGAACAGAAATTGCTGCACACATCCAAGAGTGTTTTGGCTTTCCTATTACTGGAGCAGGAGACACACTGGCTTTTTCACTTCATTTGTCAAAAGACAACTCGGCTCTTTAATTCTTTATCACCTCCATCACAAAATCCAAACCCTAAAACTAAACCTGAAAACACATTTCACAAGCACAGAGTACAGGAGCAGCTCTCCCCAACAAACTGTTGTTGAATGTCTGGGGACTTTCTGGAAACAATTTCCTAAGGTGGAAAAGGGCTTCAACCTAAAGGGAGTATACACAAGTATACTCATGTTAAATGAAACCTCTTCAGATCCCATATGATAATCATGTGTACATATTGTAATGAGATTTACATGAAGCATTTTTTAATTTTTATACTATAAGCAGTATCCTATTACACTTCTACTGATCAGAAATTACCACAGAACTGAGCTATTTGCACAAGGGTTTCCACAGTCCAATTAGGGAGCAAAATGTTGTCCATGGTGATCATGACTTGCACAACAACAAATTTTGTGAAAAGGGCAGTTGCCACATTACTGGTGGCAGTGCTCAATAGTATCCTGGACATAGGATTTTATCAGAATCACTGTTATTTTGTATGAATGCTTGAGAATGAGAAGGGCATTTATACCTTTCCTTTTCCTGGTTTCTGATTTTTGCCTTCAATATCTTCAAAATCAGTATCTGAAGAGAAGTGTGTTTCAGACTCCCTGAAAAGACAAAGTTTGTAGATTCTAAGCCAGAACTGCTTTATTTCAAAAGACTCATTTAAATCATCATTGTTACTTTATAGAAAGATAGCATATTCTTAAGAAACAGCTCTTAGAGTCTTCTTATGAACAGGCAAGCACAGAACTACCATTAGAACACTATGGTGGTGCATCCCAAATGAAGTAGGATGACAGATAAACTGGAAAACTCTGAGAAAAGTTGCTGCTATCAGAAATAACTCTGTTACACCTTGCAACACCTACCATCCAATTTTCAGAATGTGAAAGGACAAGTGATTGGTACAAATGATTTTTCTAGGATGCCTCTTATAAAACGCTTTGGCTCTAAGAACCATTAAGAGCTGTGGAGTCAAGAAAGAACTCTAAGCATAATGGGTGTGAAACAGGGCATTTGTCACCTTTGTGCTGCAATGCCTGAAGTAATAGTGTCAACAAGTATCATGGTAGGTTCAGCTCCTTTCAGCTCCCAATTATGTACAGTGGTACCTCTACTAACAAATTTAATACATTTCGAATGCATGCTCGTAAGTAGAAAAATTCATAAGTAGAGCAGCGGTTTCCCATAGGAATGAATTGAAAATCAATTTGTTCCAGAGGGAACGGATTTCAATGCACTCCTATGGGAAAGTTGAGTACGCACACACCTCCATTGCACCTGCTCAAGCTGGCATGGCTCGGGCCGGTGCAAGGGAGGCGTGTGCATATTAGCATGGATCGCGTGGATCTGGGCGAGCACACACACGCCTGCCTTCCACCCACTCGAGCCGCACCAGCAAGCACCTGGCATGGCTCAAGTGGGTGGAAGGGAGGCGAGTGCCTGATCACCCAGATCACCCCTTGGAAGGTGTGATGGCCACCTCCTCCTCTTTCTTGGCTGCTTTGATCTCTTTTGCAGAGATCAAAAGAACCAAGGAGGAGGAGGAGGCCGTTATACAGGTGACTTTGACAGGTCTGACCTGTCAAAGTCAGTTGTCATTCATAGGTAGGGGAAACACTATCAAACATTCATAAGGCAGCCGTTTAAAAGCCAAAGGTTTGCTGCTCATAAGTCGAATTGCTCACAAGTAGAGCTGCTCATAAGTAGAGGTACCAGTGTTTGCCAATAAAATATTAAAAAGAGAACTTAAAGCACTCCTGCACTGCACAGCAAATTCTCAAATAATTTTTCAACTGGACAGAGCAAGCAGGTTTGTGTGGTCTCAATCTGCATCAATTAAATGAGTAAGACTTCAACTAGTCCATAAATTGAATATAACTTGTACATATTTATAATCATCTTATTTCTAGTCATGTATTTTGAAATCCACAATCAAGAAAAAAGAAAAGAAAGAATTCACAGCACCCAGATACTTACCGTATATACTCAAGTATAAGTCGAGCCGAGTATAAGCCGGGGCCCCTAATTTAAACCCCCAAAAAACTGGGAAAATTTATTGACTCAAGTATAAGCCTAGGGTGGGAAATGCAGCAGGGCCTGGTAACTCCTCGTGAGCTGGGTGTGTGTGTGATGTTTAAAATGACTTTTAGCCACTGAGGCAAGTGCTTGAGTTGGTGGCTAAAAGTCATTTTAAACATTGTTTTAAAATGACCTTTTAAAAAGTCATTTTAAACATGGGGGTCAGGAGAAGTGGTGGACAATGATTAAAATGACTTTTAGCCACTGACCTAAACTTGCCTCAGTGGCTACACATATAAGCCGAGGACCCCTTTTTTCAGCCCAAAATTAGGGCTGAAAAACTAGGCTTATACTCGAGTACATACAGTATTTTACACAGGTTGCAACGTTACATAGGTTGCAATATACATCCCATACACTTTTAAAACAAGATCAACCTAAAATTTCTTGATAAAGCCATGGTTTGACTCCAGCATTATGAAAAGGAAAACATATTTTATAATTCCAGAGTTTAACATAGACACTACGTCCTTACTCAGGCTACTTACTGAAGCACAGCAAAATTAGTTGTTGCTTCTTGGGCTGCTATCATTTCTTTATCATCTTTTGGAGCACTACTTAGAAATTCATTCAAAAAAGCAGATGTGGATGGTACGCGTGCTTGCTTGTCACCTTCTTTGCTTTTTGTAGAAGCCTATAGCTGTTAAGAAAAAGAACAAATACTAAGTATACAGTCAGTCAGGATCGCCCCAAAAAAGTATTTCTAAATGGTGCTTTACAAAACAGTTGAGTTTTTTTTTCTGTACACCTTACTGTAGAGACCCAGCTTACTTGGTATGAACAAGAATGGGAAAGAAAGGACGATCAATCCCTTAACCTTCTCTTCACCTTTCCAGCTCTTCAGATCACACCAAAGCTATTGAAACCAGAATCCTGTTTTCAGCAGTAACTAACAATATGATTTTAGAACCATACACTAGACTACGAATGCATTCTCTCTTAATGCCTACCACTAAAAAAATAAGAATAACAACAATTAAATAATATGCTGACATTACATGACATTCTACATCTTGAACAGTATGATTTTTCTAAAGACATTCAAGAGTAAGGCTAGGACTAAGAGCAGTCATAAATGGTCCTACTTCATCAAAGGGAGCATAGATTTACCCATAACATCCGGTAATATTAGAACCAGATCAGTTCTGCTACAGATTAAAAGAAAAAATATTTTTATATCTCCTAAATGTTGCCACTACTCCATCAGACAATAGATTAATATGAATTGGCTTGGGTGTTAAGGTCATCAGGAGAGGCCTTTCTCTCCATCCAACCACCTTCACAGGTACGTCTCATGAGAATACATGAAAGAGCCTTCTCGGCTGCTGCACCCAGATTCTGGAATTCCCTCCCACTAGAGACCAGAACTGCCCCATCTCTGATGTCTTTCCGGAAACAGGCAAATACCTTTCTCTTCAGGTAAGCTTTGCCTGAATGATGGCTACCTATTATGTGTCTTTTATATGAATCTACCATAAATTATCACATAGGCTTTGTGATTATAACCACGTATAACCTTGTGTGATTGCATTGACACTATGATTTCAATGCTTCATCCCTCATAACTTTTTACATGGAGTTTGCACTCTCTCTTCAACTGCTGGTGTTCTCTTGTAACTTTAATGTTGTAATTTGTCCCTCAATTCCCTGTTCTCAATACTTGAATATGTCTTGATTGTAGTGGACTGTATATTGTCTCTCATTACTGTAAGCCACCTTGGGTTCTTTTCCAAGGAGAAAGGTGGGGTAAAAATACTCTAAATAAATAAATGAATGAATAGATTAGGAGCACCACAGCATTCTTAGTGTTAGAACAAAAATGAATAAAATTGATATCACTTTCACACTGGTGACACTGGACTCTAAATCTCTTAGAAATATTTTTAAATCATTTCCAACAACTGTTAGAGAGCAGTAACAACACAACAAAGTATGGAGAACTACGTTACCATAGCATGTTCTGGTACTAGAGATGTAAAATTTCTGCAAAATCTGAAGCTCAGAAAAAAATAACTTTTTTTTTTCAGAAAAAAAAATCATGGAAATTTTTGGGAAAGTTGAAAAAAATGCTATATTAGCACACCCCACCCTCTTTTATAGCTTGAAATTCTTTCTGTTACTTTAGGAACATAAAATATGTCCATGGACAATTTGATTTGGCATAAAATTATCACAACTACCATATTAAAATATATTGTATCCAAACAATTATTACAAACAGAATTTGCTCTTTAAATATTATTTATTTGTAATTGTAAGTAATGGAGTAACAATCTCCTGAACTGTTTACTAGTTTATGGGGGGCTCTACAAAAAATTATTTAAAAGTCCAGAATTAAAAATTCCTAATTCCTCTGCACAGTATTAAATAAAAATAAAATAAAAAACTCATTCTGGTAAAAAGAATTGAAGAGGGAGGAAGAAGGAAGTGGGACTAAGTTTCAATGAACGGGCATGAAATTTAATCAGAATCATTTTTGTTGCTCTCTATTTTCTTCCACTGTTGAGGCCTAGTGAAGAGGACAGAACAGAACCAAACATACCTATTCACATGCAAAAATAAAAGTGAAACCCTTTCCTTTTCCTTGAGACAATAGCAGCACCTCCTATAAAGGAAGAAAATGCATCTTGTTCTTGCATTGGAGAGTTCAGTTTGTAACCTAGGACTTGCTTTTCCTCAATGCACAAAAATTAGAATAATACTATGCATATTTTTTAAGAAATGATTTGGAAAATATTAGAACTCCCTGTCTTAAAATATTTTATTTATCATGTTAAAACATTCCATAATCATTTTTGGTTTTTAAATTTTCCAGCTTTTCGGGAAAAATACCCAAAAGGCTTTCGGGTCAATAAAAGGAAAAAACTGGTTGTTTTCCGATTTTTCCCATTCCCCCCCCCAGGTCTTCACATCTCTACCTGGCACTATCCACTAGCTAAAGTTAAGACTGAATGAATCCACTGTGAAACAGAATCCCAGAAGTCACCTTCATGTTGTTACCACTGTTAACAGCTAACATTTGCAATACTAGCTACATCACTGCTTGTTCTTTATTCCAGATCATTTACAATGTTAAATACCAACAGCCCCATGATAGCTGTTGGGACATGACACAGTTTCTTCTACCACAACAAAACTAGTCTGTTTCTAGATTCTGCTTTCTTTTTTCAGAAGTCCATGTATAAAGATCAGTAAATACCAGACATTCAAAGTAATTCTACAACATTAAAGACAATTAATTTATCACAAAAGCCATGATACCTCTTCCTACACAATATATTTCTATAGTAGACATGGGAAGATTCAAGGCAATAGGGATTAGGTTTCTTGCTCTAAGACCCATCATGAACCATGTGTCCCAAATATGGGCAAGGTACAGTGTACCTTGTATAATGGAATTCATTCATTCCAAATGAAATTCTGTTAAGTAACTTCCTTTTTTACAAATTGCAATTTCCCATAGGAATGCATTGAAAACAGATTAATCCGTTCCAATCCGTTCCAGTGTTTAAAAAATTGTTTTTTTAAAAAAATGATACAATACAGTACAGATCAGTAACATCACAACCTACAACTTAAAGCTTTAAAACATCACAGACAAGTGCTTAAAACATGAAATAACTCATTTTTATTTACAGATCCACACAATTTAAATTCCAGAACACAACACTCTAAGTTACAGAACCACACAGCTTAAGTTACAGTATAGAACAGTTCCAAGCTTTAACAATTCCTAAAATTCCTTTAAAAAAAGAAAAGAAAAGAAAAGAAAAGAAAAGAAAGAAATTAAGAAGAGAATGAGGTGGAAGGCTGGTCATCATCACCGGAAGGATATTTAAAATCATTTTTAAAAGGCTCAAAACATTCCTATACACTTTACCTTATCAAACGCTGTAAAACAAGGCTTTTTTAAAAAATCATGACCATTTTCTGTTGTACAGATTTGCCCCATAGGCAATTCCATTAATCAAGTTTCCCCGATCTCTGGAAATTTTTCTCCATTAAGCGGATTTAAGCAAAGTACTCCACACCTTGAGATCTTTATGTGTTGGAGGCCTGAAGTTTATCATATTATTCTCACTCTCTCCCTTGAGGGGAAAAACCTGTAATGGCAGCAGGACGTAAAAGAGAACCACTTTGGGAATATTTTAATGAAGTTCCTCTACCAATGGGTAAGCCAGGCATGCGTGCAAAATGAAAACACTGCAACAAAGAAATGCAAGGCCTTGTGGCCGAAATGAAACATCAGTGATGAGAAGTGCAGTGATGAATATGTATACATAAAGCATACATAAAGCTATCTAATGTTATCGCTTTGGTTAAATAAAACTATTTAAATTATTATTATTAAGATAATGATTATTTTTCTCATTCCCATAAGTACAACATAACAGTTGTCCAAATATGAATGATTAACCTATTAAACTGGAGATAGTTCACTTTGGAATAATGTAATAATTATCTATGTATTTCTAATAGTATATAATCACCAAATCAATAATTTTATGACATAACTGTAAAACTAATCTGAAAAAGTTATTATTCTAAAACTGAAACCTTCATCTGGTTGTAGATATTAAGATTAAAACAACTCCAACAAAAATGAGTCTTCATGTAGAAAATCATTATTTAATTTGAGACTTACTGACTAGTGATTTAAATCAAATCCACCCTGGTTAAAATGCCAACGTTTTCCCTCTTTTAAGTTAAATTGCTATTAAGTCGAGCCACTCTTAAGTAGAGGTACCAATGTAATTTACTACACTTAGCAATAGGATTTGACCATTATGTTTTTTATTTTCTCAAAACAGCCATCAAAATACTAGTAAGTTTTGATAAGGCAGTAAGTTCTGTATTCAGTTTTCTCCAATATTCCCACCCGTGGGGTGGGGAGATCCTTCCTAAAGAATTCCAGGATTTGTAGATATTCCATGTTCCTGTTGTCAGAATACTATCTATGGCATGTATTTTACCATTTTAAAAATCACAATGGTTGTTTTTACATCCAAGCAATATAAAGGTCTCAACTTCTTGCCTTCTAAATTCAATTTCCTTTCCATATCCTTCAACACTTTTATGTTCCAAAAACTGAGAGAACACTGAATTTTACAGGCAACTTTCCAGTTGTGTAAATTTTTAAAGGCCATCTCTATGGTCATCATGGTGGGTGGTTACTCTCTAGCCCAGACATGTCCAAACTTTGGCCCTCCTGATGTTTTGGACCACAACTCCCACAGTCCTTTGTCACTGGCAATCTAAGCTTAGAATTCTGGGAGTTGTGGAGCAAAACATCAGGAGGGCCGAAGTTTGGACATGCCTGCTCTAGCCTGTTTCTTATATCTATGGTCTTCAATTGGGCTGAATGATCTCCATCTTCTATTCAACATAACAAATCAATCATGCAAGGCAGGCATGTCCAAACTTTGGCCCTCCTGATGTTTTGGACAACTCCCAGAATTCTAAGCTTAGATTGCCAATGATAAAGGACTGTGGCAGTTGTGGCCCAAAACATCTGGAGGGCCAAAGTTTGGACATGCCTGATGCAAGGTAATTTTTTTAAAAACAGCTGGGCGAGGAAGCCTCCATTGCGGCTACAGCTGGGGCTGGGGACCTGCACTGGATTTGGAGGCCTCTGCAAGGGTGAGAGGCTTCCCAGCATGGAGACCTGGGTTGGAGGGGCGTGTCTTCCAATTTTACTCTCCAGCCATGCTGCCCCAGGACTCCCAAGAGTAAACTGGGGGTGGAGCTGTATCGGGACTGCAGTATGTATGTGTGAATATATTTTTTCACACATACATACCTCTAAAAACTAGGTGCATCCTATGATCCGGTGCATCTTATGGGACAAAAAATAAGGCACTTCACTTCGCCATCTCGTCCAGCAGCTGCCAACTGAGATGAGATGGGTAGGGAATCCTGCCACACAGCCCTTGAGCAGGCGGGTGCCGGGGTAGACAGGGAAAGGGAATATCTGGGAAACAACATTCACTTGAAGCACCTTTTCAGAAAACTTAGGAAAAGGAGACTTTTTCTGTGTTGTCAATCTGACTTTGCAATATTCTGTTCAACATTACTATTTGCCATCTTTCAGGTAATAGGCTTTCACCCTAGACTACATGCAGGAACATGGTTGCTGCTTAACGTTTCATTTACTGTGCTAACACTGCCTATTGCTTACCTGTTACTTTATGTTTCTTTCATGTGTGTGTTTTTGTATACTGCCTTGAGTTGTTTTTATACAAGTAGGCGGTATATAAATGTCAAATAAAGTAAAAAAGTAAACATCTGTTTATTCCATTTTCCTGACATTTATCCTGTGTGTTTGGTGTTTCATCCTGATCCTTTTTAATTTTACACACCCCAAAACCTTTTCTGAAGAAACTGGGATACATGTTTTCAAAATAATGTAACTTACTACATGGAATCTAGTATCCATTTTCACAATAAAAACGCAATAAAAGAAAACAATAAATCTCAAGAAGGAAAGGGGAAGGAGGTAAGCCATTATAATCACACACCACTTATTCAACTGCATCAACTCCATATTCATGACTTTGTTATCTAAGTATGGTACCTACTTAAGTATTTTAACAAGAATTTTAATTTTTGCCAAGAAACAAAAAGATTTTTTTCAGGTGTGGAAAAATATAGCTGAAGGCAGTTTGTTAGTCCAAACTAGACTGCCACAAACTGAGGACTACTACGCTACTGCACTGCTTGTCCAGGCACTGCAACAAACATAATGTTTGTTCTGTAATAACTGGCACATTAAACAAGTTTTCCATATATCAACTGTCCGTAATGTCTATCCAATTCCTGATTTTAATCTCCTATTACTGTTTAAAATCATTTATTTTAATTTACTCTTCTAGCAAAATGGTCTAAAAAGGACAACTCTAGATTTTATTTAGAGAGGAGCTAAAATGCAGGCTGCCACTAAGTGATGCTAAAACATAATCAGTGTACTTTAAAAAAAAAAAAAAAAGAAAATGTATCACACAGGAAGATCACTTGGTGGAGCTCTAGCCCAAAGCTAAAAAGGCAGGTCACCCAGATCTACCTATTTTTTTGGTCAAGAAGTTTACATATAAGTACCAGAACAGTGTTATATTATAAATAATTAAAATATTATGTTGATTTTTCTTATGTTTTCAACATAAGGGCTCAGCAGGCAGGTACTTAATTCACTGAACTATCCAGCCAGCTGTGTACCACAGAAACAATAAAACTTTTCCAGCAGTAAACATTCTTTGTATTGCTTTCTTTCTGAGACAACTGAATTGCTTCCAGGACATCTAGCAATAGAGACACTTTCATCATACTAACTTCAGCTGAAAGAGTTGTTCTGAGGACAGAACAATCACATCCACACATAGGAGTCATCATAGGACGAAAGATGAAGGAACGTGAACACGGTTATGAACAAGTGCTAAGTCTACCAGCTAATTATTCAGACAATAAGGAACATCTTGCCAATTTCCCTAAAATGCAATATTGGTTGCCGGGGGGGGGGGGTTAAAATTTTATTACGGGAATAAGCATTACCAAGGTTTTAAAATAATCAGTTACATTCTTATTTCATGTGAGGAAGTAAGTGAGAGAGAAAGATACATTAGTAATAAACACTATTGTTTGTGACAAGAACACTTCAGTATTCCACTGTAAAGAGTTACAGTACAGTACTAGGATCCTCCATGGCATAGACATGAATCTTGCATGATCTGTTACATCTTTACGACCACTAATCACAGTCAACATAAATATTAATAAGAAAACAATTGCGTGAAAGTTGATTCTGACTTATAAGGACCCTTCTCAAGGTTAACTAGATGCAGCTGTTAATATTAATGTATGAGAGCAAAATGTGGAATTTCATGAGGGAAGCAGAAGAACAGCAGATGATGTGTGAAAGCAGGCAGAACATATAAAGCAGCAGCTTAACACAGTTCAATGCTTAATGTGTCTGAGACAGCTGGAAGGCATTTTCCCATGTCCTCCCTAGTGCATATCTATACACAAGTTGTTTATAGACCAACAGATATTTTATTAGAGTAGAATGCAGAACATTCCAATAGTAACAAGAAGAAAAAAACCTAGATGGATGATAGAATAAATACTCCCAATTGTTCAGGATAGGCAAGAAGCATAAGTAAAGCATGACAGACAGGGTCAGAATCCTGGATGAAACTTTTCTGCAACTAGCACATAAAGACAAAAATATTTATTTGTTTAATGGATTTTTATACCACCCATCTGGCAGCAAGGACACATAAAGACAAAGTGAACTACTACAATGACCAGTCCGCAACAAAACAGAAAAAAGCAAGAAAAAATATACCTTATAGAAGGCAAGAAAGGAAACAAATGAAAAACTAGATTAGAGATGTTAAAAGAACAGAGAAACATACCGTTTAAACCCATTTTTTTAAAAAGGTGGGACAATATACTGTAGAACAAAACAGATGGGATGACGAATTCCTTTGAAGAGGAATCCAATGGTAAAGAAGACATAACTTCAGAAAAAGAAGTGAAGGGTTTTCTCAAATCACCAGGAAGAAATATTATACAGTATACATTATACAGTGGCCCACCACCACCATTTTGGGGTTCATATACTGCAGTCCCGGTATATCACGGGGCCACAGCATGTGAAAGGCAAGGCCCGTTGGGGCAAGCTGTGTGGGCCTGTTTGAGGCCTCCTGCACTTACCCCAGGCCTGGCGCTACCCCAAACGGGTCTCCAACAGGCTTCCCAGGCCTGTCAGAGGCCCCAGAAGTGCTTTCCGGCAAACCAGAAGTTACATCCAGCAAACTGGAAGTGACTTTCAGATCACCGGAAACCACTTCTGGGGCCTCCGGCAGGCCCAGGAAACCCATTGGAGGCCTGTTTGGGGCAGCACCAGGCCTTAGGGAAGTGTTGGAGCCACCAGAGAGGCACCCCAGTCCTGACCCAACCCAAAATTTGCATAGCGTGGATTTTCCATTATCATGGGTCGGGTCAAGTCCCTAACTCCTGCGATAGGTGGGGGATTAGCTCAGGCCGATGGAATACTGACAGAAGTTTCGTAAACTTAGGGAATTATTGGCTGTAATTCCATGGGTCGAGGCACTGAAAGAGAAGGGAGTCCAAGATGGATGGGAATTCCTTAAAAGTGTGATATTAAAGGCACAATCTAAAAAAGTTCCAACAAGAAGGAAAAAAGGGAGATGTCCAAGGAAACTGCAATGGTTGACTAAAGAACTTTCAAGTCAGCTAAATATATACAGTGGTACCTTGTATAAAGGAAATAATTCGTTCCAAATGAAATTATGTTAAGCAAATTTTCCTTTATACAAATTCCCATAGGAATGCATTGAAAACGGAGTAATCTTATTTTTATGTTTTACGGATTCTCCCCATAGGCAACTATGTTAAGCAAATTTCCCTATCTCCAGAATTTTTTATGTTGTACAGATTTTATGTTATAGAAACCGTTTGTTACATGAGGGTCCATTGTATGTATAACAATTAAACATTCACCAGCCACACTGCCAAAGGCCTAAGCATGAAGAATTTAAATAGGAGTTTTCCCCATGTGTTTGGAAAATGGATGGGCCCTAATTAAATCAATGTCCACATGAAGATTTCAATTTTATGTTATACAAGCTGTTTCTTATACAAGGGCCCACTGTATAAAACTAAAGCACAAAATGGACTTAAGAATTGCCAGAGAGATTAAAGGTAGCAAAAATGGTTCTTTTAGTTATGTCTGCAGCAAAAAGAAAAATAAGGAAATGATAGGGTCTCTGTGTGGTGATGATAGCCAGTTACTAACAAGTGATAGGGAAAGGGCAGAACTATTCAACACTTTCTTTGCCTGTTTTTTTTTCCAGAAAGGAAAAAAGAGTTCAGTTGGGTCAAAGAGTAGATGAGGTAGGGTGGAAGTTGCAGCATAAAATAGGTAGGAAGGTAGTACAGGAATACTTGAAAACCCTAAATAAATTTAAGTCTCCAGGGCCAGATGAATTACCCTCAAGGATAGTAAAAGAACTGACATAAGTAATTTCAGAACCATTGGCAATAATCTTTGAGAAGTCCTGGAGAACAGGGGAAGTCCCCATCGATTGGAGGAGGGCTAATGTTGCCCCCATCTTTAAAAAGAGGAAAAAGAGGACCCAAATAATTACCGCCCCATCAGCTTGACATCTATTCCTATAAAGATTCTAGAACAGATTATTAAACAGATAGTCTGTAATTATTTAACAAGCAATGCTAGAAGTCAACACAGATTTCTTAAAAACAAGTCATGCAGAACTAATTTGATCTTTTTCTCTGAAAGAGTTACAGACCTGGTGGGTGAGGGGAATGCTGTGGATATCTTGATTTCAACAAGGCATTTGATAAGGTTCCCAATGACATACTTGCAAAGAAGTTAGTAGAATGTGGGATAGATAATGCTACTGTTAGGTGGATTTGTAATAGGTTGACTGATCGTATACAAAGGGTGATCATAAATGGCTTCTCCTCAGCATGGAGAGGGGTGACCAGTGCCCCCCCGGGGTTTTCTTCTGGGTCCGGTGTTATTCAACATCTTTATTAATGACTTGGACGAAGGAATAGAGAGTAGACTGATTAAATTTGCATGTGATATCAAATTGGGAGGGGTGGCTAATTCCCTAGAGGATAGGATAAAAATCCAAAATGACCTTGACCGATTAAGAGTGCTGGGCCAAAGCAAATGGAGTGAGTGGCAACAGAGGGAAATGAAGGTTCCTACATCTAGGCAGAAAAAATGAATTGCATAGATGTAGGATGGGTGACACCTGACTACTTCTGTGAAAGTTCTGTGAAAGGGATCTGGGAGTCTTGGTGGACCACAAATTGAACATGAATCAGCAGTGTGACATGGCGGCCAAGAAAGCCAATGCAATTCTTGGTTGTATCAACAGAAGCATACATAGTTTCTAGAGCAAGTTAGGTTAGCACTAGCAATCACACTGCAACTCAGATGTAAGCAAGACTATTTATTCATTCACAAATGTGACTACTGAACAACACAGGCAATCTTCCCAAACTGCTGACAAAAATCATGTTGATCAATATAGTAAGCCAAAACTAGAGTAAGCCCACCACATCACTAGAACTGACTCAGAAGCAGCTGATTCACCAAATTCTCACAATTTCAAGAGGCCTACTGTAAGTTGCCACTTACTATTATGCTAAGCAACATGATTTCAGCCATTGTTGCATAATATACAGTATACTAAAATGTGACTGTCCAGATAGGTGTGCTGTATATCAAATTATTTGCACTAGCCTCTGTTCCTGTTCCACTGCACTATTCAATAATTTATTCCTCTACAATTTGCATGTATATTACGATTGTTGGCAACATTTCAAGACAAATTTCCACCCAAGCAGCCACAGTGTCTTTCTTAGCAGCTTCCATAAAACATAAAACAGAAGACACCAATTCTCTCACACTGGAACTTTATTGATTCATGCATTACTCAAAAATAAGAAGCTTCATTTCATTTTGCTGAAGGGGAGAAAACATTCTGAATCCAAAGGACACATTAGGACTAAAAATGCACGCAGGAGTTGCATGTCAATATTACACATCAGGAGAGTTTAAACTGGAAACATGGACATATTCTGCAACTCACAAAATTATCTCCCACATCCCATCAAGGTATTACAAATTATGAAAGCAGTAGGGTGAGGGACTGCAAGCACTGGCAAGAGGGAAGGTCAATCTCTATTTCCTACTGTACCACCCCCACCCCCACATGCTGTAATAAGCTTTTTAAAAGAATCAACTGACATTAAATAAGAATTTTAAAAAACAAAACCTAGGATCCAAGTGATCGGAACTATGATCCTGGGAAAAGAAGGCAGATTATATGGTAAATAGACCGTTTCAAAACAAAGGTCCCATTTAAGAGAAGGGGAAATGAAGTTGAAGTCAGATTGGAAACAAAAATAATGTAGTTATTTGACCATAACAATTGCTTTCAGATACCTACCCATGAATCCAAACCCAAAAGGCTGATGGGGATGGTTACATATCAGAAGGGAAGGGGAAACGGGAAGATCAACAATGAATTACAGTTGTCCTCCGCCCTTTCGCGGTTCATATAATGGGGTCCCAGTATATCGCGGGTCTGCAGTATATGAAAAAAAGGCCCCTGGTGTAAGGAGGAAAGGCCTTCCCAGGCCTGCCGGAGGCCCCAAAAGTGCTTCCCCGCAAACCGGAAGTGACTTCTGGTAAACCAGAAGTGACCTCCAGATCACTAGAAAGCACTTTTGGGGCCTCTGGGGGACTGGAAAGCCCCTTGCAGGCCCGTTTGGGGCAGCACCTAGCCTGGGGTAAGTACAAGAGCCCCCAGAGAGCCTGCCCAGTCCCGACCTGACCCAGCATCTGCATATTGTGGATTTTCAATTATTGCAGGTCGGGTCTCTAACCCCTGCGATAGGTGGGGGTTTACTGTAGCAGATGCAAACTAGTTTACAGTAAGTTAACTGAAACTAATTCTGCTAAAGAACCAATTTAGAACTCAGGAGCTCTTGAATGAAACAAAGGACTCCAAATACTGACATTGTGAAAATTAATGCAACTAAACTAACAGACTGAATAAACAATGGGATCACAACTCATATAATAAAGGTCAAAACAAAAAGCACCTGAATAGCTTCCCTGAGTAATAATATCATACTCAATTTGGCAACACTGACCTAGTGTACCATTTAGAGGAATCACTAGTTTGTCAACTAAGCCACCAAGAACTCAATGTTTACTGTTTAATTTCTTTTAAGATACAATTCCTTTTCACATATAACCACAAAACTAGGCACCTCCTGATATAAAGCTGAATTATAGTATATTCCTTCTTCCACCTGAGCAGGAGACAATGAATCCCAGAGGTTCTGCATGTGGCCTGAGGCAGCCACACAGAGTCTGTAGCACTAAATCTCAGAATGTATGTATGGATGCTTTCTTTCCCCCAGAATTTGGTGCTCCATAAAAAGAGAGGATGGTCTCAGATGTTATGGGCTACAATTCTCCTTAGTCCCAGCCCAACAGAAGGGCACTCGGTTACCTAAACCTTTGCATTCAATAAGCATGCTTACCACTTCAGCTTGGCTCAGTATTTATCAGATCTCGGGATCAATTCTTCTAATTCCTCAAGAACCAATGATTATTTAATGCCACCATTCCAAACTGCCTATTCTTACATCCAAATATAACACACACTCAGACTGACAACGTAATTGCTGTGATACACGAGTCACAGCAATTAGTGAGGAGCGTAAAGATGCACTAAATATGCCAGTAATGTAAGGGGGGGGATCACTCCACATTGAAAGCAGTAAAAATGCATAAATCCCCAGATACAGAAGGTATCATTAGGGAGTTGATCTTGGTGTGCTGGTGGACAGCTCATTGAAGGTGTCTACCCAGTTTGTGGCAGTGGTGAAGAAGGCCAAATCCATGCTAGGGATTATCAAAAAGGGGACTGAAAATAAAACAGCCAACATTATAATGCCATTGAACAAAACGACAGCAAGGCCGCACCTGAAGTATTGTGTACAATTCTGATCACCGCTTCTCAAAAAAGACATAGTGGAACTAGAAATGGTGCAGAAGAGAGCATCTAAAATGATCACTGGGCTGGGAGACCTCCCTTATGAGGAAAGGCTAAAGCATCTGGGGTTCTTTAGTCTGGAAAAAAGGCGCCTGGAGGGGGGATATAATGCAGGGCATGAGTAAAGTTGATAGAGGGACGCTCTTCTCCCTCTCACAAAATATCAGAACTAGGGACATACACTCAAATTGAGGGTTGGGAGAGTGAGAAGAGAAAAAAGAAAATACTTTTTTTTACCCAGCATGTTGTTAGTCTATGGAACTCCCTGCCACAGGATGTGGTGATGGCATCTGGCCTGGATGCCTTCAAAAGGGGACTGGACAAATACCTGGAGGAAAAGTCCATCACAGGTTACATACCATGATGGAGATGTGTAATGTCTGGGCTTAAAACCAGGGTACCTCAAGGGCCAGAGGCAGGGGAGTGGTATCAGGAGACAGATACCTAGTCTCGTGTGCTCCCAGACACATCTGGTGGGGCCACTGTGAGACACAGGAAACTGGACTAGATGGGCCTTTGGCCTGATCCAGCATGGCTCTTCTTATGTTCTTATGTGTTAGATAAAGCATTCCTAGATCCTTCTCCTGCATCTTATATAACTTTATAACATTGTGTTAAATGGATTGCCTGGTAGTTAGAGACTCTAGAAAAACAGCAATTCTAATGCCAGATACAGGCCCCTAGCTTTAACTCACATATGTTCAATGCCTTATTCAAACAGAACTTTAAAATTTTAACTTCTACTATGGCTTGCAGAAGTATGTTTTATTACGCAATACATAAAACATGATCAAGTTCATTTCAAACATCACTCATAACTCCACTCATATTAGCATTACTAAGCTCTATCCACTAGACATACCTATGGCTTTCGATCAGGTGGAGTGGCAACATTTATCTAAGTTATTGGAAAGAATAAATTATGGTGCACAACTCTCATCTCTAATAAAGAGAATGCAATAAAGGTTATAAAGTGATACAAATAGGACTGACTTCAAACATATAACCTCTTATCAGAGGGACAAAACAATGATATCTACATTCACCCATATTGTTCAGAACAGGTATAGAGCTCCTAGCAAACCAGATCAGGAAAATTTTGTGTGATATTCCGAACCACTATTCTTTTATCATAAGAACATAAGAAGAGCCATGCTGGATCAGGCCAAAGGTCCATCTAGTCCAGCTTCCTGTATCTCACAGTGGCCCCACCAGATGCGTCTGGGAGCGGACAAAACTAGATATCTGTCTCCTGGTACGACTCCCCTGCATCTGGTCCTTGAGGTACCCCGGTTTTAAGCTTGGAGATGATACATCTCCCTCATGGTTTGTAACCTGTGATGGACTTTTCCTCCAGGAGGGAACAGAATGCATATAGATTTAGAGGCAAGGATAAAGGAAAGGTACTTGCTGCAAATCCTCAGTTTAACTCACCCAAGTATGTGAAGTGTACATCTTGATGGCACCTGACTAGCTATGTTCCTTGGACAGGAAAATTCATGTCTATTTCCCCACCAAGTTCAACACCTCCATCCTCCTGTATTTGCTGTTATACACCAATATGAATGAAGCATAAAATAATATTAATTATCTAAAGGCCTGCTTAATACAAGAATTTATGAATCATCACTTTGAAGCATTGACACCAGCTCAAATTTAAAAAGAAAAATGAAAGGAGGAGCAGTGGTAACACCAAAGATCAAGTCTACTTCTTAATCAAAGGGAACATTCTTGATGCAGATGGGGAGACAAAAAAACTTATCTTTTGATTCCACAAAATCCTGGGACTGAAATGTGGTCAAAGCCACCTCCTCCTTTGCACATCTGTAGTCAGTTGAAGGCCCAATTCACACAGAAGTACGATTCTTCAACTGAACGACTAATACATTGACAATTGATCCTCCACAAGCAGAGATTTCACCATAAGCACTTTATGCTTATCCATATTTTCAAAGACACAGATATCTAGAGAGCATGACAGAAAACACCAGTGATTAACTGATGGGGGAGTTAGTTTTTGAGTCTGTGAAGATTCTCAGTCATCCAGGTGAGTTTATCTGGAAGTTGACTCATGGTGACTGGACTTCTTTTTCTTGCGAGATAGAAACAACAAGGTCAAAGCGGACTATAAGATGGAGGGCTCGCAACTTGCTTTCTTCAGACTGATGGAGCTGTTTGGATGAGCAGCGAAACGTTTCTCTCTCTCAAGAAAAATAAGTCCAGTTGCCATGACTCAACTACCAGATTAGTTTTTGAGATTTTCCTTGCTTGCCATCCTTCTGTGAATGACACAGGAAGGGATGCTGTTGACCAGCCATCCTCTATTTTTTTAGGCCATAGTCAAAAAAGACAATATGAAATATAGGCAAAATCTGGATTGTACACATCACATGCCACCTTAAACATTGTATAAGGCAGGGTGTGAAGAACTGTTTCCAGTCTGTGACCCCCCCCTTTTAAATATGCCAGCCCCCCAGGGGCATAAGAGAATGACTGCTCTAGTCTATACCACCTTAAATGACAACTTTGGTATCATCAGGAATCAGGCTGGCTTGTGCTATCTAAAGTTTGGAATCTTTTCCTGCTGGCAACATGGGCACAATACTGCAAGGCAATGTCAGCCTATTTCCTGGACTTCTGAATTCATGGATAAAGAAGCAGTATCCCACACTAATAATCCAGAGATATTTTTGGAAGGACTGAATTTTCATTTCTTTCTATACACTATATGTGACTTGCCTTGGGATTGATTAACTACTACTAACTAAAGTTCATGAAACAACATTTTAGGATTCCACAATGAATCCGCTCAAATGTTACTCTTTAAAGTATATAAATGGATTAAATATAAATGTGCACTTCATGGTTCACATGTGCACTAGTGAATATTAACTTTTAAGAAATCTGCAAGAATCCTTGGTGGACTATAATGACCTTTAAATTCAATCTTTGCTACTACAACAGATCTATCAGAAACCAATCAAGATTCCTCAAAAAATGTAGAGCACCATGATTCTACCCACCCACTCTGTGTTCCGAGGACCTGGCAGTCAGAATCCTCCTAGCTGAGAACTTGACACCATTTAACAATCACAGTGTCTGTCAGCAATCTCAAACCAAATGTAGAAATGAGGATAAGGCAAGGCTTCCCTCTTCAGAAGCCATAGTGATTCTTCCTTGGCAGATTTCTTTTCCTCTGCATGCCTATCAATTCCAGATTTAACTTTCTGGGTCAGAATTTAAGTTGACAATCTTATAATTACCTAGTTCTGGGGGCTGTTTTTTGTTTTAAGCAATGTTAGGCTGAGTAGGATCTAGAAAGGTTGTTAACAGGTAAGCATTTCCCATTTGAAGTGAGTGGGAGCTCTTGGCTGAATGTCAAAGTATTTGCAATCTCCATTGTGTTCTGCACTATTCCCAATTACAATGGCTGCCTTGCATGTTTTATGACCTAGAGATTGCATAACAAAGCACCTAGCTCAATATGGTTCATTCTGTCTCCTGTGATTTCATTTTTTCATTACAGGCTTTGAAAGGCTACAATGCTACCACCTAATAATGAACTTTACCTTTTACAAAATTTGCATGAGAGTACAGAACATCTTTAGCCTAAACTATTGCTACAGGGGTAAAATTATAGCAGAAAATCAATATGTAATTTTAAAGATGCTGGAGTCCCTCTCTCAGCTTTCCAAGTCATATAAAGATAGTAGTAAGAACATAAATAGGAATTGGGCAGTATGTAGGTACCCAGCTGTTTTTGAGTAGAAACCTAAGTAATTTACATTGTATTCAGTTATTAGACTAGCTATTTGTACAATGTTAAAAGCAAAAATGCATGAGTTGGCATCTGGATTTTGAAAGTGGAGGTGAAACACGAGTATAGTAGAAAAATAACAAAACTTGGTTATGGGATTCCCTCTTATCCAGTAACAAATATCTAACTCTAGAGTTGAATAAGGAAAAATAGCATTTATGTTATTTGATTGATTAATTGATGTGTGTACCTCCCCATTAATGCATACAAATACTTTCCCATCATCACCTTTACTGTTAATGTATTGTTGTAAACCACCCAAAGTTCCTTTTGGAAGACGGGCGGTGTATGTATGTATGTATGTATGTATGTATGTATGTATGTATAAATAAATAAATAAATAAATACTACTGCTACTATTTAGCTCAACCTTGATCTCTCCCAGTCAAATGTGTGGATTGTGTGTGTAGAAATGTTTACGTTAAAACATGACTGATGCAGGTCACAGTAATCATCACACTGACACTAGGAAAATATTTTATGACAGTCTAATGGTATTCTTTTTCAGCAATGCTTTCTGGCCCATGAAGTGCTACTTATAGTTATCTAAAATTGACAGAGACCACAGATACAACAAATACACTCTAGTGCATTATTACCTGTATTACTTTCTCATAAAGCAAAGTTTTCTGCTTATATACCACCCCATACCACTTCAAGTAGTCTCTGGGCAGTTTACAGTTTAATTACAGTACGCAGGCTACACACTGCCCCCCACCCCCCAGCAAGCTGGGTACTCATTTTACCGACCTCGGAAGGACAGAAGGCTGAGTAAACTATAAGTCTGCTACCTGTGATTGAATCCCAGGTCTTAAGCACTGCTTTAGCTGCAGTACAGGCATTTGTTTAACCACTGTGCCATGAGACACATTTTGAGCATATTTGTATCCTCTCGCGGATCCTTATATACCTCATGATTTCTAGACCTTGTGCTGCGCATTTTCGACGATTAGAAACAGAAAGGCATCTAGGGAACAGGGACTAATTTCCTAGGAGCCAGTGATTAGAACAGCTTAAATGCTCTTTGTTATGCTATGTGAGAAAATGAACAAGAGGAATAAGCCTCCTGCCTGTGCTCTGTCCCCTGGAAGGAGGGAGGCTTGTTACTAAGGCAGGAAGAAGCCAGGAAAAAAGCAAAAAAGCAGGAAAGTGTCCACTCAGGAGGGAGGAGGAGAAAAAATGACAGAAGGGATAAAAACAGGAAAACTGTGAGGGGACATAAGGAGACAGAAGCTGGATGCTTAGAAGCTGAGAAGGGGTAGAGCTAGAATTACCCAAGGGCTGGGAGTGGATATTGAAGCAACATACCTGAACTATGAGATGGAAGAGACTAAGAGTTCTAACGGCGGAAGCAGATAGGCAAAAGAGAAGACCAATAAAAAATCATCTCCTACAGAAACTGAGAGGAAGAAGAGGAAGAGGAGAGAAAGAGAGAAATAGAAAAAAGGAGAGATTAGGGCTTCGTGTGAAAAATGAGCTGCCTCACCAGTGAACCCCTTTGGTATCCCAAACCCCAGACTGGAAAATTCAACAAGCAGTTCAGTTTAAATTGTTAAAATTCAATGGTCCACATCAAGGTCCCCTCTAAAGAGTGCATGTGAGTTGTCATGTGCCCCTCTGCACAGAGCTCCACACACACACACACACCGTGCACCTGCAGTGATCATCTGTTATTGATTGCAAAGGAACCCACAGAGGGGACGTCTCGCGTGAGGAAAACAGACCTGACCAACAGGCCTGAAAATTACAGAGAACATTGGTCCATTTATGGGGCAAGAAGACATACAATCATCTTCCCAAATACAGGATCAGGAGGTTACAGCTTTCCAAAAAGATAACTGCCCAGCCCCAGCTTTCACCTGGCACTCTGTTGGATCAGTGTACAGTATTTACCTTTTCCTCCCAGTGCCTGAAGTTCTAGTGCAGCAAGAAGCCATCTGTTCCAACACTTTTCCAAGATCATAAATTTGTTTGCTGTCCATTAACTGAGAAGGGAGGGAAGCTGTGCAAATTGGCTGCAGCTAATCAACAACAGGATTCTTTATACAGCCACTTACAGTTTCAATTTTCTCATGCAGCAGTAACTGATTTCAACATGAGTATTCCTAAAAAATCTCCAGAGTAACAAGTATGGTTTTTGTTTGCAAGAAGCTGTTTCTGTCCAATGTTTTTAACCCTCACCTACCTTAGAGAGCATCTTCCAAAAGAAATGAGCAACCTTATACTGCCAGCAAACCTTAGGGTTTGGCTAGAGGTCATAGTACTCCTAGGTTTGCACACCTAAAATAAATTTAAAAATATATGCCTATATGACACACAGCTAAGCACACTTTTTGGGATAGGAAAGTGAGTTTTATTAAACACTCATGAAAGGGTTGTTTAAGTCAATCCTTCTCCTTTTTTTTACTCATTTTGGCATGTGTGAAAACCTGAGTCTGAGTAAACAGCATCTGTTGGGATCTGTGAGACTTGCTAAAACAGGTGCCAAGTACAAGGGGATATCCTGCAGTCCAAATTCTCCCCTCACCCCAATCTATCACTATTGTTCTACTGCACTGATCTAGTGCTATGCCAGATCAAAACCTATATAAATATTAAATATCTGAAAGGCTCAAAAACACTCGGGATAGGTTCCTGTTGCTGATGCTATACACCTCTCAGTTGCACTGTAACTCCCAATTATTGTTCCACTTTGTCACAATTATTGTTCCCCTGACCACTTTCTGGAAACTTTCCCTTGCTGGTGATTAAAAGACAAGAATCTGACACCACTTACTGGACAGCTGGCAAACACTCCTCCCATCTACTTCCAGCAGTGGCAAGACACAGGGCTTCCATGAGGACACACACAGCACAAAAACCACATGATATAACTGATTTTTAAAAACCTGGAAAACATTCCTTGTTTATCAGTGTAGTTGTGTTGTAAGCCTAGTATAATCTTTGAGCAAAATGTAGGACACCCACCATAAAAATGCATGCATGGGGCTCAAATACAGTAATAGCTCAGAGACTATGTGAAAATGTGAACAAATTGATAAATAGAATGTATTCATGGAAGTGTATTCCATGATTACCTCATGGAAGAACCTTGATCATCCTTTAAAATTCAGGAATACCAAGGCATCGAAATAAACAGAAAACAGAATCTAAAACTATTTCCATGTAATGTCTGTGGATGTGTGTATATTTGCATGCTCAGGAGGGGCCTGGGAAGTGGGGGAAATGGCTATCTTGTTACTCTAGACCTCAAATAATGGCATGTATGAGGAGGTGTTGCTATGCCTGGGTGGTAGATTGGGAGAACCAAAATCCTGGCTCAAAACTACAGCCTATGAAAAACAGGCCCCACCCCACCACCATGAATGCATGTGGATCAGCATGGAAAACAGTATTGTAGATTACCACAATGCTCTGATGAAAGGAAAATCTGAGAGATAACCTGGTCAACCACAGAATAACATTAATAGGTCAGAACATATGATGAGAGGGGTCTGATATTTCTCAAGCTCAGACTTACTCTGTGAAACAAATCAGACCAACACTGACACCTATCCTACTTCAAGTGAAACCACTGCTCCATCATTAAGATAGTTAGGACTTGCTCAAAGCAGCTATCTAGTTTTGAATCTTTGTTACCTGGAGCCAAGGTTTCCCTGGGCAAGGCTCTCTTCCTCACTCATATGAACCCCACAACCACCCTGGTTCTGTCATGATCTTAACAAAATCTACTGCTGTGGGTGCACAGGGGAGGAGCCCTGTGTGAAAAGGGTCGGAGTTGCAAACTAGTGCATCTTAGACAGACCTTTCCCTGGAGATGTCCAGTCTGTGACATTCTGTCAATATCTCAACAATGAGTATGGATCTTCCTCAAATAGGTTCTCTTCTCTGACACAGATGGATTTCTGCATTATGTAGTTTTGTTCTGCTCCCAAATCTTGGAGAAAGATGCAAACAGATAGGTCACTGGACCATAACCACATATGCACCATCTGTAGACTCAGACCTGTAGACCGAGTTAATGATGGCTAATAGATGTGATGGTTGTAATAACCTCAGGCACAAAGACTACAGGTATAAAACAACTGCTAAGGAGTAACAGAATGTATATAGTAACTGCTAAAGAACAACTTGAGGAAAGATTTCCTGTCCTCATTTTGTGCAACAGCTTTGAATGGGTTTTCTATTTGGCCACTGCAGGAAAAGAGGCTGCTGGAACAGACATATCCTATGTTCTTAGCATTCAATCCAGAATAAGACAGCTGAACTTCAGTTCCATGAAATTTCAGTAATAAAGTGGTACCTCTACTTATGAGCGATTTGATTTAGGAGCTCTGCTCCCCGCTCCCGCTGACTTTGACAGTCAGACCTGTCAAAGTCAGCTGTCAGTGCACAGCGGAGAGCAGTGTTTGCTGCCCATCACCATCTCATCCTTTTTCTTGGTTGCTTCGATCTCTGCAAGAGAGATCCAAGCAACCAAGAAGGATGAGGTGGACACTGCAGCTCCCTTCCAACCCGCCCGAGCCACGCGAACATGCACCTGCAATTGGTGCATGTCCGCGCAGCTTGGCTGAGTTGGGAGTGAGGCGTGCCTTGGCAGCCTCCTGGGCTGCCCGAAGATCCTTTTTAAAATGCCATTTTAAAAAGGATCTTCGGGCAGTCCAGCAGGTTACCAGGGCGAGCAGCGGTGGCGGATCATCCACTCTGGAGAAGAGGTCCCTCGACGTGCCAAAGGTTGCCTGCCTTCAAAGTTACTAGGCAGCCCAGGAGGTTGTCAAAGCTGGCAGCGGTGGCAGATTGCCGCTTACCTTGGTAACTTCCCGGGCTGCTCGAAGATCCTTTTTAAAATGCCATTTTGAAAAGGATCTTCAAGAAGCCGGGGAGGTTACCAAGGCAAGCGGCAATCAGTAGCTTGCTTTTGGTCAGGAACCCATGGATGGAAGAAGGTAAAACTCAAGGCAGTGCAAAACGGCCCTGTTTTGTTCATCCGCCTGGCAAGTAAGGGTTAAATGCAGAGTTGGGATTCCTAGAAGGGAATGGAGGACTCGTTCTTCTCCACAGGAAATGCTCCTTTTCCAAAGCATGTCCCTTTCTGTCCTTTCTATTTTTGTTCCTCCAGAGGAAAAACGGCCTTACGCTGCTAGAAAGGCCATCTGGACTCTGCTTCTCCCTTACTGGGATCCGGGGAGCCTCCTGTTCCTCTTCCTCACTCCTTCCCCCATAACTGCAACTGGATCAGATTCACCACCACCGCTTGTCTTGGTAACCTCCCAGGCTGCTCAAAGATCCTTTTTAGAATGCTATTTTAATAAGAATGTTGAAGCAGCCCGGGAGGTTACCAAGGTAAGTGGCGATCTGCCACCGCCGCTTGCATTGGCAAAAGAAAAAAAAATGGAAAGTGTTCTGCTTATATACCACCCCATACCACTTCAAGTAATCTTTGGGCGGTTTACAGTTTAACTACAGCATGCAGGCTACACATTGCCCCCTTCCAGCAAGCTGGGACTCATTTTACCGACCTCAGAAGGATGGAAGGATTCCTATGGGAATCCACCGCTCTACTTATGTATTTTTCTTACGAGCAGCCACTCAGAAAGGATTAGTAAGCAGAAGTATCAGTGTAGCTCTTAAGACAAATGTGCCGTAAGATGAAAAATTCATGAGATTGCTTCGCATAATGAAAATTTACTATGGGACGCTTTGCAAGATGAAAATCTATTACAAAAGTTTTAAAAATTCCTATGGGAAACCGCACTCCAAAGGACAAAATTTTCATAAAACGAAGCAACCCAGAGAACGAATTAATTTCATCTTGTGGGGTACCACTGTAATAGGTCAGAACTAGGGACAACTAATGCAATGCAAGTTATTCTCTTTTCAATGAGCAAAAATGTGTGCACACCAACATAATTTTCAACTTCAAAATGTTACTATTGTATGAAAAATACTAGCACACAGAGTGAAATTAAATTGAATGGCTTTTTAGTGAGATGGTGTTGGGGGGAGGGAGGGAGGCTCAGTCAATTTCACTGTACACTGGTTGTACAATGACAATAAAGGTTATTATTATTATAATTATTATTGATCAAGCTCCTTAGACACCCTCCAGACAGGGGCATATCTAAAGGGGGGGGGCAAAAGGGTACATGCATGGTAATACAGCAGTATCAGAAAAGTAATCATATTCACCATTATGCAAATGACTCAAACCATAGATAGAACTAGCTGAAGCCTCACTTTTAAATAAAGTGAGCTGAAACCCTAAACATTTATAAGTAAAAATCTTTCAGCAATCTTCCCTAAATGACTAACTGTGTCTAGATATTTCCTAAGCCTAAAAAACTCCCAATATGTTACACTGATGAAAAATAAGAATTCAAATGGATGTAAACATGGTTTTTCTCAATTCTTTATTGCTAGCACAGAAATTTTCTGTAAAATCACTACTGAGGAAAGGTCAAGTAAAAGACAATTTCAATGCTAACAATGAGTATTAGCGTAACACTGCCTTTGGGGTGTAATTAATGCTTTAAATACATATCCACACTAACCAAATTTCAAAGATAGATGCATCCTGCCTTCTCAGCATGGGAAGCAAGCTGATCTTAGTGTAGCCAGGTACAGTACATCCAAAAGCTTGTTGCACCATATAGTGCCAAACTGTATGAAATGAACTTACAGTAATACCTTGTAAGACAAATGCCCTTGTAATATAGCGGGTTCGGCAGGAAAAAACACCAGTCTCCAGGTACGATAAAACAGCAGTTTATTCTAACATAACAAGACTTATGCTCAGAAGAGGAGCAAACATACATCCTAAAATCCAACCTAAATACAGTGGTACCTCGACTTACAAATTTAATCCATTCTGAATGCATGCTCTTAAGTCAAACTACTCTTAAGTCGGGGTACCTATCTAAAGAATTGAAAAAATAAGTTAAAAAATGAAAAAATATATTTGTAAGTTGAACAGACAATATCTAAAATTTGTAAGGCAGCAGTTAAAATGCCAGTAGTTTTCCACTCTTAAGTCAAATTGCTCTTAAGTCGGGGTACCACTGTACACCTGGAGATAAACGTTCACTACCAACCAATCTTTCCTCCCTTTTTCCTGTTAAAGGGAACTCTCCAATTAGAAGGACTGAATCACCCATAACTCTGTCTTACCTGGCCAATTCCCACTGGCCAAGAAACAACACCCCTTAAGATGAAAAACTCATAATATGAATGTAATTTCCGGGGAAAAGGAAAAACTTGTAAGATGAATTTTTCCTTTCCCCTTTACATTTGTCTTACGAAGTCCCACTGATCCTTCGTTTGCAAGGATCAATGGGTCCCTGCTCTGCCCACCAATTTGGTGGGCAGAGCAAGGATTCACTGACCTTGGCCCAGCCCGTGCTGTGGGCAGGAAGAAAATGCATTTTAAAATGTCCCGCTGTGAGCACTCTGGTCCGAAATCCTTTGTACTTATTTAAACAACACTTTAAATTTTTTTAAATCAAAATAACCATGTTATTTAGTATTTTACAACATAAATCACCGTAACAAAACTGAGAGGTTAACTGTAACAAAGTACACATTCAGAAAATTTGTGTTTAAAATGTACATTTTTTTATGCATTTCTATAATTGAAAATTATAGTATATGGATTCTATTGTTTCACATCCCAGGAGACGAGTATCCCCACTGTTTCAGTTAATAATATAATGCCTGCTTGTGCAGAAAATGGAAAATGTTTTATCAATTGGAGGTGTACAAAAATGCACCTTCTACTGCTTAGCATTGGGAAAACACATGACATTCTACTTGGTTTCATGATGCCACTACACCTCTGGGAACTTGAACTTCATATGTGTAATTACTAAAGATGTACAACTATTCTCTATCTACAGTAAAAAAATATTATTCCCCATCTGCAGTAACAATTACAATATAAGTTATTTTGTATCCATGAGTTTATAAAAAGGTGAGCATTTACATCCAATGACAAGTTCACAAAACCAGAACTAGGAACAATGCCTTAAAAAAGATAGTACTAGATATATGTAAAGCCGATGTAAAAATTAGCTAAAATTTCCTACAGACAGTTCTGCACATTTCTTATTATAACATTCCAAACAAAACAAAAGAACTTCATTCTAAATTACACAACTCTGTTCACAGCCTTCACATATTGGCAAAAAGAGAATAGACAGGAAAAAGAAAAGTTACAGATTTAGATATCTATTACCATTAGATACTATTAGATACTGGCCAGTATCCTACTCAACATGTACATGTTTGCAGACCTACAATCATGGCCCTTCTGGGCCTCTCTTGGAATTGGCAACTTCACATGTCCTGCCTGGCATGAACGGGTGATTCGGAAGTTCTTTGTGGAAGGAGTCTCTTTGACACTGATACTAAAGTCCCAAACCATTTAGGACTTTGTACCTTAAGATTAGAACGTTGAAGTCAATGCAATAGTACAGTATATGTGGCCAATACAGGGTGATATGATGATGTCTTCTTGCCTCTGTTAATAAACTGGTCACTGGGTTCTGCACTAGCTTAAGTCTCCACATTAACCTCATAGGCAAAGCACATCAAGGCTATATTGCTAGCCACTGCATGGTGAAAAACTCAAGAATCAATCAGCATCACATCAAGCCTCCTCTTATCTCAAACAATACTCAAGCATCATGACTTAAAACCTTGAAATACAAGCAAGAGCCATCAAGGGCAACTTCTACTAGGTCTTTGGAGGACAGCATTTGGGATTTTCACCTCAGATCTTCCATTTCTCTTAGAAAAAAAACTCTATAACTCACTCAATCACTCACTCAAACACAGCCCAAATGGAGCATTTCTGCCCTCACACCAAAACAACACACACACACACACACACACACACACACACACACAGAGAGAGAGAGAGAGAGAGAGAGAGAGACAGAGACAGAGACAGAGACAGAGACAGAGACAGAGAGAGAATGGAGCATTTCTACTCCATTTTCCTTAGGCCTCCACCCCAAAACAAAAAATACAACATCAGCAGTACCCATTCCAACCTTCTCCTTTTTGTACTTTAATACACAAAAGTGGTCATTTTTGCAGCAATATAAATCCAAATATTTAAAGGTTCTCCAGGTCGTACTGTTGACAATATAATATTTACTCAGTATCTACAGACACAGAAAATGTACAATTCCACTAATTCTGGTACTTTTTAAAAATAACTTATATGATGTTGCAGAAAAGTTTATAAGAACATGGCATTATCAGTCTATTAATTGATATTGGTCTACAAAGAACTATTAGGCTGTGGTTATATCTATCATAGTCAATATCCTGCAAGTAAAACCACCTTCTATGCAGTTGTGTAATCATTTGCAATATCATTCTACCAACAGCCACTGTGATACTGCATGACAATAAATTGTACATATCATACATGTATTTTCCGTCTCAAGTCTGTATGACTCTCCAAAATTTTAAGTTTTAAACTTAGATAATTTCTCTATTGTTGTTTCACTGATCTCACTGTGGTCTCCTTTTTAAAATATATTTTCTTGATTCATGGTTTTGATTTTTTTTTATTGCAACAAAAGCAGACTGTTCCATGTGTAGGTATCTATACATCTATTTTTTATTTATCTTTTTGCATTTTCAAGTGTTTATTATGATTATATTTACACGATAAGCATCCATCAATAAAAATAAAGGCAGGGGAGAGATAATGGTACATTGTTATGATTACAGTTAATGTCTTCACATTTGAAAGTTTTCAAAGGAAAACGGAAACTATATTTCACTTCAAAAGTCAGCCAGTGTCTATATGGTTACGCCCCCCTAGTCTAACTTTGTGCATTTTTTATGATCTATTGCTACCTCCTCTTTTACACAGTCTTTAGTATCTCATGACTTGTTTTATTGTTTATTTTGATCACAATTCTCCCTCGAATTTCACTTCATCTTGTGTGTGCATGTGTGTGCGCGCGCACGTGTGTTCATTTTGGGGTTGCTTTTCTTCACTCTGGCAACAGCCAATGTTTTATATTCATATCTACAGTATGCTGCCCAAAGCAAACCCCAACAGCAGTTTCTTGAGGCTACAATATTAGACTAGTTTCCTGGAAATATGCTCCACTAAAAACAGCTGGATGTAATTCTGAGAATTTTTGCATTTGGCAGTACTGTAACAAAATAAAACCACTTCAAACCTAGTACGTTTGCACAGAAAAAGTAACATTTTTATTTTGCCCTTTTCTTTTAGCATACAATACACAGGATTAGAAAAAAGTTCTCGAAATATTTGTGTGTATCGCTCTAATAGTGAAAGGTGAAGAAACATGAGTGACTCTCAAAAAGCAGAAAATAGGTACTGTATAAAGTTGGGAAATTTTAGCACATGGGGGAATCATATTCATATCATATGCTAGCTAAAGCCCTGAGCAAGTAAAGTTGTAGCAGAAGACAGAGGCATAACAAACAGGATGAAATCCTACCCCATAGATGTCCTACTTCTGTTTTAAATCTCCTATGGTTCCTGTGTAACCACTATTAGGTTACTGTTAGGATGACTTTATACACTGCAATTATCTATGGCATGAATCCCTGAATCCCACCCATCAATGGGAAAAAATATGATCTTCCAAATTTATCAACACTGACTCTGCTAACTAAGGCTGTTGAAAAAAGCAGACCAACAACATCTAGGGGGGCAGTGGTTCCCAACCTTCCCAATGCTGCGACCCTTTAATACAGTTCCTCATGTTGTGGTGACCCCTTGCCCTGCTTGGAAGAGGCCACAAGCCACCTTTGGCAGGCCACTGCAGCAGATGCCATAGGGAGCATCCCTCTACAGGCACCCTCAGCCAATCGCAGCCTCTGGTGCCACTGACTGACATCCCCTCCAACCTATCAAGCTATAACTCACTCTTCCCCCCTCTTGTCCCCCTCCTCCTCCAGACCCAAGCCGTTTGTGCCTTTTTCATCAATGGCTCATCGCGACCCCTGCGAAATGGTCATTCGACCTCCAAAGGGATCCCGACCCCCAGGTTGGGAACCAATGATTTAGAGGGTCAATTTTTGCTAAATGCTGTAGTAGAGATAGCAATAGCTACCAAAAAAAAAAAAAAAAAAAAAGCTTTGGCAAAGGCACTCTGGGGTTACCTGGGACACTGATTGCACTTAAACCATATTGTGGATGAGATCCAAGAATCCTTACATGATAACTAGGACAAAGCTCTCAAAGTGAAACATGATTCATATCCTCATCACTGAAGTTGTAAAATGGTATTGAATTTTATGCTTCGGCTTTGGCAATCATGCTGCTGCCTTTGTTTTATTAAACCTGAATATTTAGTAAAATGGTAGGCAAGAGGAAGTAAGGGAGATCCAAGTAAACAGGAGGCCAATGTAAGAAGCAGGGATATAAAGAGGACATTAACCAAATCTCACTTTTTAATACTGTATATGGGAAAACTTGAAGCCAGAAGAAACTAGACAACCAATCAACAAATATACTGGGAAAGCAAATGAACTCTAAGATCAAGGGAGATAAGAGTTTGGCTTGACCAGAGTAAAAACTAAATGCTCCCCAAGGGGCAGGTTAGGGCACAGAATTCTGGTCAGAGTAATCTCCATTCACAGCTGCCACAGGATTCCAGTCTTTGAGAAACTTGGGTCTAAAAGGAGAAGAAAACTGACTGTTTCAGGTGGAGTTGAATCTATGGGCTAAATCAGTGATGGCGAACCTTTTAGAGACTGAGTGCCCAAACTGCGATTCAAAACCTGCTAATTTTCCACAAAGTGCCCATACAGCCATTTAACCTAAATACAGGTGGCTGTGAAGGTGCAATGTTGGGTGCCCACAGAAAGGGCTCTGAGTGCCACCTTTGGCACCCGTGCCATAGGTTCGCCAACACTGGGCTAAATCATGGTAAAATAATGTGCCAAATAAAGAATCTAGATCAGGACTTGGAAGGATATGCCTAGCAGAAAGCATTTTAGCCAAATGCAACTCATTCTTCGCACAGATTGCATGTAAAGATGGATTATAACAGGTATAAACCTCTGTCAACTGTGAATGGGTCATTCAAGTTGGCAGCAGATGAATAGTATTCTTCAGAGGATGTTTCTGCTCAAGGTTTTACTTAATGAAGTAGACAGATGAGCAAAGCACATCTTCATTTCAGCAGGTGACTGAATTGTAACATAAAATACATTACAGATTGATTATATAAGGATATATATATATATATATATTTGGCCTGAAATAATGATACAGGCCACACCAACACAAAATTTATAGAGGAAACAATAAAAATGCACTCTATAAGTAGGAAAACAAACATTTTCTAAGTACAGTGGTACCTCGGCTTAAGTAATTAATTCGTTCTCTGGGCCATTTCATATTGCAAAAAAATCGTAAACCAAAATGCAGTTTCCCATAGGAATTCTTTGAAAGCCAATTAATCTGTTCTAGAGGTCAGAAAAAAGGCACAACGGGGCATTCCATTTAAAATTTTCCTACATCAAGGCATCCCCATTCTTTTTGTCATGCGGACATCAAACATCATCTTTTAATGCCTTATAGGAAAAAATGTAAACCAACTCATTCCACTGAAAAAAATTCTTAAACTAAGGCATCCCCATTTCTAATAATTTCTTTTCTTAAGCCCTCATGGGGGGTTTACGGGGACATTCTTAAACCAAGGTAACACTGTAGTGAGAAAACACTAAATTAAAACAATTTAATGAAACATGTTTCTGAATAAACATCAAAAGGTTTCCACAGCACAATAAAAATAGATACATTTGCAGCAACAGCAGATTTTACTTTACCTGCTTAACTTTTATAACACATATAAAGGTCAACATCATCATCAATGCAAACAAACTTTATTCTGAAGGCCATTTATCTGCTGCCACTTGAAATCAAATGGGCAATAATTTACTTGTATGGAACTACTGTAATTCCAGGTAAGAGAAAATTCTTGCTGTCCATGGGTAATGTTCATCATTATCATCACCTGCATCAGTATTTCATACTACCAAATCAATTCTAACACTTGGTGACCCTTTCCATGATTTGTTTAGATGTGCAGTACTGAGAGGCAGTTAACCATTTCCTTCATCTGGACACAGTCTGGCTTTTCTCTTGGTAAGTACAGTAGAGATTGACAATTAGCCAGAAAACCCAATTCATTCAGCAATCCTGCTAGCTCAACCACCAGAATGTCCAATCCAAATCTGAATGAATGACATGAGTGGCCTCCCATTAAAGATTTGTGTATAAAAAAATAGTAAGACAATAAATATTTTTGTGTGCCAGGGGAAAGTTATCCAATTTGGAAAAGCACATGTAACATTTAAAACAAGGACGGGGAAAATAAGGAAACATATAGGTTTGAGAAGTGGACAGACACAGCGCCTGGTCAAACAAATTCCTAAAAGAGTGATCCTAGAAACTTTGAGTCTACATGTATTTCAAGAAAATAAGAAACACAAAGCATCTAAAATGGACCTAGAAATAGCAAAATAAATTAAAACTTGAAAATGAATGGGTATTATGTTGAAACATGATGGCACTGTTATAAAATATTACTAAAAGTAAGAACTGACACTTAAACACATGTAAAAATATAATAAGAGTACTATTTTAGCAAAATGGATTGATTTTCACATACTGCTTTAGAACACATGAAAATACATTATTACAAGTATCTCTGATAATTTTATGGGGAGTAGAAAAATTTCTTGATGATACTCTGTGAAATATGTAATAAACAAATATAAAGAATGTTTTTTTAAAAATACATCAAACTAGCACAATTGTATATGTATTATTTTAGCAATGCCTATTTAATGAAGAAGATATTTCTGTAAAACAGGGTAGCCTACGAGAATGACCATAACCTTTCTTAAGCAAAACTGGGTATTTCAACAAATATTTACAACATCTTCATGGCTGATTACAGCTGCTCAGATATTCTAAACAAGCATTCTCACATTCAAGTTTGCAATTACTTGAACGCTTTACAGTATGGCATCTGCATTATTAGCTTTAAACCACTGTATTCAAGTAGGAATGATTGTTGATTACACCAGCAACGTCCTTATCCCAATTCCTGTACAAATTACAAAAAAGAATAATTCATAGAAAAAGCCAATCTGAGGAAGAACTTGCAGTGCTGATATTATTCCAGAAAGATTTGAACTCAAACCCCTGTCTACTAGATGACCATAAAATAAATAATACTGTACTGTAATGTGTGTAAATTACACTGAGTGCCTTTCAGGAAGGCTGAGCGGGAGGAAGGATAAAATTAAACACAAGAAAAGAGAAAATTTTCTTAACCAACAAAGTCCATCACTGATACTGTACTGCCAATATTTGCATCAAAACAAAATATAATGGCAATGTATAACTGAAGTCCTCTTGCAACATGCCAGTTCTCCCACTGTCACAGCTAACACACAAGAATGGATAAAGCAGAAGGACATGTATTTACCAAGCAAGCAGTAACTGTAATCACATTAGTAATTAAAAATTACCAATCATAAAACTTCCAAAGACATTCTCCAAGTGTTAATAAATCAGTTATTGGGGGCCCTGGGGGGAAGACAATAAAGCTGAGAACAGATTTGAAGTCATTGGCCTTTATTCAAGAAAGAATTTCTGTATAAAGTACTTGTGTCAAATCATTCATGTATGGAAAGAAAATGTGTGGATTTGTAGGCTGTATCACACAGCTAACTCCCGTAGTTGGAAAATGTGATTTGATGTCACATTTGGCTTTTCGGCCTTGCATTTGACAGTTGCGCTGGCAACTATTGTAATAGTAAAGTTTATTTGTGTATAGCCAAAGCCGTTACAAAATAATTATTAAAATATATAATAGCAAATACAATATACTACTTGTAAAATCAACTAAAATCAACATTCTTACAAGAACAATTCAATCCTAAACTGAAACACAATCATTAAAACTAAAAAACTTCCTTCTTAAACCCAGTGCTCTAAAGCAGTTATGCGAACCTTTTAGAGACTGTGTGCCCAAACTGCGATTCAAAACCCACTAATTTTTCACAAAGTGCCAGTAGAGGAATTTAACCTGAATACAGGTGGCTGTGAAGGGGCGATGTCAGGTGCCCACAGAAAAGGCTTCGAGTGCCACCTTTGGCACCCTTGCCATGGGTTCACCAATACTGTTCTAAGGGCAAAGCCAGATACCTTTTTGAAAAAGTATGGTACCTTATCTGCAAGTAAAAAAATTATCAGGTATGCACTAGATCTACCAGATGTAGGGTCTAGCTCTTGGAGCAAGGCCACTTTCTGCTCTTCATAGATTGAACAGGCAAATAAATAGTGGGCGAGGTCTTCAACTGCATTACTTCTGCATGGGCAAACTCTTTCCTCCATGGGAATCCGTTGATAACGTCCTTCAATCACTGCAGAATTCATAGACTGGCAAGGTAAGGCTGTAAAAGCATTTCTCAATTTAAAATTTGATATACAGTATTTGTTAAATACTGTGGGCGAGGTATTTGAATAGGCGGCTTGGCATACCAGGGTGCACATTTTGACAGACATGCAGAAATACGGTCTGCTCAAAAGTCAAAAATTAAAATATGGGACTTCAAGCATCGTGTTCATGGGCAACTAGGTTTATGGGCCAAATTGTCATTTAGCAATTGAGATGAAAAAGCCAGTTATCCTTACAAAATATGAAGGAAATATTAAAGGAACCCAGCGATGTAGTGTATTCTGCTGTTGGGCAGAGCTTAAATAAGGCCTGTTCATATTTGCTGATAAAGATTCAGAAACACAACTCTTCTAAAACAAAAGAAATCGGACTTTAACTGATATTTTATTTCTGAGAGACAACCTTTAGCACAGGGGAGTCCAAACTTTTTGCAAGGAGGGCAGATTTGGTGAGGTGAAAATGTGGGGGGGGGCTGACCTTTCAGCCGCATTTGGCCCCTGGCCAGACTTTGGACAAGTCTCTATAACATGCAAGGAGGCCGGGAGGACTCTGCAGCAATGGATCTGGGGGTGGGTAGGCTGGGCTGGTGGCTGGGGGAATTGACAGAGGCAGGGAGGGCAGAGAAGCCGCGGGGGCGCTCAGAATTTGAAAAAGGGCCACATTTGGCCCCCAGGCCTGACTTTGGACATGCCTACTTTAGCATAAATCTATTTAAGTAAGACCTATCAACTAAAATTTACTACTTGCATCATTAGCAATTTTCTTACTGGTGTCACATATGAAAGAATTTTAATCTACAGAAAGAAACATGGAAACATAAACCTTTTTTGAGCCAGATCCCCATGAGTTAGCTGTCTAAGTTAAAAACAACACATGAATAGAAAGTAGTGAAGGGATTCAAAATCTCATCAACTACAGTATTAGTAAACTTTTCAACACTTAATGACAACAAGCCTACCAGTAGACAAACTTAGCAAAATCATGACAAAAAGTTAAAAAACACTTTTTTTCCCCAGGCTTTGGCAAGGAGTTGGGGGGAGAAATGTCTACATCTGCAGAGACACTGACCAAGTCTTGATTTGTGGTTTCTAAAAGGAGAACAGTGAAGGAGAGGCTGAAGGTGGGAAAGGGAGAAAAAAGGACATGGCAAGGGGAGGAGACCTACACACCACCAACTGTAAAATGGCATTTAGGTTTGGTAGAGACAGGTCTGCAATCTCAGAAAAAGCAATATATGTTTTTTAAATTGCCAATTTCTTTCTAGTTTATATTTAGCAATCTGACAATCAATTATACAGTAAAGATCTGCACAGACTGTGTAGAAAACGTAAATTTATTTATAATTTCCACTTCTATACTGTCCCATTAGTGTTATCACTATGTGGGTGGTTCACATGTAATAAAATTGTACAATAAAAATGCTTGAGATACAAACACTGCTGAATGCTATATCCAAGTTGAAAAACTTATCATTTCCATCGCCACTATATATAGCAGCCAAGCAACCTTCTTAAAAGGCTTCTGCGCCATCCTGCAACCATGCATTGGCTCCAGGGAGAACATCAGGGGCACTTCATCTGCAAGGCCCCAGCAGCTAGCGTTTTCCTGGTGACCACAGCTCAAGATTTAAACACTGCCCTATAAAACCAGGCGCCCGAAAGGAGTAAGTAATCAAAGCGCGCCAGCACTCAGGCCACCAAAACCGAGGCTTTCGTAGCAAGAGATGCCCCTAAGTTCATCAGAGAGGAGGGGGCTCATGTTTACGAATCTCTTCTTTCAAATGCGAACTCGCTGTCTCATCGGCTGCAAGGAGACTCGGTGTCTTCTGCTAACGGGGCTGTCCAATCCGAGAGAGAGAGAGAGAGAGAGAGAGAGAGAGAGAGAGAGAGAGAGAGAGAGAGAGAAAGGGGGATGGGGGGATGTGCGTGATTTCTGCCAAGACGGAAACACGGGCGACCGCCGAGTAGGCCCCAGCATGGAGAACGGCCTGTGACGCACTTCAGTAACCTGACTCCCCACCCACCGCCGCGGTGCTGACAAAAAAAAAAAAGGTTCCCTCTTCCACCGGGGGGACGACGACCACACAGAGGACTTAGATCCGCAGGTCGCCTCTGCAAAACTCGCCAGAGAGCTTGGAAGGGTGGCCGGAACCTGTCCGGCGCCTCCAGTGGATAAAAGAGGGCGAGCTAAGAAAGTCTCGGGGAGAATGAAACAAACACGGGGTGTGGCAGCCCCGAGGACCTCCTCCTCCTCCTCCTCCCCGCCTCTGCGCCGCATGAAGGGGAACTGCCGAATAAGGGCAACCGCCTCGGTGGGGTGGTGGTGGTGGTGGGGGGAAACCTCGAGAGCGCTGCAAAGATCCACCACGGCCTACATGAAGGCCTGCCAAACTGATGACCCCGGCCCACCTCCTTCTCCCTCCCCCCCACCGCCCCACTAAATACTGAAAGTGAAAACAAGGAAATGCAACTGTTCACCAGGCCAGAACGGCGGCGAATGCTAAGGCCTTTCGAAATCAGAGGGCGGTAGGCCTCGTAAGGAACCCCGCCGACCTCACAGAAGAAGGGTAAAAGACACCCACCCACCCCCAGTATATCAGGTTTCCCAAATGCCCCCCCCCGCATACTCCTATTTCCAGCCCACCCAGGCTCTCTGAATTACTAAAAGATCAGGTTTTTTTCCCCGTAGAAGGGGGTAAAAGATGCCTGGAAAAGAGAGATCACTTCCTACCTGAAGCAAGGCTCAGTCTCTGTAAGGGGTGAAAAAGGGGAGGGGGCGACCACCAAGTATCTAAAACAAAAGTGGCGCCAAAAAGGGGGGGAGACACCCGAACCACTAAACAGCCTCCTTCCGGCCTCTCTCCTCCTCCCACTCGAGGACGACTCAGCGGGCCTCCCAGGACCACTCAGACATCAAAAAGTCACACCAGGACCTATAAGCCCCCCCCCCGGTAACTCACCCCCATAAACAAAAAAGCGGGCAAAGGAAAGGAAATTATCAATGGTAAATAAAATGTATTCAATGTAACCTGCTTCTGAGTAAATACTCGAAGGGAAATCGCCTGTAGGGGATGTGGTGGTGGTGGTTTGTTTTTTAACACTGAACTGGGGGCGGAAGAGAAGAAACGACGGTATCAGCCCCATCTGCACAAGTTTTTCCCCGAACCGCTGGCTTCATTATCGCTGGTGAGAAGAGGCCAGAAAACTCTGGCAAAACGTCCTGTCCTATCCTGTGCCAAAGACCTGAGCCCTTTCCCCGCGATCGCTCCCCCTTCTTGCCCTATTTAGGAGAAGAAACAAATACATCCGTGGCCTTTCCCAAGTCACGAGGAGGGCCAAAAAAAAAAAAAGTTGCGGGTCTGTTTCACCCAATCCGAGGCACGGCCACTTGGAACAACTTCACTCCCAGTGGGCCTTTTCAACGCGGAGGGAAAAGAGAGTGAATATTGGGGAAAGAGATGTGATATTTTAATCCCGTTTCAAGAAGGAAGAGGGCATCCCCACCCCCCAAGCCCGCAATTTTGTTCTGCCAAGGGCGCGCGCGTTTCAAAACTGCTCCTAAACACCCCTGGATGGTGTTGGGGGTGGTTTCGTGTCCTCCCAGCCAACCCCAAGGGGTAGGACATGTCTCTCCCCCCACACACACACACATACACACCACCGCCACCTTTCCTTCCTTGGGAACCAGCCGCCAAGCCAGCAGCCCGTCCAGTTAACTTGAGCCCTCCTTAAAAAGAAAAGGTCGGGATGGGGGAAAGCAATCCACACACACACACACACACAAAAGGAACCCAAGTCGGCTCCGCTTTCCAAACGTGAACCCCCTTTTCCCCCATGGAGGCCGCCCCCCCTTTCATCTCTCCTCCCCCACCGGCTCCCCCCCTCCCCGTCCTCCAGCAGTTCACACAATCGCTCGAGTCCTCCATCTTGCTAGCAACCCATCGACGCGCAGAGACAGAGACAGAGAGAGAGACCCATTCTCCCGCAACAGACGCCCCCCCCTTCCCCGTCTCCTTCTCTTCGTCCCCTTCCCGCCCCCGCCCCGCAACCCCCGAACAAAACTGGAGGCCGGGGGAGAGAGAGAAAGGAAAGTCGAGAGAGGAGCGACTGGGAGCCGCCGGGCTCCATTTTATTAAGCCAGCGCTCAACGGCGGTGGCCTCCTAGGCCTTTCTTTCCTTCGCTTCTATTCCTCCCCCCCACACACACACACAAACACACACACACCTCCCTCCCTCGGAGAAGAGGAGAGGGAAAAGGGGTGGGGGGAGAGAAGGCAGAGAAGGAAGCGATTTCGGGCCGGAGGAGGTGGCGGGGCCTTTTAATGGCCTGCCTGACCACCCCCCCCCCCAAAAAAAAACACCCCACCATTCGCCCTCCTCTTTAGGCCGCCTGCTTCTCCCTCCCGGAGGGCCTCCAAGAGAGAGACAGATGATGGGGGGGAGGAAGGAAAGGCAAGGGGGGGTGTCTTTCGCCCTCCCTCCCTCCTTCCTCTCCTCCCTCCGCCGCTCGGCTCGGCTCGGCCTGCCTGCCGCGTCCTCCATCTTGCCTGCGTTACGATTCTCTCTCCCCCCCACCACCCCCCACAAGCCGTGGCCACAACACCACACAACACACACCGCCACCTCCTCCTCCTCCAACTCCAGCTGCTCAGGCCGGGCCGGGCCCCTTGGAAATACCCCTCGGGGGGTCTTCCCGACACCCCCTCAACCCCCCCACACACTTGGCGTTCCCCCGAAGCCACCCGGAACCCTCACCACTTTTCCCCCCACAAACACACGTCGCCACAACGCGCGTCACACACACACACACACACACATTCACACAAGAGGCGTGCGCGCGCGCTCCCCTCCTCTTTTGCCCCCCCTCCTCCTCCTCCTCCTCCTCAGCGGCGGCGAAATTCGGGGCTCCGTCTTTTCCCTTTATTGTTGGTTTAGGGGGGGGACCCGTCTCCCTCCTTCTCCTCCTCCCCCACCCACCCACCCGCCCTTCAAAGTTTCCCCTCAAGAGAGGAGGCCCCAAACCCCTCGGAAATAAAACTTCCAGAAGCTTCGGCGCCACCATTTGCCAACTTACCCCCCCGCCGCCGCCGCCGCGGCCGGAGGCCTCCCGAGGCCTGGCGCCTCCTCCTCCTCCTCCTCCCGAAGTCTTGGCGCGCCTTTGGCCCGTCGTTAATTCTCGCTTCTTTTTCCTCCGCCTTCCGTCCCCTCAGCCTCTTTATCCACTTCTCAGGCCCGACAACTCGCCTCAAGAGGGGAGGCCTCCTCTTTCTCCCCCCTCCTCCTCCTCCTCCTCCTCCTTCCTTTCGCCGGCGGGAAAATGAAAAATAAAATAAAATAAAGAGGGAGGCCTCAGAAAGGCCGAAGGTGGGTCAGTGTGTGAGGCGCGGCGGCGGCCAAAAAAAAAGGGGGGGAGGGTATCCGTCGTCTCTCGGCCCGGCGGGACAGCGCGAGGTCGCGGGGGGGGGGTCGAAAGGGATCGAAACGGGCGGATTATTCAATTTGGCGGCGGCGGCGGCGGCGGCAGCGCTAGGGATTGTTTGGGGGTTGCTCGCAGCTCGGCGGCCAGCGAGCGAATGGAAGGGGCCGGCGCCACCTGGCGGCCAACGAGCCCGGCCCTCTCTGCTGGGCCTAGAGCGTCACCTGCCGGGCGGACGTTAGAGAACGCCGGCGAAGGAAAGAGGAGGAGGGGGAGGGGGAGGGGGAACCCGCCGAGCGCAGAATGTCTTCATTCTCCATCCGGGCTGGAGAGAAGAACGGGGTAAACAAGGTGCGGCGCATGCGCGCGGCGCGGGGGGGGGCGGCGGCGGCCATTTTCCCCTCCCTCTCCTCGCCCCATCTTTCCCTTACCACCCCGCCTTCGCCACGCCCCCTTCCAACGTCATCGTGCGCCCCGCGGCCCCGCCCTGTTCTCTGCCGCGAGCGGGGGAGGCGAGAGTAGGCACGTAGCGTCCAGGAGGAGGAGGAGGAAGAGGAGGAGGAGGAGGAGGAGGAGGAAGAAGGAGGGAGGGAGGGGCAGCGGTGGCAGCAGGAGGTGCTTTTATTAGAGTTACTGCACAGTTAACGAGCCACGACCGGAAAACAACTTGTTCACAGCCAGATGCGAAGTTGCCCCACAGGATCTGTTTCTTTTCTTTTCTTTCCTTTTTACAAAAATTATTTTATAAAACAATGCTATTTTTATATATATATATATATATATAAAAATATATATATATTTTTGCAAAATATATATATATTTTCACGGGTATTTTTGTTTCTTCCCGTGCTTGTTTTGTCAGCTCTGTTGTTACCTTTTAATGTTCCAAGACACACACACACACACACACACACACACACACACACAACACACACACACACACACACACACACACACACACACACACACACACACACACACAGAAAGCTTTCGCTGAGTGAGGGACTTCCTATTATGTAACTATATGGATTACCATACAGAAGTGCATTGATTGATTTCATAACACCAGCGTTTTCCATGTTGCTTTCCACCCCTCGTAATGGATTTTTCTTTTCTTTTTTTGCGTGCTCTTTGTAGCTCTGTTGTTACCTTTTAATGTTCCAAGATGCCTCTTTTAATTCCCTGTTCTTAGCTTGAATCCAGTATGTCTTAAATGTTCCAGGCTGTATATTGCCCCTCATTATTGTAACCCACCTTGGGTCCTTATCCAAGGAGAAAGGTGGGGTAAAAATATTCTAAATAAATAAAAATACAAAACATATATTAAAAAGATTAAAATAAAACTAAACAACAGTGCTCCCCTCCACCAACGGGACCTCTTAAACAATATTGTCCCTTGTTATCCTCCCTTCCAGAACTGGATTGATTGTTGTGCTCGAACTTTACCCTTATTTCTTACCAGCACATATTCAATAAATCTACCCCATATATCATTTTAAAATACCTCTTTTTAACTCTCCTTTCTTAAATTACAGATCAATTTGTCATCTAAGTCAATGGTCCTAACTTTATTATACTATTCATCCATAAATAGTTCATAGTTCCTCTTCCAATTCCTAGCCATGATTAATCAAGCCACTATCAAGAGATTTGTGATCAACTCTCTAGTTTTAAAGTCATAATCTGTTTTAACAAATATCATTACATTTTCATTCTGCATTTCCACCCCAAAAGTGCATATTGTGGGAGGAAAAATTATGAATAGTGGAATGCAAATAAACAGAGCCGAACACTTGTTACATCTCAGAGAAAAGCTATGACCTAAAGGATTTCTATTCTTGTTTGTTATATAGAAGAAGCACTTTAGGGGCCTACTGGTGTATATGTGAGGTATTGAATTAGGTAGAGGAGGGTAATGTATCTTTGATTTCCGCAAAGCCTTTGACAAAGTGCTCTGAGATATACCGATTAGCAAGTTAACTAGGTGAGGACTGGATATAACAGCTGTCAGGTGGATACACTGGTTAGTTTGCAGAAGCGCACGGTAATACCATCAAGTCCATTTCTTGTTTCTTCTTTACTAAGAGGGCCCAGTTTACACCAGGTGCTATACAGGTACTCAGATCCAAGGTCCTACCTCAACTCTTATATGGAATCCCAGTATGGATCCTGGGCTTCCACCCAAACATCAAGAGTATCCTTGTATGAGGGTTCGATTCTTTCTAACACCGGTTCCGAACCATAAAAGAATCCCAAATCGAATTTGGAGTATATTTCAAACGGATTTTTATTCACATGAACATCAGTAGAACAAGAACATATGTTGTCTTCAGGCACTTGAGGTAAATTTGTAAACTTAGTTACTTTAACATTTTCAAACGCTGGCTCTTCTAACGGCAACATAAACGGAGTACCTTCTTTTGAGGTAGGATTCAGAAATAGGGGTGACTGGGCGATCCCTGAACCAGACATTGTGTGCCGCAGCACGGGTGTTTGGCCCACTGGGCTACTGGATTGTCTTCCTTTCCTCTCTTCCATTCGGGATTAAACCTATCCAGGTGTCCCGGCCACTTCATAGGTTTCATTTGCACTGACCACCTGAAATCTTCTGAATCTCTCACTCTAAATCTCCCCCCCGTCATATCTCGGTTCCCGCTCTTCCGTTTGGGTTGCAACCTCCCTCAACGTCTTTTCCCAACTATCACTTTTATTCTTGCACTCTTAACCATCCTTCATCCGTCTCCTCATGCTCCAACCAATCCTCCTCAGCTTCCTCAGATACCCACAATGCCTCTTGTTCTACAACTTCTGACTCCAATCCCTGTCTCTTATTTGTCTCACTACTTTGCTCTTTTATTTTAACTTTCTCTACTTCAGACAATATTGCATTAACATCATTCTTTTCCATTTTCTCTTATTCCCGGCGAATTAGAAAAGACAGCTCACTATTTTCATCTCCTTCACACCTTGCAATATTTTTAAGGCCTATTCTTGGATTGCCAAGATGTCTCCATAGCAGGTCTACAACTTGAGATAGGTATTTCTTTAATTAAATGTACTGCCTGGTTACATGCCTTCAGATACTGGATCAAAGTATTATATTCTGACACTTCCTCAGGATACCCACATATTCTGCAGAACGATGCTTACACTTGCTCCTGGTTAAACGCCTCTCCAACCAAATTGCATTTCTTAGGCCTGTCTGTGGGTTTCTTCCACATTTCTGAGCTGAAGGCAGTTAAGTCTATCATTGAAAAGCGGATTAATGATATTGATTTCCAGTATTCTACAGATAATGCTTGGAAAATCTGCTCACCCATGCATTTTGGTTTAAACTTTGAATTTTACCAAAGTGCTATTTGGAAAAGTTGACAATCTCAGAATATAGACAGATCTTTTCAAGAGCCAGCTTTAACTGTCTTCCTTTTGCAGTTTTAGAGGGTCTCTACTATGGCATTCCATATGAAAATCAATTATGCCTTTGCAATGATAAAGAAATTTACTAGTCAACATTGCTACATGTTCTTTTTAAATATAGTTATTAGAGGGATGATCACGCCAGGTTCCTTGACCCCGTACTGAGAAGTTTCCAAGCGGAGATCATTGGACTGGTATACAAGATAACTTCAAGAAGATACGAATAAGTCCACAACAGAACTTGTGGCCAAATTCCTTTTCAATGCCCAGAAAACACACAAGAGAACTCTTGCACTTAACTACTTTTAAGCGTCCTTTAATTATTTTTATGAATATATACTGGATTTTATCGGGCCTTTGGCTGTAGAATGAAATTGAAATTGAAAAGCACTCACTGCTTACAAATGGCTCCTCAAACTGGGAAGAGACAGCAAGTGGAATACTGTAAACAAGTGGTAATAAGTCATGGGTCTTGTCCTCATCAACATTTTTATTAATGACTTGGATGAAGGGATGCAGGGAACGCTTTATCAGATTTGCAGATGACACAAAATTAAGTGAATTGCACCTTCTTTCTAGCAAGGAGTAATGCTGTGCCCCCTGCAATGACCGACAGGCAATTCCATAGCACAGCTCATGATAAGAAGTTAACCCAATGAAGTTAAACTTAGTTGCTTGTCTCACTGTTGACACCAAGACAGAGAACATACTTTATTTCAACAATTCTTAGCCTTGCAGCCCACCAGTCACTGTACCAAGAGACCTACGTTCTACCACTTTTTTGAGGAAAAACATGTTTACAGATGTTACATTATTGTATTTGTCATTTATATTGAGCTTTAGGGACATCAGCACTGAAGTTGTATTGTTGTGAATAAAACATTTAACAACCAATAATTTAATTAATGGTGGGAAATAATACTGTTGAGTAGAAATGTTTGTTGGCAGGTGGATGATGGCTTATCACATCTATGAGAGGACACAAGGATGGAGGAGAAGTATGTTCTTATGAGAAATCTAGGGTTAGCCCACCAACAACGTTTTTGTGCACAGTCACTAATATATGTATTTCTAAAAGATAATTGCCTTTTTATTGGACAAGTGATTACCCCCCCACACACACACACACAAAAGAAATCAACCCAAGACTCCAGTTTTATATGTTTGGCATTTTGGTGTGTAATGCAATAGATCCCAAAGGTGAAGCTGAATTGCTAGTGGAATGAGATGGAGTGTAACTTAGCTTATGGGTGTGAAGTTACCTCCCCTTCAGCTGCTTGGTTTAGAACTTGAGAAATGGAGGGATTACAACTCCCAGAATCCACAAGCCAGTATTTTGAGAGTTGTGGTTGAAACTCTATCCCAGTTATAACCTTAAGAGGATCCTTCTGTAGCTTACGGAGTTGGTTTTCCTTTATCGTATGGAGTCTGGCCTTCTTATACCTGGACCAGTTTAGTGATTTTTTTTCCTTTATCAGTTGGAAACATAAGAGGCACAGTCTCCTGTGAGGGTTCGGTATCAAAATCTCTCAGTTCTGAGTTTAAAATAGGATTGTCCACTTTAATATTAAACAAAGATTTATTATGTAACTTGGTAGTGGGTAGACCTCTTGGTAGTGGGGCGGCTAAAAAATCTTGTTAATAAAAATAAATAAAAATAAATAAAAATAAATAAAATTTGTCTTTCTTTCTTATAATGGGTGATATTTCTTCAACTGGTACAACAATATGTTTAACTTCTTTTAACATAAAAGGATTCAATTCAATAACTTCAAATATTCCTGAGGGAGGATTTTCCTCAGGGTCACTCAGTGGAGGTCCGGGGAACCCCTCCCGAAGCACTGACTCCCACAGCATGGGTGTTTTGCCCATTGGGCTACTGGGTTCTCCCACGATGGTGTTCTCCATTGCTCTCTCATCCGCTCCGAATTCCCTGGCCAGATTAATGGTTTAACCTGAACGGACCGCGAAATCGGTTCCACTGGTCGCCACTCTCTCCTTCCATAACCTTCCCTCTCACGTCCCTCCTCCGTTTGTACCGCAATGTCTCTCCCTAACCGCTTTTCTCTTCCCTCAAACTGACAAACTCCCTCGTCTTCACTATCAGTTACCCTGTATGCGTCCTCTACATTTTCTACTTCTACTATTTTCTCCTCCTTCATTTCCATTTCTTCAAGTTTCTTTTCTAGATTTGCACTCTGCAATATTATTCATAGATTTGCACTCTGCAATATTATCTCCTCCTTTTATATTTTCTTGTCCAGACAGCACACTTCTTGCTTCTTCTTCTTCCTCCTTGGCCATTTCACATCTCCAAACACCAGTGAGTCAAAAGGAAGTTGTGCATAAGTATGGTAACTCCATCAGAAAACTGTTCCAGAAAACTGTCATTAACCTGTGATGCAATATGTTCCACATGTAGAAGTTACTCTGTGTTTTGAGTGTGGTGAGCAGGTTACACCAGCTCATGTGATAATTAATTGTGCTCATCTGCCATTTAAAGAGAAAAGGCCAACATTCCTGGTGGATAGATCACTGCACATGCATGGTATAGTAAGACCATATAACTCCTCAAGAGGTCAGTGACTTAGGTCTCTGGTGGCAGTGGCAAAGGTTGGGAGTTCAATTCTCCACTGTGCCTTCTTAACAAGGGCTGGACTCAGTGATCCATAAAGTCGCTTCCAGCTCTGCAGTTCGAAAATTATTATAAACTTACCAAACTGAATGTGGCATCAGCAATGCATAATGAAAGGTGTAAAAAAATCTATTGTTACACACTATGTATGGGTGTGTGGATGTGTGTGTGTTGTGTTGTTACACTCGTGACCGACTCTTCATGACTCCATGTCCATGGAGTTTTCTTGGCAGGAATACTGGAGTGGCTTGCAAGTTCTTACTCCAGGCAACTACAGCACCTGGTATTCCCTGGTGGTCTCCCATCCAAGTACTAACCAGGGCCGACCCTGCTTAGCTTCCGAAATCAGGTGAGATTGGATGTGCTTAGGGCATCAAGGCAGCACATGGGTGTGTTGATGAACACCTATAATTGGTTTGTTTGTCAAACCATATAATTGGTTTGTTTGTCAAATTGTAAACCGCCCAGAGTTTCGTCCGGAAGATGGGCGGTATAGAAATAAAATAAACAAACAAACAAACAAACAAACAAACAAAACAAAGCAAAACTGCTATATAAGTTAGGCAAGGCAATAGGCAGGGCCAGTTGTATATATTCACATTAAAAAGGATGGCTATCTACCCCTACATCAGGGTGGACAAAGTGCAGACCTGAGGCTTGAATTAGGCTTATTTCTGATGCCTTCCTTGTGTCCTTTCATTTGAAAAAAGGATCTGACTCAATTGTTTTAATTTCCTACAACGTTCCAGAGTGACTGAAGAAGGTGATGGTTCTTAAGACAGAGACCAGTTCCATGGGAACCAAGGTTATGGAAACCACAATGAAGATAGATGATGAATCCTTAATTTCACAGAAGCAAGTGATCTTGTAATTTATTTATTTATTTATTTATTTATTTTGATGACATTTCAGGTAAAAACCTTCCTGTTCCAGAAGTTTTTTAATTGATACAACAAGAGGTCCTTTGATGGCAATTTTAGTGATGATTTTAGTATAAGGTTTTACTGTTGTTTTAATTATTTATTGATATTTTATGTCTTAACTGTTTTAAAACAGTTAAAACATCAAATATCTGTAAAAATAAATAAATAAAATAAATAAATAAATAAATAATGTGCAACACATTTTTCAAGAAATGTATACACCATCTCATCACCTTCACAAGTGGGGGAAGTAGTGACCAGATTGATTTTATCCTGCTAAGAAGGCATAATTTTCCCATTTTATCCAATATGAAGTTTATCCCCTATGGCCTCCTCACCCCACAACACAAACTGCTCATTATAGATCAAAATATAAAATGCTATAAGCAAATAGGCAGCACCACGGCCCCAGTAAAAGCTACAGAATCACAAAGAAATTATTTTAAAAAATCATATCCACACCTATGAATGTGCCTATCTATCCCACCACCTTCACAGGTGCGTCTCATAAGAGCACATGAAAGGGCCTTCTCTGTTACTGCTCCCAGACTTTGGAACTCCCTTCCACTGGAGACCAGGACTGCCCCATCTCTGCTGTCTTTCTGGAAGCAGGCAAAGACCTTCCTCTTCAGGCAAGCTTCCCCTGAATGAGGGACTACTTACTATGTGACTTTTAGATGGATTACCATGCATGATTGAATTGACTGATTTCATAAGAACAGTGATTTCCATGTTAGTTTCCACCCCTCATAATGGACTTTTTTTCTTTTTGTGAGCTCTTTGTAGCTTTAATGTTACATTTAATGTTCTAAGATGCCTCTCCTAATTCCCTGTTCTTAATCTGAATATATCTTAAATATTCTGGGCTGTATATTGTCCCTCTTTATTGTAAGCCACCTTGGGTCCTTTTCCAAGGAGAAGGGTGGGGGTAAAAATATTCAAAATAAATAAATTACCTGGCCAGGATGTTGTTAATTTGTTGCCGCCACTGCCAGGGAAATGCAGGGTGCTGCAAAACCAGACTGCCACTACATTGACAAGCAGTCATGGCTATGGACCCAACAAGTGCAGGAGAAAGTCCAAGAGAAGAAGAGAGCTTTTAAGAAATGGAAAGCAGAAAAGGCAGATGGAAATTGACAGAACTATGCAGCTGCCAAAGGAGCAACCAAGAGAGCTGTTGCTGAAGAAGCACATTTACCAGTTGGCTAAAACATGAAAGAATGTCACCCAGGACATTGAGCACTGGATGGGCTTATAAAGGGCAAGGATGGCAAAAGACTCCAAGGGAAGTAGGAAATCCTGAAATGATGGTAATGGTGTTTTAACGGGATCTCCAACACTCAATTTCCACACCCATCAATCCCTAAAGGCACGCCAACCTATGATTTATTTTATTTTATTTTTTATTTTATTTTATTTTATTTTATTTGTATCCCACCCTACTGGCCTGTCCATTACCCAGGATGAAGGCTACGAAGCCACCTGGGTTCGATGATCTGCCTGTGGATTTCTGGAAACTACAGGAACTCCAAGCCATGGAAATACCTTGGTGGACAAAATTCTTCAATGCCATAATGAAGAGCAGCCATGAACCAACTGATTGGTCAATAAGTGTAACACTCCCCATATTCACGAATAAAAGTGATTCAGCTGCCTGTGCTAACTATTACCCAATTGCCTTCTGGCTCGCACTGTGAAGATCCCTGAGAAAATTATGGAGTAGGACATTCTTAACATTGTCCAACTCACCAGTAAACAAAGCAGCTTCATCAAAGGATGTGGAACTACTGATGCCATCTTAAAGAAACACTGAGAGAAGACCCAACCATTGCGCATTCCTAGGGCTGGAGAAGATACTTGACCATGTCCTATCTGGTATGCCCTCTGTGGCCATGGGGTGCCAGAACTCCTTGTCAACTGGGTCAAAAGCAGTCATGTGTAATGTTCAGCTGGCCTCTCCCACAGTTTTCCAGGGATGGTTGGAGTGTATCAAGGCTCTGCACTGTTGCCACTCCTGTTTATTCTATTCATAGATACTATCACACAAGACCTGTAGCAAAATGCCTGCTGGACCATGTGGTGTTCCAACAGTATCATGCTTAGTGCTACTACCTCTAAGAATGAACTGCACTGGCAAGTTCAGACACGGAATGATTGTTTCAACCACTTTGGACCCCGCCTAAACATCAAGAACGCTGAGTACCTAGAGACTGCCGCCACCAAAGGAATGCTCCAAATAAATGGAGAAAACCTGAAGAAGATGGATATCTCTTTTGCTATCTTGGCCTCCTTATCCGAGGTGATGGTGGCATCAGTGGTGACATATGAGCAAGGATGAATGTGGCCTGATTGCATTGGCAAGAACTCACCAGTGTGCTCTGCAGACTAGACGAATGCCAATCTGTCTCAAATCCAACATTTACAAGATGATTGGTGCAGAGTTCTGGGCAGCAACAAGGGCACAGAGAGCCATCTCCATGCCATGAAAATGCATATCCTGTATTGGCATTTTGGTATCTCGCTCCTTGACCACGTCACAAACAACTAGATGTGATTTCAGTAACAGAGAAGATGAGAGAAAGCTGGCTTTCCCGGTATGGATCTCCTCAGAATGGCACCTTCTACCGCAGTCAAAAAATGCTTACCACCAATGTCTGAACATTGTCAATAAGGACATGCAAATCATTTTATTTTATTTATTTTATCATGGCATTTCAGGATTACACAGGATTACAAGAGTGGAGGAGGAGGAGGAGGAGCAATTTGGCAGCAGTGGCATTTCAGGAAGAAGAAGATTAGAAGAGAAGAAGAAGAAGAAGAAGAAGAAGAAGAAGAAGAAGAAGAAGAAGAAGAAGAAGAAGAAGAAGAAGAACAACAACAACAACAACAACAAGAGGAAGAAGAGATCTTGGGGCATTGTAGTGACTTTTTATTGCCTATTTAAAATAGCATTGCCAATTATGCCTTAATGATCTGTTATATTACACATTACTCATGCATTATTGTCATAATATGTAGAATTTACAAAATGTATGTATTGTATATTTAACAGAGTGAAAAGAGAATTTTATGTGCTATTCTAGGCAATGCAATGTGGTATGTGATGGTAAAGTTTCAGAAATAGTTGGTGGGTGTTCAGTGACTATCACCTTCTGCAAAAATGAAGGGATGATGTAGAGTGGCCTCCAAGAGCTAGCAGATGGGACACCAAAATTTCCAGGATTATAGAATGGCAGTGACAGCAAGCAGTGTGTCTCCCATAAGAGCCATTTGAGTCAGCCTCCATTGTTCTAACCGTTCTTTGTTCCAAGTGTCATCATGTCTATGCACCTGTAATGATGCAGTGGTGCCGTGCTTCCTTTTTTTTAAATTATAAAATTAACAAACATACAAACATACAATAAACAATAATACCATCAAACACTACAAAGTGCACCCCCACCCCCCAGGACCATCCAGTGTTCTTAAATCTTCTCTTCCTTCTTCATCTTCTTTTTTTTTCCTAGTTGGCTTCTTAAGGTACTTTTCTCCAGAACTGTGTTGGATTATACGTCGGTTGTATCCCTTTCCCTTTTAGTAGTACATAATCTATAAATTTCCCCCAAATATCATAAAAAATATCCTTTCTCATTTCCCCTCGCAAAACTTTTATATTGCAGGACAATTTATCATTTAAAGCTATATCCCACACTTCCTTATACCAGTCGGCAATTTTAAAATCTAATTTCAGTTTCCAATTTTTAGCTATAATCAGTCTTGCTGCTGTCATAAGATTTGCAATTAATTCTTTTGTTTTCATATCATATTCATTAATAGGTGGTAATGATAACAATGCAATTTCCGGTTCACATTTAATATCAGTTTGTAGTATTTCTCTTGTCTCACCGAAAATCTGTTGCCAAAACTTTTGAACTATTTCACATTCCCACCAAAGATGAATATAGGTGCCTATCTTTTTTTCACATTTCCAGCAGAGCTTAGAATGTCTTGGATTTATTCTATTCAGTCTGACTGGTGTCCTATACCATCTTAAAACTAGTTTAAAGTAATTTTCTTTTATTCTGACTGATAATGATCGTAAAATCCTCAAATTCCAAATTCTTTTCCATTCGTCTTTATTTATTTCTTTATCTATGTCTTGTTTCCAAACCTCTCTTATTGTGCCTAGCTCCCTTTCCTCAAGTGAATCCTGGATTATTTTATATATTTTACCTACTGCTCCTTTCCCTGTATTTCCTTTCTCTGGTTCATATGTTAACAAGAATTGCTCAAACTTTGTATATTCTCTGAGTTGTATATTTCTCCTTGTCCATTCTTTTGTCCAACTTTCTAATTGGGCATAATTCAACCAAGATAAATCTTTGGCTTGCAGTATGCGCTTAATTTCCTGCTTTGTTCTCATCTTTTTAATCCACTCTTTTAATCTTGCCACTTTCATTATTTTAAATAATTCTCCATATTTCTTCATATTCGTGAGGAAATTTATCTGATCTATCACCAAACCGAGAGGGGATCCTTCCGGTGCCAGTTTCCTTCCATACTTTTTCCAAGTGGTTAATAGGGAACACAGGAGCGGGTTTTTAATTGGATATCTTTTTTGGGGGAAACTGAACAAGTATTTATTTATATCTCCATTTAACTCATCTGATTCAAGTTCCCACCATGTTAATTTTTCGGGGTTAAATAATATTTCCCCCACACAACTAAGCTGGTTAGCTGTATAATAGATTCTAAGGTTAGGTATACCTATGCCTCCATCCTTTTGAGATCTATACCAAAAGCTTTTACTTATTCTTGCTTTTTTACCACCATTACAATATCTATTTATGAGATCTTGATAAGCTTTAATTTCAGCTTCTGTATACTGAATGGGTAGCATTCTAAAAAGGAAGTTAATTTTAGGAAGTATCTTCATTTTTACCATTGCTATTCTACCAAACCATGATAGATTTAATTTGGAGTAATTTTGTAATTTATTTCTGATCTCTTCCTTTAATTTGATATAGTTCCGTTCTTTGGTCTTAAGCAAATCTTTGTCTAAAAGTATCCCTAAATATTTCATATATTTGCAAACTTTTAATCCATAGTTGGAAATCTCCTCCATATCTTGTTTATCATGATTAAACAGCATAATTTCTGATTTTTGCCAGTTTACACATAACCCAGTTGTTTTGCCAAATTCCTTTAAATGTGATTTTATTCTTGGTATATTTTCTGACGGATTTTTTATTGTTAACAAGGCATCATCCGCAAATAAACTAATTTTAATCTTCCCCTCCTTCCCCATACCTTTGATTAGTTGATCATCCCTTATTGCATTTGCAAATAGCTCTATAACTATGCAAAACAGAATGGTGACAAAGGACATCCCTGTCTTGTTCCTCGGCCTAAAGTAATCTGTTCTGTCATCCCATCATTGACTATAATTGACGAAGTGCTATCTGAGTAAAGTTGATTTATTACACCTAAAAATTTTTCCCCCAAACCCCATTTCTCTAATAGAAGTTTTAACGCAGACCATTGAACACAATCAAAAGCTTTAAATAGATCTAAGGATAGAATACATGCTTTATCTTGTGCTCTTCCCATCTCATGAAGAACATTCAAAGTTCTTATAGTGTTCGACATTTGTCTACCCTTAATGAAACCAGTTTGATCTTCTTTAATATATTTATCTATAAAAGTATACATTCTTTTGGCTAGAATTGCTGTGAAAATCTTTGCATCTTGATTTATAAGAGATAGTGGTCTAGGATCCAACATCTGTTGGATCCTTGTTAGGCTTGAGAACTAAAATAGTTAACGAGTTTTTCCAGGAGATAGGGGCTTGCTCTCCTTCCATTATCTCATTATAAGGCTTCTTTAGCTTAGGTATTAATATTGATTTAAATATCTTATGAAAGTCTGGTCCCAATCCATCAGCTCCTGGAGTTTTAGCATTCTTTAATTTGTTTATCACATCTTCTATCTCCTCCTTTTTAATAGATTTCTCCATTTCAAGTCTGTCTTCCTCTGCTAATCTTGATTTTAAGTTTTTACAAATGTATTGTTCCATAACTTCCTTCCTGTTGTTGTTAGATGTATATAAATTTTGGTAAAATTCTTGGATAGCTTTTAATTTTTCTTTCATTTGTGTACAGTTATTACCTCTTAAGTCTTTTATCTTTTCTATCGTTATTTTTTCTTTTCTTTTCTGTGCTATCTTGACTAGCATCTTCGAATTTTTATTACTATATTCAAAAAAGTTTCTTTTCAAATATAGTAAATTTCTTTGAGTTTGTTGTAGTTCTATATCTTCTAGTTCCCTTTTCCTAGCCTCAATCTGAATTAAGATTTTTTCGTCTTTACTTTAAAAAAATTGAGATTCAAGGTCTGCTATTATAACTTCTAAATTTTTCTTGTTTACCTCCTCTCGATTTTTATTATAGAATTTTCTCTTATTATGTAGCCTCTGGTCACAGCTTTCAAAGTGTCCCAAATAACTCCTATTTGTTCACCGCCTTCTTCATTAATGTTCCAAGTTTCTAGCCATTCTTTTTGTATTCTTTCTACTGTATCTGGGAATTGGAAAATTCTAGAATTTATTCTCCACCTTCTAGCTTCTCTATAATTCTTCTTGTTTTCTATTTCAACAGTCATTAAAGCATGGTCGGAAATTTTTATCACCTCTATGTTTGTGTTTACAATTTTAGGTAATAAGCTTTGTGAGACAAATATAAAATCTATTCTAGAGTAAGCTTTGTGGACTGGGGAGTAAAACGTATATTTTCTTTCATCTCCCTTCAATTCTCTCCAAACATCCTTTAAACCTGTATTTGCGATGAATTTTGTTAGAGTTGTATGCCTAACCCTCCAGTCCGCATTCTTATTAATTGTTTTGTCTTTAATTTTATCCATGACCATATTAAAATCTACAGCCATAATTACATGTCCCTTCTGTACCTTTTCTATCTGCTCCCAAACCTCTTTGTAAAACAGGTTTTGATTAGCATTTGGTGCATAAACATTTATCAATGTATATTGTTCCGTACCGATTGTGCCCTGAATAATTATATATCTACCTTCCATATCTTTCACAGTTTTTTCAACAATACAATCACAATGCTTTGAAATTAAGATAGCCACCCCCCTTGCTTTAGATGAACCAAAACTTTTCTCATATGTGTTAATATTGGGTAATTTCAGTTCATTTAGTCCTTCTTTCATTTGGTGTGTTTCTTGAAGGAAAACGATGCCCTGTTTATTCCTCTTGATTAATGACTCTATTCTCTTTCTCTTCAGCACAGAACCTAGGCCCTTTGCATTCAGTGTAGCTAATTTTAAAAATTTACCCATAGTTTCTTTCTATTGTCCATCTGGCACGGTCCCACTGTGCAACTATTCAAGCAAACACCACTTGTAATAAAAACTATATTAACCCAAGCCCTACCACCTACACTTATTTTCTGTTCTCCCACCCTTTTGGCCCTCATACACATCTTGTATGCGCCCTTACAGGGTGGGAGGGGGAAAGCACCCATCCACATCCGATGGCTAATAAAGGATCCAGAAGCTCTATATTAAGTCTTAACACTGTCTATCTTTGCTTTAAAATAAGAAAATGGAAATTTAAAAAAGAAAGAAAAACATAACAAAAAAAGTTCCACTCTTATCTTCCTTCTATTCTTCCTCCCTCCCTCTCAACCCCAAGGGGAAGAAAAAAAAATAAAAAACCCTCATGGGAAGGGAAGAGGAAGGTGTGAGGTGGGGGGGAGGAAAAGGGAAGGGAGTGCGGGAAGGCATAGGGCAAATATAGGGAAGAAAAAGAAAAAAAGAAAAAAGAGAAATAAAGAGAGAGAGGGGGGGAGGGAGAGGGAGAGGGAGAGGGAGAGGGAGAGAAGAAGGGAGTGATGTCTTCAGCACTCCGGATCTCCTCGATTTAATCTTCAGAGTTAATTGTCAGTTGAGACCGGTGAGGATCTAGCAGCCGGTCCTGGAGGAGTCAGCTTTTCAAGTTGAATGTTCCATGCCTTCAGAAGTTGTTCACCTTCTTCCAAGGAATAGATGTTATGCAAAGTTTGGCCTTTCCATACTTTAAGGAAGATCGGGAATCCCCAGTTATATTTGAAGTTGTGCTTTCTCAGAGCGCTTGTCACAGGTTTCATCGTTTTCCTCCATTCAAAGCTCTCTCTGGAGATGTCCTGATAGACTTGCACAATTCTGTCACCTCGCTTCAGCAGCTCAGGTTTTGCTCTGATAGTAGACATAAGTCGTTCTTTAATGGCATATGAGGTAAATCTGATTGTCTTTGGACACTGCTCTGTTCATGTTAACTGTGATGGAAAGACAAAGTATTGGCTTATGCTAATGGGACCGTCGCATAATGCATTGCGCAGCTGCTGAAAACTATTGAAAAGCAGATGTGCAGCTTTGGTAAGCATCAGTGCTGTAATTACTAGGAGCACTGGGTTCTAATTCTCACCTTGCCATTTCCAGTCCTGGTTTTCCTGTCCAGCACCTGCTATGATTAGAGACGTGAAGGCATGGAAAAATTTGGAAAAAAAACAGCTTTCCCCCCATTTTTTTCCTGAAGCCTTTTGGGTTTTTCTCAGAAAAATTGGAAAAATTAAAGAAAAAAAAAGAACAAATGATTATGGAATATTTTATTTTAACATGATGAATAAAATATTTTAAGACAGGGTGTACAAATATTTTCCAAATCATTTCTAAAAAATATGCATAGTATCAGATTATTCAAATTTCTATGCACTGAGGACAAGCGAGTCCTAGGTTACAAACTGAACTCCCCAGTGCAAGAATAAGATGCATTGCTTCCTGTTTAGCAGGTGCTGATTGTGGGAGAAGGGAAGAACTGTTAAGAAAGGGAGAGTAGGATGAGGATAAGGAGGTGGAAGAGTGGAAAATTGGAAACGTGAAAGGACAAGACACAGGTCAGTATTATAAGAAAGCAAGGGTGGAAGGAATGGGAGAAAAGGCTAGCAAACGGAGTATGTGGGCAAAGAACCATGGAAGATAGTGGGCCGAACTGGAGGCATTAGATACCTCTGGGTGCAAGAAGTGAAAAGAAGCAGAATAGTTGGGACCACGTTCTAGAGGACATGCACAGCCACAAGAAAAAAAAATTGAACAAAACTAGAACCCATTTTGGCCCCTTCCCCCAGGTTTTCAATATCAAACTGAAAGACAAACGTTTGCTTCTTGAGGAGACACAGACCAGTACAAGTAGTCACTGGAGTAGATTTTTAAGCCCACTGAATCCACATGAACCTGCTCTGGGTTGAGTTTTTTGGTCCACTTCTCAATATATTTTCTTCCCAGTGTTCTAGATTACTGTCCCTGGCAGTCAGGAGGCGGATGGGAACTGTAGTCCAACATAACCAGAAGGCACCAGTTGGAAGAATTTATTTATTTATTTAATATACTGCCCGCCCAGCCCAGGGGCCACTCTGGGCAGCAATAAAATATAATACAATGACATAAGAAAATAACAGGAACAGGTGTGTTAGAAAGAGAGCAAATGTGTGTGTGAAATCCTTTTTGTGTTAAACAGCATGGTTCCTTAGAACAGTAGGACCCCCGTATCCACTGATTCATTAACCACTGATTCAGTTATCTACGGTTGGCAAAGGAAAAATTAAATAATTTGGCAGCTGCAAAGCAAGCTATTGTTACAGACAGCAGCTGTAAAGCAAACGACTGTCATAAAACAGCAGCTGTAAAGCAAGCTACTGTCACAAAACAGTTTTGGGGGTTTGTTGGCATGCTCTGTTATCCAGTTTTCGTTATCCACAGAAAGGCCTGGAACCAATCCCCAGCATATACCGGAGTCCTACTGTATTAAATTTAGGTACAATGGGGTGTGTGTGCATGTGTGATCTGTGCTGTCAACTTGGAACCGACTTACTGTATAAGGATTTCAAGGTAAGTGAAATATTTAAGGAGTGGTTTCACTATTTCTGTTCCTCCAGTCAGTTTCTATGACTGAGAGGGGATTCAAACCCTGTTCCCCATCACTGCATTCAAGCGATGGGGAACCTTAGGCCCTCCAGATGTTTTGGACCACAACTCCCACAGTACTTTTATCATTGGCAACAGAGGCTCTGAATTCTGGGAGTTGCAGTCCAAAACATCCAGAGGACAACACATTCCCCAGCCCTGCTCTATTTACACTACTCTTTCAGGAAAGAGACTGAAAGCCATGAACACCTATTTCCCTCCTCCCTCCTAAGAAATATGCATGGAGGTACTCCTTCATGTACGTGATGGTTTTTGTTTCTGTTTCTGTTTTGGCAAATGTAGCCTAGTATATTTTCCTCACTGCAGCCTAAAATGCCAATAGCTGTTTTGAGATACAGTATTTTTCATATGGTTATAAAATACTGCAGCAGTCGGAAAGCACAGAACATTGATATTTATTCACGGCTAAATAAAAGGTTTCATCTGAAATGGGGTTGCCATATGCCTGAGGCATGTGCTGGATAGCACTGTGGATTTGTGCAAACATGAAAAGCCTCTTGTTTTGAATGGGAAATACTGCCGCACATATGTCCACTGTTCTAGAAGTTAACTTCCCAAACTCCGAGCAGTATTTCCCTGTGAAGTTCCTGCAGAAGCGATGGGCATTCAGTTATCAGGTGAAGCCAGTATAGCCAGAGAAAGTGGTGATGGGAGTGACAAGAGAGCCCAAAGATTGCAAGTTCTCCACCCCAATCTACATTTTGTATGGGTTGTGGTGTCCAGGGCCAGAGGGAGGAACAGTTACTCCCTCGCACAGAGTGGTAGGTATTACAAGTTTTAAACAAACAGACCTGGCAGCAGAAGCGGGAGGCTCCAGTTTTATGGGGGTAAGGAATTTGCTTCAGGTTTTGCCATGAACTTGAAAGGTATTATCTCAAGTATTGAACCTAGTTTAGGGATCAAGTTCAGCACTTGGGGAGCTCTTGTAATATCCAGACTGAAACTTGGAATATCAAAACACCAGGAGGCACCTGGTATAAACAGTATCCAGCACGTGGCCCAGTAGTTAAGCTATTAGACAGGAATTTGGGACATCCAAGTTATAATAGCTACAGAGCCCTGAAGCTCACTGTGTGGTCTTGACCAAACCCTATAGTCTCTCCACCAACACCACCCCTCTCACTCACTCACTCACTCACTCACACACACACACACACACACACACCGCCTGGCCTATCTCAGAAATCCGTGAGGGGATGGAAATACCATGTGTGTTGTTTTGATCTCCTGGGAAGGAAGGCCAATAATAAATACAACTAACAAATTAATTAATCATGCTATGTCTCAATATTACTTCCTTTTCCTTTCCTTTGCATTTCTGGTGTAATAAAGACATGAAAATGGAAATTTGGAGTGTGTGTAAGGGAGGTGTTCAGTACTGCCTTTCTATATGTAGAAGACATTGATATATGTTTTTGTTTTATTTTGTACACACAATTGGAAAACAAAAGAATGACAATGGAATAATGAACTACCTTTTTGGTGCTGCATATTAACGCTGTGTTCAGTGGAATGTGTTCCCCTCCCTCCCAACTGCAGACTGTGTATGAAGCCGTCAACTTTACATAATACACATAAGCTTTAATCCCATCAAAAGTGTTTTGGCGGGACTGAAATTTCAGGGCTGTGTCACTGTCTGAAAAATAATAGGTCTTCTCCTATGAAAGCTGAAATCCCAACCTTTGAGGATTATAAGAATCTACTGCACCGAGTAGATGACAGCAGAACTACAAAGGAGCAGACTATACATAAAAAACCTCTAAATATTAATATTGACTTCACATCAGTGTAGTGAGAAGGGTGGGTGGGAAGTCGCGTTCATATGAAATGTTCTTTAAAATGTCTTAATGAGAGCATTTCAAATATGGATACACAGTGACAGGAAACACTCAATGTTGGCTTAAGGAATCTTGCTGGTTGATTGTCAAGGTTAGTGAGCATATATAAGGAGCAATGGCAGCTTATGATACATCCTACACCAGAGGCAAAATCAAGAGGTGGAAGGAGGCTCAAATTTTCCCTCCAGCTGGCGGAGAGGGTTAGGAATCTGGGCATGATCCTGGATCCGGTGCTATCCCTGGATGCCCAGGTGGCTGCCATGACCATATCCGCTTTCTTCCACCTGCGTCAAATTGCCCAGATCCGCCCATACCTGGACGGGGACTCCCTGAGAACAGTAGTGCAGGCACTGGTGATCTCGAGGTTGGACTACTGTAACGCTCTTTACATGGGGCTGCCCTTGACTCTCCTCTGGCGTTTGCAGCGGGTACAAAATGCAGCAGCCAGGCTGGTGGCTGGAGTGCATCGCTATGACCACATCACCCCAGTCCTGGCTCTCCTGCATTAGTTGCCCGTTGCGCACTGGATCAGATTCAAGTTGCTGGTTTTAGTTTATAAAACCCTCCATGGCTTGGGCCCGGACTACCTGGTGGAGCGGATCGCCCAGTGATCAATCTCGGCCCGACCGGTCCAGAAGTCGCGAGCGCACTCACTCCGGGTCGCCACCCCGAGAGGCCCGGAAAACCATCACCCGTAATCGGGCCTTCTCGGTGGCGGCCCCTTCGCTGTGGAACACCCTTCCGAGTGATGTGCGCTCTGCAGAGTCCCTGCTGGCCTTTCATAGAGCTCTTAAAACCTTGCTCTTCCGAGAGGCCTTTGGTGACCAAGTTTAAATTATGCAGTTATTTAGTCCCCCCCCCTTTGTTCCCGCCATTCGCCATTTTTGCCCATTTCGGCTCACTTTGGAAAATTAGCTGTATGGCTATCGAGCCTTTCTCGCCAGTATGCTAAGGGTGCTAGAAGTGTTTTTAACTTGTTGTTGATTGTTATTTTATTCTTTGTCTATTGTACTGCCATTGTATTTTGTACTGACGACCACTGTTTGGTCCGTCCATTGGAAGCCGCCCAGAGTTCCTCTGGGAAGATGGGCGGGATATAAATAAATAAATAAATAAATAAATAAATAAATAAATAAATAAATAAATAAATAAATGCCTCCAGTTTAAGGCTAGTTCTAGTGCCAACACGACTGTCCATTATAAAAGAGAAATCCCCACAGCCAAAGATTTGTGCTTTTTCAGTTTTTCATGAACCACTGTTGCAGGTCATTAAAACTTCTTTTTTTAAGGAAATAACTTGTAATTATGATTTAGTTCACCTCTCCTGTTTACTGTTACTAATTTCACCAGTGAAAAAGTCATTCACTGGTAGGGTCAGTAAGTCTATCGCTAAGGGAAGGAATCCTGTTAAATACCTCTAAAAGTACAGTACTGCAGCCACCTTGGCTAGGAGGTTCCATTTGATGTTGTCTGTGCAATAGCATCCCATTCTTTGCAACTTTGGCACCAAAATGTGAGAACCAGGGTACATGGCCTTGTGATAGCACAGGGTGTAGATTCTTCAACAGTATTTACAAAATATTTTACAAAGAGGAAAGACTGAAGGAACTGGGCATGATTAGACGAGAAAAGAAGAATGAGGGGAGATAGGACAGCAGGTTTCCAATGCATCACTTCTGTTTATATCTAAATTGTGTCATCCTCCAAAATATTCTCAATTTTACTACAGTGACCCCCCAACTATTGCGGTAAAACTTGTGACTCCTTACTGAACACACCTGTAAATCAACTGAGCATGATCAGATTTGATACATAAGAAAATTTATTAAAATTTGACAAAAGTATGATTGCAGAACATTTCTAAAATTATATAACATGATTTTAGCGTTTCTAAAAAAATAAATTCTATCACTCCATTGAAATATGTTTGCTCAACTCAAAACTTCTATTAAGGGATCAAGAAATTTATTTTCATTTTCACGACCAACAATGCATATCATCAAGGTAATAATTTTTTGCTTGAAATCTATAAACTTAATAATTAAATATTAACATCAATTATACAAAATATGCATTTTAAGGATGGCATCAATATTAAGGAAAATTTAAGAATACAAGAAGATGAACAAAATTAACTGCAGAGGTCTCTCCCATCAATGATTTTTTTGTTAAGATGATAAACACAAATGGAATACAAAAATATAAAATAGGATGGATGAATACATTACTCATGACCAGTGCTGTCCTTTCACTACTTCTACATGATGTTCATGCACTGGTCATGAGTAAAAAGCTATGTTCTTGCAGAAATATCACCAAAATTATTCAAGTTAGATTCTGCTCAATGATGTTTTTGATAATCATAAAATAAAAGGGATTTTTAAAAAATCAACCAATGAAATCAAAGCATCAAATGTGAAGAAGTGAATTATATCGCCAACCACATATCTGTGTATGTTCTGAATTTTAGTTGTAATTGTTAATCGGTCAGCACATGTTTTTAAAATCTCAACTACAATGGTGAGCTACACACATGCCACTCATTTAACTTAATACAGAAACCCACAACCATCCATCCCAAGTGCTTGGAGATCTCGTGGGCTGACCGTGTGGTTCCTTCCACCAACACAGAGGGTAGCCAAAGCTGTCGTCATTCTGAATCTGTCCAGAATAATGTAATCTTATACCTAGTCTTTCTTACACACTATTCTACAAAAGGTTCCAGTATATAACCTAAAACAAAATTAGACCTGCTATTAATTTATGACAAGAGGCTTGATTTATATAGATTTATCATAGCAGATATATCTTGGCTCCCAACAGGTCATTATGTAGTGTACATGTGGGTCTATAAAGAGAAACAGCACAATTATGGCATATAATGTTTAATGTAAAGCATTTTGGAGACTCCTATGGTCAAAAAGCAATATAAAAGTAGTTTTAAAAAATAGTGTTGAAAAGTTGTTTGGCCATTGCTACAGAGCCATCCTGAGTGGTTCAAGATCCAGGAAGCTCCACCCCTTCACCTTTTCCTATAAAATGGTGCTTCAGACCCTTTGCGAACAAAAATCATACTGGCAACACTTTGGCCAGACCCTGTACCATTTCAGAATACAGCTGGGAGAGTTGTAAGTACTAGGCAAACCCCAATCTTTAGTGGTAGAACCCACAGAGGGTTACGACCCACAGTGAAAAGATGAAGTGCAATATTGATGAACGTAACCAAATGGCTGCTCCAAAACCAACACAGAGTTACCCAGGCCAGCTAAGTGACTCTGTAAAACCTACAACAACCTAGGAGTGCTACTCCCATTAGCATCAGGTAACACAGCCAAGGACACAGGATAACAGTTGTTGTACAACTATACCTGGAGGACTAGACTGCCTAATCCTAACGGGCTCTCAGGGTCAAGGCATGAAGGCCAAAAATCAAGTGAACAGAATTTAGCAGCTTTGCAATCCATACGAAACTCCCAAGTGTTAAATGAAAGTGTCTCTTCTTTATCTCCGTATTAAAACTGCACATGCAGTCAACATCTGAAATGGAAGGGCAGGTTTCCACTTGCATAACATGGTCCTTTCGATTAGGACGTATATATCTTCTGCCTTTTGGAAATCTCTGTGCAACACAATGGGCATCTGGCAATTGCTTTGGCGCAGTCACCACAAGCGACAAGATGTCCACATGGAATAAGGACTACTGAGATGGTTTTGTCCATGCAGATTTTACACAATTTTTCCTCCTGCAAACGTCTCAACTTTTCTTCAGTACTGAGTTCTGATGAGGGGAGAAAAACCAACAACTTATTTCATGACATAGCAACAGCAAAGAGAAGAAACTGCAGAGTCAGGGTATTCGAAGGGTTAGATATGTGGCCTTGTACTTTGAGTACAAAACTGCAGAATTCAAAAAGGCTGAGCCCAGATCCTATTTTTCCGTCAGCAATCAGGTGGCAAAGCAGTAAGGTTTTACCTGTGCTGCAACCTAGTCCTAGGTACAATCTCTAGACTGCTCAGAGGCTTTCTGGTATCCACGCTACAGAGCTTCATCCAAAAGTCAAAATGAGACGTATACATCAAGTCTTTAAGCAAATAATTATTTTACGTGCAATTGTTGCTGGGTGGTTTTTTTCCTCCTTTTTAACCAGGTTGCAGTCAGACTTCTGTAACTGCAATTTTATCTGGTTTACTTAGTTCATATACAGGCATATCTCAGTTTGCGAAAAAACCGGTTACTTATCTGTAAAGGTGCTTATTTGAGTGGACCTTCATGAAGCCACACAGATGGGTTTCCCAGTGGGCACGCGCAAGGTCCAAACTTCCCTAGCAAAAGGAAGGTTTTTTTTAGTCTCCTCCCCCTCCCCCTCAGCATGTGTGAGAGGCTTCCTGCCCAAAGGCCTCAGTTCCCTCATAACCGCTAGTGTGACAGTTAAGTACCAGACACAGTGTGATGGCCTAAGGGAAGGAGGGTGGGTATTGTGTGACTTCACAGAGGTCCACTTGAAGAACCACCTTTACAGGTAAGTAACTGGTTCTTCTCTTTTTGTGGCCTTCGTGAAGCCACACAGATGGGTGATTGCAAGCAATACTCACAGGATGGGTGTCCATCACAAAGGAAAGGACAGCTCTCCCAAAGGTAGTAGCAGATCTCACATGAACATCCATTCTGTAATGTCTGACGAATGTCAGAGGCTGGGACCATGTGGCAGCATTACAGATGTCTTCCAAAGGAACACCCTTGAGGAAAGCTGCAGAAGCAGAAACCACCCTAGTGGAGTGGGCTTTAACTGAGCATGGCAACGGCCACTTAACTAACTGGTAAGCAAGTTGAATAGTTGAAACAATCCACTGTGAAAACCGCTGGGAAGAAACTAGAGACCCTCTGGAACTCAGGTCTTAAGAAATGAATAGCCTTTGGGTTGATCTTATAGGTGCAGTCCTAAGAGCCCTTCTGACGTCCAACGTATGGAGCTGCCTCTCAAGCGGAGCGGACGGAGCAGGAAAAAAGATAGGTAAAATAATAGGCTAAGAAAGGTGGAAGGAGGAAACCACCTTAGGAAGAAAGGAAACATCAGGGTAAATCACCACCTTATCCTTGCAGAACTGAAGGTACAGCTGGTCACAGCGAAGTGCACAAAGTTCACTGGAACGTCTTACAAAGGTTATAGCTAGAAGGAAGGCTCTCTTAAAGGTAAGTAACCGAAGTTCACATGTGGCCATGTGCTCAAACCGTGTTCCCATTAGTTGAGTGAGCACTAGAAAGAGACCACTGGCGAGGTATTGGTTTTCATTCTGGGAAGGTGTTTCTTAAACCTCTGAGAAATAACTTTAAATGAGGATGCCAAAACTATAAAGAGGCTGGTGAATTATCCAGTTAGTGAGATACAACTGCCGATAAATAAACCTTAAGAGAAGAAAAAGAAAGTCCCGATTTCTTAAAATGAAGCAGGTATTGAAAGACTGTCAAGGTTTGTTCAGAAAATGAACTGGCATATTGAATTCTGGGAGAATGACTATATAGAAATTGCTGCACAACTGTATAATAATTATCTGATAGGTATAGACATCAGGTGACACTTTGCACATGCTCAGATTTCCAAATGCTGAATCATTACTGCATTAGCCAAGAGTATAAAAGGAGGCTGGGTGTATGGCACATGTGGTTGGGGTATGTTGGAGAGAGCAGCATGTCATTCTGCCAGTCGGATTAGTGAGTTTCCGGACTGTTGGATCACTGGACTGGTCTGTATTTTGACTACCCTTATGCCTGCTGACTCTACAAAGTTTAGAATGTAGAATGTGGGTGTTGCTCTGAGATAAAAGATTGGGTAGAAGAGAAGGTCGATATAGGTCCTGAGACATCCACAATAATGGGTGAACCATGGTTGCCGTGGCCACCACGGAACTATGAGAATCACATCGGACCTCTCCTGCTGAATCTTGGTGATGACTTTATTTGAGAGGAATAAGGTGAAATGCATAAAGGTGATAATCCCTCCAAGGGAACATGAGTGTCTTTGCAGGACTTTTGACCTCTCCCTGATCTGGTGCAAAACACCAGGCACTTGGTGTTCATTGAGGAGATGAAAAGGTCCACAGCCAGAGTTCCCCAACGCTGGCACAGGTGATCGTAGGTGGGCTGGTGTAGCTCCCACTCATGCAATGCATTCTGTCTCCTGCTCATGTCGTCTCCATCAATGTTCTCGGAACCAGCGAGGTGTATGGCAACAGGATGGATGTGATGTAGGAGGCACCACCCCCAAAACTCTACTGTCAGGCACAAACGTTGTTTGGAGTGAGTGCCACCCTGTTTGTTGATGTAGTACATGGTGGTCATGTTGTCGGTGACCACCAGTACTACATTGCTGGAGAGGTGTTGGAGAAACGCAGGGAAAGTCTTGAACACCGCCAGGAGTTCCTGTTTGTTTATATGAAACTTTCTTTCTTGAAGGGACCATGTATAGAGTATTTTCATATCTAAGCAAAGTGCCCCCCCAACCCTTCTTGCTGGCATCTGATGTTACTTGGATTGTAGGAAACGGGCAACGAAATGGGACGGCCCACCATGAGATTACTGATGCTTGACCACTAGGCTACATGACTGGGAAGGTAAGGCGGCATAACCAGCACCTTTGATGGGACGAGAAGTGGACCAAAGTGTAGCAACCGGAGCTTCAACCTGGCGAGAGGTAGGACTGAAGTCATTAAGGCCATAAGGCTGAGTAGGCATTGGACAAGCAGGGCTTCCACCCGAGAATTTGTTCCAAATTGTTGAAGGGTAATGAGAATGTCTTGCATACGTTCTGAGGGAGAATATGCAAAGGCTCTTGCTGAGTCTAGGATTGTTCCAATGTAAGTCACCACCTGAGTTGGAGCAAGTATAGACTTGTCTTTGTTTACTAGAAGACCCGGCCTGGTCAGGGTGCTGAGGAAAAAAATGGGTATGTTTTCTTGCTTGATCTTCAGATTTGGCGGCCATGAGCCAGTCATGTAAATAGGGAAAAATGACTATGCCCTGAGTCCTGAGGTAGGTGGCAACCGGGGCCATGCATTTGGTGAAAGCTCTTGGAGCGGTTGCCAAACCAAATGGCAGGGTGGAATATTCAAAGATGTTATGGCCTATGGCAAACCTCAGGAAACGCTGGTGTGCAGAGTGAATGCAGATGTGGAAGTAGGCATCTCTTAGATCCACAACACCAAACCAGTCACCACTGTGCAGAAGTAGGATGATTTTTTTTCCAGGGTTACCATTCTGAATTTTAAGGTAACTGTTGGCTCAGGAACCTGAGATCTATAATAGGACAAAGGCCTCTGTCCTTCTTTGGAACTATAAAATATCTTGAAAAGTGACCCTGAAGAGCCAGTGTAGGGCAAACTGGTTGAATGGTTTGCTTGGACAGAGGAGAAGATACTTCCTGTATGAAGCAATCCAATGAAGTGGTGGAGATGAAGGGAAGGATTTGAACTCTATAAGGTAGTTGTGAGAAACAAGACCCACTTGTTTGCTGTAATTGCTTGCCAGGCTGGGAGAAAGGGGGCAAGAGGGGCTGGGCAGAGAGAGTCAGAAATCATCCCTTGGTCTCCTATCTCTCCTATCTATTTAGAAGAGCAGGCAGAGGAAGGCTTGGACTTCTTTCCTTTAGATGCTGTGTACGGGGGAAAAGGTATTTGGTTGTGAAGAATGGTCTTGAGCTGGTTGTTTATTGAAGGAAGGTTGGAAACTGGAGGAAAAACCGTATTTTTTGGAATGGAAACAAAAAGGACGTTGTTGGCGGTGAGGAACAATTATTTAGCCTTTTAACGGAGTTTTGCTTTTTATGGCGGTCCTCCATAAGGTCATCAGTGGAGGGGTGGAAAATACCCTCAACCTCAAAGGGCAGTTGCTCAATCTGGGTCTTGTGCTCCTCAGATAAGCCAACACTGTGCAGCCAGGCATGTCTACGAAGGCCTTTTGCTGTTCCTAGGACCATAGATGTGTAGTCAAATGTATGTGTAGAAGATTGCATATGTTGCACAGCAAGAGCCATTGCCTCTTCAAATATGGTGGCAGTATCTGGCTTTTCCCCCTCAGGAATTAGCTCAAAGAAAGGTTGCAGGTGAGACAGAAGTTCTCTCTGGCAATCCCCTATTGCCACTTGATAGTTAGTGATTTTAAATAAGAGAGAAGCAAAATTATAGATGTTCCTGCCAACCATATCCACAGGGATGCAGAAGGATATTGAGCATCTCCCAAGGATATCATAATGGTCAGTGAATAAGCAGACTGAGAAGCAGTGGAAACGGCCAGTAAAGGTACAGGTTGGGACACCACCAGTGCAGCTGGCAAATCCGAAGACTGAACTATGGTCGGGATGGAAGCCATCACTGGTACGGACAGAGCAGACTGAATGGTAGGTTCGGCCGCAGAGAAGGGTGGCTGCTCAGTAGCTTGTATGAAAAGGCTCTTCATGAGAGAAATGCCCAGTGGTTGTTCTTCAATGACCGAGAGTTCATTGTCAGACGATGACTCCAAAAACTCCAAAGGTAGTAGTGGGATGAACTCAGGACACTCTGAGAGAGTTAGTGTCAATATAGAAGACTGGTCGGTATCAAGTAAAATGACCTCGGTTTCAAAGAAATAGAGGATGTCCACTTCGAAGAGGTTGGTTTCCACTTCTCAAGTAACAGTGGTTTACGAGCAGAAGCCTTCATCAGGATTGAAGAGAGCTTATGGGGACTTGCAGAAGCCGAAAATGAAGACTTGCCTTCATCCATCGATTGTGGAGCGAGGGATTTTTCGATCAAGAAAGTGTTGAAACGGTGCTGACTGTTTTTGAAAGCTTGAGCTCTAAAGCCTTTACAGATTGGGCAGGAGTCAAGTCGGTGAGACTCTCCGAGGTGATAAAGGCACTCCTGATGACCGTTGGAGTATGGGATCCCCCCCCCCCCGCACAGGAGATACACTTCTTGAAAGGTGGCAAAAATACCATAAAACAACTGTAAGGCTCAGAAAAAAAATCTGGAGGAGATTAACCAAACACAACCTCTAAAAGTGGTGGTTAGAGGGAACCGAGGCATTTGGGCAGGAAGCCTCTCGCACATGCTCAATGAGAGGGGGAGGAGACTAACAAAACTTTCCTCTTGCTAGGGAAGTCCAGACCTTGTGCATGTGCTCTGGGAAACCCATCTGTGTCGCTTCACGAAGGCCACGAAGGAGAATTAATGCATTCTCCAGGAAGTTTTGTATTGTGGAAAATTTTAAACCGGAAACGCACGGGAACATAATGCATCCTGGGAAACTTGCTCTGAAAAAATGTGTAAACTGAGTTTTTTTTGGGGGGGGGATTAACAACCGAGGCATTATTTTCAATGGATTTCCTTTCATGAACTGAAAATTACATTAACAGTGATGTTCGCACACCAAGATACGGCTGTAGTTTAATTTTGTAGTCAGGTGCCACCTTTGATCATCTGAACTAGAAGACTTGAAGTTAAGACTGTTTCTAACAAATAAGCATGCAATGATTCTCTGTCTCAGCCTTTCATGAGCACAGGGGCAAATCATATTAGTCTGCCTGCCTCTTTAGGGGTCAGGTAATGATTACTGAGAATGTATGCAAAGTTCTTTGGGTGTATTTTGTGTTCTACATGATTGCTTACTATTACTATATGTTGCAGTTTTAATTAAAGTTTGGGTTGAAATGCAGAAAGGCAGCAAAAAACATCTCAAGATAATTACCCAACATACCCTAAAATGTTTTAAAGTACTGCACAGCAGAAAAAGTAGTCTTCAAATCTGCATTCTCAACTGAATGAAAAACAAGACTCCGCTGACAAGCCTATCAGTTAAAACATTCAGCCAAAGGACTAATGTGAAGTACAGCTATGTTTGTATGAAGATACTGCCCTCCCACAGGCCCAAACTCTCAGGAACTTGGCAAAGTTCAGTTTTTTTGCACTAAAGCTCCAATAATCTTCCGTGACTTTTCCAATTTCAGCAGAGCACCCCTAAGAGACTCTGAAAACTACAACAGTACACCACAACCATCTTTTAAGAGCAATTTCACCTCATTCGACTTGCACATTATATGCAGCAATCTTTACAGGGCTCACCTTTTCCCCAGGATGCATGTGGTGTGTTTTCTCGCTGAGCATTAATTAAGTCTCCAACCAAAGCCTCAATGGATCTATAGCTTTCTGCAGAGAGGTGCCGTTTTCTTTCCATAGCTTTTCTAATTTCATCCAGGCTGAAACCCATATGTACCACATTCTCTACCATTTTATTCTGTAAAAGGTCCTCACCTGCAGAAGGAAATGAAAAAAAAAAAAAGAATCAAGCCAATAACATTTGGAAGAACAATACAGCATATGCTCTGTGACACTGAATCGTTTTAAACTATTGAACCGACATTCTGAAGTTATATGGGCAGATGTCCACTGAACTGTTTAACTGTCAAAAATATAATTAGAACAAGAAAACTCCAAAATGTCTTCAGAGAGCTGAAGTTTGCTCTCACTATTTCCATTTGTGGTTTGTTCAAGCCAAGAGATGAGACTTAAATATATACGTACCTTCAGCAAGTGTCTTTTCAACATCCTCTATCTAAAAAGGAAGCATAAGATAAGATTCTTGTTGCAACTGGCATTATCAATGGGCTACAAGAAGCTGTGGAACAGAAAGGAAATTAGCTCCTAGTGTTCTTCTGTTAGCATTTGAGCAAGACTTGTGTGTGGTGTTTTGATGGTCAAGCTCCACAGACATTTACTTACTTACTTACTTACTTACTTACTTACTTACTTACTTACTTACTTACTTACTATCTATCTATCTATCTATCTATCTATCTATCTATCTATCTATCTATCTATCTATCTATCTATCTATCTATCTACCTGCCATCTGACCAAAAGTCACTCTGGGTGGTTTACAAATCATCATCATTGTCACATGTCATTTACTCAATTCTGACTGTTCTGACTGAAGGGTTTCCAGGCCGAGAGTACTCAGATGTGGTTTACCATTCCCTTCTTCTGGGCGCACCCTGGGACTGTGCAGCTTACCCAAGGTCACAGAGGGTGGCTCTGCTCATAGGAGGCACAGTGGGGAATCAAGCTCCCAACCTCTGGTTCCACAGCAAGAGAATTAAACCACTAACCTATCCAGCCAGTCACTGTACCTACTACTTTGCTGCCAAAGCAGTAAGTTAAGTAAGTCAAGTAGCTTATAATATTGATTTAAAATCTAACAGATATGACACAAAACTGGGGAAGGGAAACAAACTGACATAGCAACTGCAACTCACTGTTAAAAAAAGAAGTCTTTTCAGAGGAGAGATAAGCATCATATTTTGGGGAGGCACATTGTCGATCCAGGCCAACCAAGGAAGCTACACTGTCCTACCTCTCACTTGTGGACAGCCAGGTAAAATGGCTACTAATGAACAGAGTGTAAAAAGAGAGAGGGAAAAGTCATAACTTGTTGCAAGAGGCAACATTTTAAAGGGTTATAATTTTTCACTGTTCTTAGAGAACATATGGGTATGAAGTATAGAATAATTCAGAAAGGATAAGGTATATTCTGCTTATGGAAGAGCTCCACTTGAGTATAACTTAAGGTACAAATGCAAGTTGTTGATTTATAAAATACTATTTCTTAATATTGTAAGGCAGATCTTTTTAATTGTATGAAATTCCTAGACATAGAGCAGGACCCCCATATCCACTGATTCAGTTATCCAAGGCTGGCAGAGGAAAAAAATAAATAATTCAGCAGCCACAAAGCAAGCTACTGTCACAAAGAGCAGCTGTAAAGCAAGCTACTGTCATAAAACAGCAGCCATAAAGCAAGCTACCGTCACAAACAGCAGCTGTAAAGCAAGCTACTGTTGCAAAACAGCACCTGTAAAGCAAGTTACTAGCACAAAACACCAGTTTTGGGGACATTTTGGCATTCTCTTATCCACGGTTTTCATTATCCACGGGAAGGCTTGGAACCGATCCACAGCTGATACTGGGGTCCTACTGTAATAAGCACAGAAATAAAATGCATTTCTAAGTCTTAGAATTATAGCTGCCATGATGTGCAAATTCTGAGATACGCAGGGCACTAATACATGCTTACCATGTATTACACATGCTCCAAAGATGTGTGTCCACTCTGCTGGTAAAAAAACAGGACTCCACCATTATTACCCTAACCAACACCCAATGCTGGATAAAGGCCTCTCCTTTTTCACTTCCAAAAATGTCTGTTTTGTTCTATTCTATTCCACCCTAGTCCTTCTGATCTTTTCAAATAATCCATTTATCTAGTTTGTAGTCTTTTTCAATTCCCTCTTCAAATCTAAAGTTGGCACTGATGTGTTTCTTTATTCCATCATCCATCTACTTGTCTTTGAAATCAGACAGCTCAAAGGGTTTCTGCAGGGCAAACAAACATCTACTTGCATACTCCCCCCCCCCAGTGGTCTAATAATAAAGGTACTGTCTACTACTGTATTTGTCTTGTGTTTTTGTTGTTTGAGGGACCACGTGGCCTTGCACTGATTTTTTCAGAACCAGGGAGGATATCCCCTGAATGGTCACCTACCGGTAGGACAGTGATTGCGAACCTTTTAGAGACCAAGGGGCCAAATTGCAATTCAAAACCCACTAATTTTTCGCAAAGTGCCAATACAGCAATTTAACCTAAATACAGGTGGCTGTGGAGGGTGCCCACAGAAAGGGCTCTGAGTGCCACCTTTAGCACCTGTGCCATAGTTTTGGCAACACTGACCTAGGACATCAAGTGGAAAACAGTGGGCATTTAACTCTAGTCCAGCAGTAATGCACATGGAAGAAATCATCCACCAGGTAGTCTCACTGTGAATGGGATACAACTGGTGTTTCCTTGTGGTTAAACTTCAAAAATTCTAGTTAGTGTTACTCCCCTGCCACTGCCAAACTGAAACTTTGAATTTCAAAAGAAGGCGATTTGGGGGTGATAAAAATTGTTTGGTTTGTTTTTTGTTTGAAGAGATGCGAGATAAACTCCAAGATGTCTGGAGTCATGGCAACTAGACTTCTTTTCTTGAGAGATCAAAACGTTTCACTGCGCATCCAAGAAGCTTCGTCAGTCTTGGATTGCTTGGATCAGCAGCAAAACGTTCAGATCTCTCAAGAAGTCCAGTTATTATGACTCAACTTCCAAATAACCTCACCTGGATGACTGAGAATCTTCACAGACAAACTCCAAGATGCTGCTTCTGAACACCACCCCACAAGTCATTTGTACACTGTTGAACCCATCTAAAGAATTTTTTTCCTGGCATTGAAAATGATACCACAAAACTCTGGGTCAGAGCACAAAGAAGATAGGTTACCACTGAAAGCTAGTTATCGACTTTATTTTTCAAATAAGAATATTGCCTGCTTCTGCATTTATGCTCTCTGATGGTGGCCCATCCCATCTCCATTTTAAGAATGTTCTTTGTTCTTTTACATGTACAGTACTAGTTTTGTCTTTTGTTGAGTAACGTATTTTCTACTTTATCCACTAGTTTAATATTTATAATTTGTTTTTCTGTTGTTCTTTTGTGTTTTTGCAAACTTTTCCATTGTGGATTTTGTGAGAGTCATCTATGCGGCATAGCTTAGTACTGGCAACATGCATTGATTGTAAACAAATGCTGTTCATTTTAGGTTTTCCAACACTGTATAACCTCTTCATGATAACTATACAGTATTTTTATATCCAATGGATTTCATGAATTTGAAAAAGTAACATTGGCATTTATCATTAGATGTTTCTTTTATACAAGAAAAAGAAAACAACAGGCTCCAGATTTACAAGTGGGACCTCTTGTGCTTATTTCCTCTTTCAATCATTAGCAAAAATAAAAAATAGTATCTTAAAACAGCACCTTCTATACCAGTAATTAACCTTTTTAGTCACATCCTGATATGCCTCTTATTCACAGTTAGAGAATCAATACGGACCCAATGAATTTCAACTTTTGAAACAGCATTGATCTGAAAACAAATTCCTTGTAGAAGTATGGCCCTTCCTAAAGAGGAAACACTTACTGTAGACTTCTGCAGTGAATGAGTCAGATGAATGCTGTTCACAAAGGCTTGCCCCTTTTCTTCTATCAGATATTTGCACCTAGGACAGAACATCTGAATTAAATAATTACAGTCAGAATAGCCTAATACAAACTAACTCTACCTAACATTCGAATGTAAACAATTGTCTCATGTGAACACATATGTACTGTATACTACATTTGGAAGAACATAACATATTCTACAATGGAATTTCGTAATACCATCTACGAGTCAGGGAATAGTACAGGGAGTAGTATCACCTTGATCTCAGAAGCACTGGGGCACAAACACTCACACCTGCTTTTTCCACATGTCTCTCTGGGATTCCTTATCATCCTCCACAGAAGAACAAAACTTATTGGCCAGGAATGTACCTTCTCATAAACAAGCCAGAGAGAATACTACTTAATAATTTTTCCGGTGTTTCAATACCACTACTACTGCCACTCTCTGGGCAGTCTTACAACATGACACAGGCATGACCACCCCCACCCAAAAAACAAAAATAGCAAATGAAAAAAGTAACAAACCAATAAAATACAAACGGACAAGTAAGCTGACTAAAAAAATCCTAGATAAAATGATAAACCTCTACGATAAAGGTGGCACATGGGTCTCAGACGGGACAAACAGATTGTTATTTTTTGTGAAGAGGGTGGGAGAAGGGAAACAGGGTCTCTGCCATGTTGTAACCTACGGAAGCTACTCTCAGGCTCTCAAGGTCCAGTGTGAGAGACAAAGGGGCTGGTTTTCTGTCTCATTTTCCCTCTCCTGGCAGACAAAGCTCTTTCCATTCAGGCAGGATTTTGCACACTGATCTTGCTTATTGGAAAAGGGGCTTTTAATCGAGGGGGTAGGACTGTATTTTCTTTCACTGTTCTGTTTTCAAATGTCATATCTTTACAAATGTTCTATGATATGTTTTATTTATTGCTCTGAACTATAACACACTTGGGTTCTAGTTACAGGATCAAGATAGGATATGCACCATACTGACAACACATACACAAGGTGCTTTCACAAAGAATACGGGACAATATATAGAGTGAATATACAGAGTGAATATATAAAGTGAAGGTGGTAAATAAATCTTCAAGCAAGGAGATTCAGAGTAGAGATCAACCCACTCACTGCCTTATTCAAAATCTAAGCACACCAATGCACCCTGATGAACTGCAACATCACTGAATAACAGCTGAGATGTTAAAATTGACAAAAAGGGGGAAATCAGACTCTCCATCACTGGATCCTGTGGGAGAGACAATGTGTAAACTGTCAATTTGTCAATTTTAACATCTCTGCTGTTATGCCAGCACATCTCCTCAGCAACCAACAATTCTTGTCTCTTCCTTTCCTTGAATGGTTCCCACTTCATGTGGTTGTTAGCAAAATGATAACAGAGTAGAATTAATAGGTGTGTTTGCTTTTTGGTTCCTCTGTTCCACTCTTTTTTACCTTTTGCAATGTCTCTGGGATTCAAAATGGTTTAGAAAAGTACAAACAAAAAGTACACCATGCATCTTAAAAGCAACAGTGAATGTGTTTGAATAAACAAAAATAAGAGAAAAAGGGTGACAGAATGCAACTAAGATGTAACACACACACACACACACACACACACACACACACGCTTTTTCAAATAAAAGGAAATGCCTTACCCAGGAAACCACTTTGCATGCTGCTCCCAAGGGTCTTCATAATCCTTCCACTCTTGCAGCCCACCTCCACAGTGAAAGCATACAACACTGTCACCATTTCCTAGGAACAACAAAGAAATAAAGGCTTGTACACAAAAGATGATACATAGGCTGCATGCAAACATTTTGTATAACTAACAACGTTCTAATTCAGTGTGAGACTTAGTTTTATGCTGTGAAATATTAATTGCAAACCAACAATAGAACAAAGGCAGCGTTTTCCTCTTTTCCCTCAATGCCCTGGATAATGTAAGGGGTCGAGATGATTAAGATTACTCCTGGCTACTTTAAAACAAATTTGCAAAGAAGCTTACACTGATATGAATAAAAATACAGCATACCACCTGAAATGTTTCAGCGGATATTTTTAAAAATCTCGCTAGCAGAAGAATGCTACAATGTAAATGGCAGCTAAAATCAATTCAGTCCCTGTGCAATTAAAAATATTTTACTCTTGGGAAAAATGAAATGAGGTGCCAGAGAGAACATATCAGAAACAGGGCAAGTACTGCCCTCATTAAAATGCTTTTACAAATTCTCTTATCTTTGAGGGATCTTTTTATGTCAGTTTGTCTGGCAAGGAATTGCATGTACTAAAAAGCATTTGGGATACCCTTTCATATGGCAAATTCAGTCTACATGCCATACTAATAATTATGTTCCCTAAAGATGTGGTTCACCGCTTCAGGCCTACAGCTTTATATGTTTCCCTTAAAGGACAAAGGACACTCTTTCAGATATGAGGATGTACATCTATTAGACAGAGAAGATACTGTAGGTGGTTTGAGAAAGGGGCCAGGGGAGCCAAATCCCCTTCTCAACAGAGGTGGGGGACCTATGCACAATATGCCTACCACTTATCATGCTGCCCTTTCATCCATCCCCAGACAAATAAGAAGCACTTCACACCTCCACCAGAAAGGCCAGGGATAATGACCCATATTTACTGGGTGTTAGGAAGGGTTGCATAGGTTGGACTTCACATAGCCCAGGCCTTTGTACATCTAAGAAGCTTCTTCAGGCCACTGTCCGCTTAACAAGCCTATTCAGATCAGGGTGACGTGAAACCAAGGTGAACTATAAATTGGAGGCCTCAAACTGACTCTCCTTAGACTGACGAAGCTACCTGGATGAGCAGTGAAACATTTTGCTCTCACAAGAAAAGAAGTCCAGTTGTCATGATTCAACTTCTCGATACTATTGTCCTCCTACTTGGCAATCACTCAATCAAAAGGCAGGTTACAATTTCTCCTGGAAGTTAATAATCTAAATCAACATCCCAATTTTTTGGCCTTGCAGGACTGTCCTATGAACATGTGTGCCTCCCACCCTGTGTACCCACCCTCACACACAATGTGGGTTCTGTCACGGTGAGTGTGCGTGGGAGGAAAAGCCCTGCATCCAAGGGAGGGTGGTGGCACACTCGCTTAAAACCTTACAGGGAACCGTGACCTAATGCAACTTTTTGACAAAACAAATACTGTACTGTATACTGTATACTCGAATATAAGCCTAGTTTTTCAACCCTAATTTTGGGCTGAAAAAAGGGGCCCTTGACTTATACGCAGGTCAATACTTTTAGCCACTGAGGCAAGTGCTTGGGTCAGTGGCTAAAAGTCATTTTAAACATTGCGTGCCGCTTCTCATGACCCCCCTCTGCAGCACAGGGGAGTCTAGGGTGGGAAATGCAGCAGGGCCTGGCAAGTGCTTGGGTCAGTGGCTAAAAGTCATTTTAAACATCACACACCACTCCCCCAGCTTACAAAGGAGGAGCTGCCAGGCCCTGCTGCATTTCCCACTCTAGACTTATACTTGAGTCAATACGTTTCCCCAGTTTTGGGGGGTTAAATTAGGGGCCTCGACTACGGGTATGTGTCCTTTATCAGTTATCAGCTTGACTGAAGAGGCCTAAAAGAACAATACAACCTGTTGCATGTTAAATTTCCTTGATTAACAATTGGAAACTGCTTTTTAAAAGCTGCTAATGTAGGGTATTCACTCCACTCAATGGAAGAATCAATTTTTTTCACAGGGGAAATCTTCAACCATGCAAAGATGATTGCCCTGGAGGAATTTACCTCTCAGTAAATGGGATGGCAAAACATAAAGATGGTTTCAATGCATTTCAGGATAAAGCAGATGTCATCAGTTTCAGCCAAACAACTGGTGTGATTACACATCAAAACAGCAAAAGGAATTAAAGAAATGCACTACTGCCCAGTAATAATAAGAAATAAAAACCCATGGTTATTGAAACTGTATTTTAATTATTTTGATAGCTGAGTGTGAACAAGAAGAGCTAGCAAGGAACAAAAGCTGACAGTGCTATTCCTGGGAGTAGTTGTGAACTAGAATATGATGGAAGACTATGCCCCTCCAGATGTTTTGGGTCAAAAGCTTGGCAGCAGAGTTAATGATGTGGGATCACAGACATTGCCACCCAAAAGCACTGGAAGGACCAAATCTGTTCACTCCTTTACAAAGCAGACTGTAAAAATACATGTATAGGAAATACCTAGATCCACTGCAATATTAGTTAACTTGTTGGAGTTGGATGTAGAGATGTGAAGGCCTGGGGAAAAACCCGGAAAAATTCTGGGAAAAAAAGTTTTTCCCATTTTTTTGCTGAATCCTTTTGATTCCCCCCCCCCCGAAAAAAATGGAAAATTGGAAAAATATGATTATGGAATGTATTACCTTAAAATTATTAATAAAATACTTTAAGACTGGGTATCCTAATATTTTCCAAATCATTTCTAAAAAATATGCATAGTATCAGATTATTCTGATTTCTGTGCACTGACAAGCAAGTCCTAGGTTACAAACCGAACTCTCCAATGCAAGAACAAGATGCACTTTTGTTTTTGTATGTGGGTGTGTCTGTTTGGATCTGTTCTGTCCTCTTCACTAGGCCTCAAAGCACTGGAAGAAAATATGGAGCAACAAAAATGATTCTGATTAAATTTCATGCCCATTCATTGAAACTTAGCACCATTCCCTTCTATATATTTTCCCCCTCTTCAATTATTTTTACAAGAATGAGGTTTTTATTTTATTTTTATTTAATACTGTGGAGAGGAAATATGAATGGTCAATTCTGGATTTTTAAACATTGTTTTGTAGAGTTTTTTTGGTTCCACATAAATTAGTAAACAGCTTAGGAGACTGTTACTCCATTTGTTACAATTACAAATAAATATTATTTAAAAAGTAAATTCTGTTTGTAATAATTGTTTGGATAAGCTATATTTTAATATGCTAGTTGTGATAATTTTATGTCAAGTCAAATTGTACATAGTCATATTTTATGTTCCTAAAGTAACAGAATGACTTTCAAGCTGTAAAAGTGGGTGAGGGAGAGCTAATGTAGCATTCTTTTTTCAATTTTTCTGAACATTTCCTTTTCCCCCAGGGATTTTGGTTTTTTTTCTGAGCTTCAAATTTTTCAGAAATTTTACATATTTAGACTTGGACTATCTACAGACTACAGTTCAAACTCCATGTAGCTGTGAAGTTCGCTCAAGGATCTTGGGCTAGGTTATCTCTCAACCTAGCTTACACCGCTGCTACAGACATACAATGGTACCTCGACTTACGGTTGCTTCGACAACTGAATAATTCGACTCATTAGGTCCGACCTGTCAAAGTCACCTGTCATGTGGAGTGGACAGCTGTGTTCACTGCACATCACTACCTCCTCCTCCTCCTCCTTTGTTGCTTCCATCTCTGCATAAGAGATCGAAGAAACCGAGGAGGTGGCCTTTGCGCCTCCTTTCCAAACCGCCGGAGCTGGGCGAACATGCATCCACGCCAGGAATCTTCTGGGGTAGATGCTTCTTCCCGCATCCCAGGCCCCTTGGAAGGGAAGTGCTTACCTCAGAGGTAAGCACTTCCCTTCCAACACACCTGGGCTTCTCCCTCAATCAAGGGCAGTCAAAGGCTGCTCTCTGCAACTCCCCCAGCTGATTTTGACAGGTCGGACCTGTCAAAGTCGACTATCTGGCGGGAAGGCAGAAAGCAGCCTTTGACTACCCTTGATTGAGGGGGGTTGGGACAGCCTTCCCATAGGAATGCATTGAAAACCTATTAATCCATTCCCTCTGGAATGGATTAATTGGTTTTCAATGCATTCCTATGGGAAACCGCTGTTCGACTTACAAATTGTTTGACTTCTGAAGATGCCTTTGGAACGGATTAAAAATGTAAGTCAAGGTACTACTGTAAATAGAAGTGATAAAAAGGTCCAGAAATTTATTTTTAGCTCCATTAATAAGGAGTTAAATGAAAAATAGAAATAGGGCAGTATAATCACTATTCAACAGCACTCAGTATTGTGGGTTATGAAGTTTTTCTAAAGGGCCAGATCAAACCCATTTTCCTTTCCTTAAGGCTGAACTGGGCTTTTAGTTAGAATTAACATATACATATTCTTGCTTCACTGGTACAGGAGAGGGAACAACTACTGAAACAACTCCAGATTACAGGTGAAATTTCTACTGAGTCAACAAATTGCTTCCAACCTATAGTGACCTAAACAGTTGTTGAGATATATGAAATGTACAAGGATGGCTTTCCAATGCCACCCTCCAGTTTCCTTTGCCAGGTCCAACATTATAATCCAACATTATAGATACTACATCACATTAGCTCCCTACTATATTGTTAAAAACTCTGAAACCCTGCTTCCAAATAACTGGGATTTGCAAGCATAGGAAAGGTGCAACTCTCAAGCAGAAGGAGACACAAACTTTATAATTCTAATGTCAAGTGCAATGTATCTGAAGACTGTCTTGTAGAAGAAAAATACTGTATAACATGCCCCCAGTAGCATATAAACTTTTGGGTGCTAGATTTTTAAGTATACAGTACACTAATTCTGCTACAGAATACAACTGGTTAGATATAATCAACCATGGGTGCTCTTATAAACCATGAAGACTGGAAAACCAGAGCTTTTAACTACCCTGTATTATTTTGATCAAGAGCCAGTTTAAATCTTGTACCATGAAAAGTCACAGCATGAAAGTTTAATAATGTGCAAATAAGACAAAACAATTAAGTTCAACATCCAGCTTACCAATGCTATAAAAGCCTGCTCGAGCCAGCTCTTCCTTGCTAACCAGATAATTCCATGTTGCAAAAGTCTTAATGCGGGTTTCATAATCCGCCATAGATGAATTTTGAGGGAGACTGCCATTGTGGAGGTTACCTCTATTGAGGTTAGCATCACCAGACTGATTTGGAACTATTCCAATGTTTCCAACATCGCGACCAAGGACAAAAAAGCACCTCGGGAAATGGCGCCTATGTTCTGACCAAGCCTGATCAGAAGGTTCCCAGTTTTTCAGCTTTCCTCCACAACAAAAGCATTCAACTTCATCACCAATGCCAGTGTAATAGAGTCCAGCACTGGCTAAATCATTTGGAGCAACAGGGGCATATGATGGCCAGTTCTGAAAAGATCTCAACCGGGCTTCTTCATCACACATAGCAGGATTTCTGGGGTACAGGGAACCAGAGAGATCCACCACTTGCCTGCTTCTCAACAGATAATCTGCATGAAGGTCTGAGGAATGACCAAGATCCGGTTGGAGAGCATTAACTGCTAGGCAATTCTCTCTTCTGAGCTGATTACTGGATAGAGGAGAACGCATACAATTCCTCCCCAAGTTAACATCATTAATAAATGTGCAGTCTGGAGAAACGGTTTTGTGCCTTTCAACTGCAGAGTCCCCCTGTCGCCATCCTTCTATGGTTATGTGACACCTAAAGCATTTCACTTTGTCTTGTTCTCCAGTGTAGAAGAAACCAGCTTGGGCTAGAGTGGAGGAGGAAACAGGACAGTCACTTGGGAAAGTGGCAAACGTTTGCTGCCTGGAGAACTCATCAGCCAGCTCTTGGTCAGGATCATCTTCCAGAGCGCTACCAGTTCCAGAGTTATCTGGTCCATTACATGTCATCCCTCCTCCACAGGCAGGATGTCTACAACGTTCCTACATAAGAACATAATTAGGTTTAGGAATACAGAAGCATTGAAAACACAGCACTTTTTAAGAATTCAAACTTTCATACACATTATCTATCTGTAATCTTTACAAGAAACCTATAAAATATGCTACCATATAGCAGTCAGTGAGGGAGATGAAGTTGAGACTGTGGGTTAACTAAGGCAGCAACTGGTAAAAACAGACAGGGATCCACTGATGAATTTCTCAGTGATTTGCAACAGATCAAGCATTTCTGGCTCACAATTATTTAATAACAGCAATAAAATTATTTGGAAGTTGAGTCATGGCAACTGGACTTTTTTCTTGAGAGATCAAAACGTTTTGCTACTCATCCAAGCAGCTTTGTCAGTCTGAGGAAAGTTAGTGGTGAGTTAGTGACAAAGCTGCTTGGATGAATAGCAATACATTTTGATCTTGCAAGAAAAGAAGTCCAGCTGCCATGACTCAGCTTCCAGATAACCTCACCTGGATGACTGAGAATCTTCACAGACAGCAAACAAAAGTGTATGTGTACATGCATACCTGCAGCCAATATGAAATGAAATGAAGAAAACTTTTTATCTTTGCCTACCAGGGCTCTGTTTGGTCCTGCCACCAAAAGCAAATTCTAAGCTGAGAACTTTCTAATTAAAGGTGTATAGTTGAAGGCTGGTGAATATTAGAATTGTTCTAATTAGATGTCAGATGCCCAAAAGACTGTCTGCCCTTTGTCTCTGACAGAGATAGAGAAACCCTGGCAACTCACATCATCCTTCACTATTGGCCATTCTGAACAGGATTTAATATGAACTGTGGATCAACATTGAAAGATTGTACCCAATGACACCATAGCAGTTACAATAGTCAAACTAACGATTTTCTGAATTATGTACTAATTTTAGAGACTATACTATCCCAGCTACTTGTAAATGGTAAGCAGAACTAACAAGAGCATATCTCCCATTCAGAAAGGGTTGAACAAGTACTGGCTCACATTTTAACCAAAGAAACCCTCATATATACATAAATACAAGTGAAAACTGGGTGTGATACATTAAAATAGTGTTGTACAGGAATGTACACATTTCAATAAAACCATACTGTTTAGCACTCACTATACAGCAGTTATATGGGGCAAACAATTTTCTAGTGCTTCAAGTTAAACTGGAAGTCTTCCTTTTCTTACACAACTTAGTACAGTAGTAGCAATAAACACATTCCAATACAATAACCAGTCCTATAGTAGTTGTTTCTGGGGAATTATTCCTAGAAAGTACTGTATATGGGAGACTAACATATGTTTTACTAACTGGTAAATAAGACAGCAAAATAAACAAAAATAAAACTTATCAATCCAAAGCAATATCATATTCTCAATTCATCTTTTGGTAGCACATACCCAAACCAAAATCCAAAGAGTTTTAGTTTGTTGCAAGTTTGATGTACTTTTAACAAACAGAAAAGCCTGAATCACTTTTTTTCTTGATCACAGGAAAGGTGAAATGAATTTTATTTCACAACCTGTTCAGTGTTTTTAGATACTCTGAAATTGTCACAATACATCTTGGCAAGGAAAACGAATTCCTTATAACTGATAATTTACAACCGAACCAACTGAAAGGAAAAAAACCTGGCTGATGTAAACATTTGGGGAAGTAAAACAACACAAACATGAAATCTGCTGTTTCCCCTTGAATTCACAAAAAAAGTTAAGGAAGTATATGTTGTGTAAAAAATTAAAGATAAGTATATTAATAATCTGGCCTGATTAGAAAGCTCAGTGATTTAGCTTTCTGGGTGTGGAGGCAAGAGGTTGAACATTCGATTCCTTGCTAGGTCTGTCTCCTAGGAAAAGAGCCAGCTTACATAGCCATGGGCAAGCTGCACAGTCCAGGGAGCCCTCCGGAAGAAAACGGTAGACCACTTTTGAGTACTTAATTCCCTCAAAGACCCTGGAAAGAGTTGCCATAAGTTGAAATCAATTTGACGGCCCACAATTATTATTACAGTGGTACCTTGTATAATCATTCCAAATGAAATTATGTTAAGCAAATTTTCCCTTATACAAATTCCCATAGGAATGCATTGAAAACTGAGTAATCCCATTTTTATGTTGTATGGATTTTCCCCACAGGTGATTATGTTAAGCAAATTTCCCCTCTCTCCGAATTTTTTTATGTTGTACAGATTTTATGTTATACAAGCTGCTTGTTATACAAGGGTCCACTGTGTATCCATTGTTTAGTGATGCGAGGTAGCTGACTTGTGGAGCCAGGATCTAGAGTTCATTTTCCCACCATGCCTGGGTATGGCCTTGGGCAAGCTACATGCTCCCCAAGTAGCCCTAGATCAGTGTCAGCGAACTTATGGGCACGGGTGCCAAAGGTGGCACCCAGAGCCCTTCCTGGGGGCACCAGACAATCGCCCCTTCTTCACAGCCACCTGGATTCAGCTTAGACTGCTGGTATTGGCCCTTTGCAAAATAAATAAATAAATAAATAAATGAATGAATGAATGAATGAATGAATGAATGAATGAATGAATGAATGTCGGTTTGAAATGGCAGTTTGGTCTCTAAAAAGTTCGCCATCCCCGAGCTAGAGGAAGGCAGCAACCGCATTACTTCCCAGATCCTTTCTACCCAGGAAACCCCAGCAAGAATCCTTGTAACAACTAGGCATCCACGGGGTGGTTCCTAAGGAGTGCTCTTAACATTTTATTTTTATCTCAGGTGGACAGCAGGGGGAGAGAAGCCTGGCTGCACGTGGCCTGCTTGAGGAAGGAACCGAGCGGTCCTGCCAAATCGGGCCGAGTTTTCTGTTTAAAAACAGGGGTTGGGGGGTTGGGGTTGGGGTTGGGGTTGGGGGGAGGAGGAGGAGGCCTCTTTGGGGGTCGTCATTCCGGTTTCGTTCCTCTCCCCGCGGAGCAGCCCCCTTCGCCTTTGTGCTCCAAGGCCACCTTCCCAAGGAGGGAAGGACGGAGGAGTCCACGGCCGGCCGAGGGACACCCGGGCCGGAGCAGCCTTCCTTCCTTCCTTCCTTCGGACGACGCCACCCACTTCCCGACCCCCCCCCCACAAAACCCCCGAGGCAGAGGGAGGTTTCTGCGGGGTGCAGGGAGCCCGCCTGGCCCTCCCCAGTGGTGGTGGGTGGTGGGCGACAAGGCCCTCCCGGTGGAGGCCGCCTCACCCCCCCCACCCCAAACCCCGTTCGCCCCTTCGGCCACCCCAGACGGCGGGCAACCGGGGGCGGGGGGCGGAGGGAAAAGCAGTGTCGCAGCAGCCTGGCCACACTACCCCCCCCCACACACCCTCTCCTCCCGAAGTCCAACAGGACCGGGCTGGGGCGGCAACTGGGGAAAGGGGTGTGTGTGTGTGGGGGGGGGAAGAGATGTAAATATTCATGAGAGCCAGGCGTGTGGCGTGGGGTGTGGGGTCAAAGGCAGTGCCGGCGTCCCTCCGGTCCCCTCCCAACCTCCCTCCCCTCCTCCTGAGGGGAAAGCAGGGGCGAACCGCCTTCTTCTCGCCGCCCCTGAGGGAGGGAGGGAGGGAGGGGGGGGGACGGCGACGACGCCCCACCCCCCCCCCCACCCCTGAAGGGCGCCGACCCGCTTTCTGCCTTCAGCAGGGCGCCCTTGCCTCGCGGAGGAGGGCAGTCGGGCTCCCCCCCCACACACCCAAACACACACACAAACACACACACACCTCCCCCGGTCTCCCCGTTCTGGAGGCTTCTGCCCCCCCCCCCCCGCCACGACCCACCGTGCTCTCGCCGCCTGCCTGCCTGCCGGCCTTCCTTCCGCGCCGCCGCCTCCCAGGCAACTCCCGCCAGGCTGAAGAGGGGATGAGAAAATGGCGCCTCGCCGCCCCCCCCTCCCCCGGTTGTCAGAAGCGGAGCGCCCCCCCCCCTAGCGGCCTTCGGGAGGAGCAGCGGCGGCGCGGCCCGCGGGCGCCCAAGGACGGAGCGGCCCCTGGTGGCCAAGGTGGGGGATGGGCGTGGGGGGAAGCATGGCGGCCTTCCGCTCCAGTCGCCCTTGAAAGCCGCCCGGCTCGCTCCCCTCACGGGACTCTCTCCGGCCTCAGGTCGAAGGGAGCCCTGCGAGGGTCTCCGTAAAAGCCGCCTACATACATTTAAGAGTCAAACAAACAAACAAACAAACAAAAAAATCAATGGCACCTTCAAGGCTTTCAGGATTTATCTGACAGAAGCCTTTTGTGGCCTCTCGGCTGCTTCATCTGCAGAAGACGGTGTCTCTGAAAACGTTTCCCTTTTTAAGGTGCCCAAGACACATTTGATTTAGCCTTTTTTATTATTATTATTATTTAGAGAATTAAAAGACACAGACTTAAAACAAAACCGCAAAAACTGAGACATACAATAAAATAAACACTTTTCCAATAGGGTATTACACCGTCTTGCGCTTTATACTTCCCCCTCCATCCAGTGCCACCTGCTCACACCCGTCTTTGGGATTAGTTTACAATACTTTTAATTTTTACTGTACATGCCAACCCCATGTCTCTGCAGAAGGACAATGAATATTTTTTGACATAGGTCTTTTCCCTTTAGACAAGCCATGTTCTAGAAATGGATTCCATATTTCCCTAAACTTATTTAGCATACCTCTCCTAATTTTTATTTATACAGTGGACCCTACAAACAGCTTGTATAACATAAAATCTGTACAACATAAACAATTCCAGAGATAGGGGAAATTTGCTAAACATAATCGCCTATGGGGAAAATCCGTACAATATAAAAATGGGATTACTCCATTTTCAATGCATTCCTATGGGAATTTGTATAAAGGAAAATTTGCTTAACATAATTTCATTTGGAACGAATTAATTCCTTTATACAAGGTATCACTGTATTTTGTTTATTTCAAAATATTTTTTCTCCACCTTTTCCTTGGAAGGACCCATGTTCCTTTGTTTGAATAACAGGGGTGTGACTTAAGAAGCAGCTTTTTACAACTGCGCTTCTTGCCTCTAACAAGACTTCTGCCCTGGCTGCAACATCATCTAGCCATGGACTTTAAGAACATCATCTAACCAAGGACTTTAAAAGTAACCTCCTGGTGAAGCACATCTTTCACCATGTCTGAACATCTGGGACCTGCTTTGAAGAAGAGTGATTACACTTGAATGCTTGCAATGTTGCTTTTAAAAATTTTTTTAATAGTGGCCTATAAATGTATTGCCTGTAACCTATTTTTGCAACTTATCAAGAAACTAAAGACAATATTCAAGGCTAAGAACAGTGATTTGTGAAGAGGCTATTTCTAGTTGATTTATATCTCACCGTGTGATCCCCTCTTCTCCCAACACTTATCTTATGTGATCTTTATCCTGTATTTTGTCCATTCCTTAATTCTTAAAACCCCTTCATCTTTTATTAACTCCTTTAATTCCCCTTTAAGGCTTTCTGGGAAGCTTTTTATGTCAACTACCTGTGTCAGAGATCTCATTGATCTCTTAACTAATTCTTTCTTTGTAAAGAAAGATCTCTAAATTCACCTCAATTTTACCCTTTTCACATTCTTTCCAAATCAAATTATTACTGTTAATACTGTATAATATCTGGAACATGTACTAATTTGTTCATTATATAACATATCTTGATATTGGTATGCCTAAACCTCCCACTTTTGATGGAATGTTAATCCTAGCTCCTTTGTTTCTGTTGTAGTAATTATTTATCAAATTCTGCACTGTTTTAGTTGTTTTTCTGTTAACTTTATTGGGAACATATAGAATACAAAAGTTTAATGTGGCCATAATTTTCAAAACCAGGATTTTACAATCCCGATCTCTCAAATTTATTTTAACATATCACCTTCTCCAATTTAGGTTTTCAAGTATTAAAAACTTTCAATCCCCTAAAATGCTCCTAAAAATTATGAAATGGCTATTTCCCTTCCCTTGGGCAACTTTAGAATTAAAACTTTTGGAAGTTTGCTTGAGCTACCAGAAATATATATCAAAGAAAAATGTGTATGGTCTTTCTACACAATCCAAAAGTGTAGGTGACTGATACCTATTTGACTACTAAAAATACAGACAGACGTTAGTTGTTGATCTTCATCAGGCTAGACACCACAGAAGCACAAATGAATGAATGAATCTTCATTTACGGTTGTTAACCAAGACAAGAAATACCAAATATCAATTTGCCACAATAAAACGATTTGCCAGAATAAAACATTAAATTTGCCAGAATAAAACACCTTAAAAACACTTTAAAAACATTGTAAAACTTTTGATAAAAGCCACTAAATAGAAACAGGACTGTTATAAAAATAGTCAATATCAGAAGGGTAGATAATGTAATATATCAAAGATCAAGCTAACATCAAACCCCAGAGTGGAGACCACACTCCATATGGTGATCAGGAGCTAGAATTACTGGCAGTCATAAGCCTACGTACAACTACTGCAGCAGTGCAAAATCTGGCAACACAATTTGAAATCTGCTGGGACCTGTCAGAGAGAAGTAACTTTGCATAGAATTTGGCAGGTCTCCCAGGAAATTTGTCGATAACAGGTTGAATAAGTTCTTTACGTAAGTCACGGTAGAAGGAACAATAAAGAAGGACATGGGTGACTGTTTCTACTTGGTTCATTTCGCATGGGCACAAGCAATTTGAGAGGGGAGTATTTTGAAATTTCCCATCCAAAACAGAAGCACAAAGAATATATAGATCTTCAACAAAATAAACAGAGATTCATCCTGGTTATTCACTAACTACCTTAATTTCATTTCATTTTGCCATGCATAAGAAAACAAACATAGAATTAATCTTCTGACAACTCTACAGTAACACTAACAGATTTATTTTAGTGTGATGTTTTGTGGATTCTAAAGCTGTTTATAATCCACCTTTTTCCCACTGATAAAAACTGTTTTCTGGCTTGTTTAACTATTTACAATATATAATGATCACTGTATTACAAATGTTTTAGTTTGCTATAAATAAACCACAATTGTGCAGAAATGGGGCAGTATATAAATTTAATAAAGTAATAAATTTTAAAACTTTTAAAGTTAAACATAGTATTAATAACAGATCATTTCTAGGACATTATTTCCCATTGGAATTACTCTTTGCAACCTCCAAAACAAAGTTGCCAACTGTTTCTTCTGAAGAGATACATATTTGCATGACAACAGAAGGACAAGAGGTTCCTATGGAAGCAGCTGAGGAGATTCATAAGGGAAATTTTCCTATGGGAAAATTTGCTTTGATATACAGTGGCACCTTGTATAAAAGAATTAATTCATTTCAAGTGAAATTATGTTAAGCAAATTTTCGTTTATACAAATTCCCATAGGAATGCATTGGAAATGGAGTAATCCCATTTTTATGTTGTACGGATTCTCCCCATAGGCGATTATGTTAAACAAATTTTCCCTATCTCTGGAAATTTTTATGTTGTACAAATTTTATGTTATACAAGCTGTTTGTTATACAAGGGTCCACTGTACAAGTGTTTTGGTTTACAAGCATGCTTCTGGAACAGATTACGCTAGTTAACCAAGGTACCACTGTACCTTAATTAATGAGTATTTTGACCAACAAGCAAAAAATTCTGATGATCTGTGCACTGATCAATGAGCAATGCCTTGACAAACAAGCACTGGAGATGCTGCTTTTCTCATCACCGCTCCACTGCTGCCACTGTGGCTGCTGCCACTGCAGCTGCACACCCTTCGATTCTGGGTCAGGGCTGGAATCTGGACCCATCTGCGGCCCCAGCAGAGGCCCTCGGACCTGTGGAGGTTCCAGCTGCAGAGGCCTCTGGACCTCACGCTGCCCTCCCTCCTCCAGACTTTTGAGACCTTTTGCTGACCTCCAAGCATCTCCCTTGTGTGCATAGGTGCACCAGCAAATTGACCACACATCAATTTATCCACCCGACAACCCTAAGAGGTAGCTTATCAGTCATAGAACATTCTATCAGTTTAATGGGAAGTAGTGATTTGGATGTTTGTCTCCTTAGTTACACAGTGCAGTATTATAAAGCCTTCTCAAAATTATGTCCCCCTCAGGTGACTAGGGGCTGCTCTCAGGTAAATATACAGGATTACAACCTAGTAAGCTAACTGTTACACGTGGGTCTTTTATCAAGCCAAAACTGTTTGGGGGAGAACACATGGATCCCTCAATCAGTTTGTCCTCACAAGCGTGCTGCAAGATATGTCTAGCTGGGTGGGTGGGTGGAGGGAACCAATAATAATCTGGATTATTGCTGCAATACATTATGCATGGGGATACCTTTGAACATGGTCTGGAAAGTTCAAATTAGTCTGAAATGTAGAACTTTGCACTATTACCTTCTTGAACTCCCTGAGAGAAAAAGGTCAAATATTAATACAATCCATAACAATTAAAGCTAGATAATGCAAGACTAGGCCATAGGCAATAGCTTTACAGGTCACGAGTAACTAGATAATGTTTGTGAAGTGCTTTGAATATTGCAAATATCCCTTTTCTTTAAATTATTCTGCTTTGTTATATTTTCTCACTTGTAGCCTTTAGTTCTGTGGTCCCAATGTATTTGTCTTGATACTGCTTTATTTGAATCATTCACTGTCTTAACATTTTTAACAAAGAAAAGGCAGAAGATAAATAATTTAGCTAAACAAACAAATTAAAAATGATTAAATAAAATATAATAAATTGTGCAGGCTAGTTGAGTGCCCTGAGAGTAAAAAGCAACCCATTTGCTTCAGAAAGAATATGATGGATGCTCCCTTCACTTCATGAAGGAAACCATCCAATGAGAAAATGCAACTGGGAGAAAGCCAGTGTGTTTGATAACATGTGCCTTAATGGCAGTACTGTAAAAGTAATGAGAGTTATACTAATAAACTGAATCATTTGTTCATTATATATTTATATCTCATATTTCCTTCAGGAAGCTCAATGGAGTTTACATGGATCTCCTCCTCACCAACCAACATCCCCGTGAAATCAGTAGTCAGGCTGAAGCACTGCGAGTAGCCCAAGGTCACCTCGTGTGTTTCATGGCCAAGCGGAGCCTTCCATCCAGATCTCCTGATTTCTAATCTAGCATTGCAAACAAGGCACCATGCCAGATGAAATCCAACTAGTTTTACAGCAGACACACTGCAATGAATGGGACTAGGGATGGGCACCGTATGAGAAACAACATGTTGTTTCGTTGTTTCGTTAGCTGAAATGAAACGAAATGAAACAGGGAAGCAGTGTTTCAATACAAACAAACCAAACACCATTTTTCCCTTTAGAATGAAGCAATTTGTTCAGGGGAAATGGCAGGGGAGCTTCCTCAAGCTCTTCCCTGAAAGCCCCCCAAATTTAGAAAGATTTGGGGGTCAGGGAGCTGTTATTTATTTATTTATTTTTATATTGCCTGTCTTCCCGAAAAAACTCTGGGTGGTGAACAAAGAGGGCAAGACAAACCCAAAAGGAACACTACATCAATTGAAACAAAAATAAAAAACTATATATAAGAAAATAAAATATAGTATAAAATATAGAACAACTCAACAAAGGAGTCGATAAGTCATCGGCAAGATGGCAAAAAGAAAAAAGGAAAAAAAAACTAATTCAGGTCGCCAAATGCTTCCCAAATGTTATGAAGCTCCAAAGGGGGTGTCCCTAGGGGAAAAAAACCTCTAATTGGAATTGGAAGTTGATCAGACTTTTTGACAGATCAGGGTGTGGGGGTAGGGGTGCCCCCTCTCCAAACCCAACCTGTCAAAAAACCCCAAATATTTGAATTAAAGCTCTGTTTGAATTTACCTCTGCCTTCTTCCTTCTCCCATGCTCCCCCCCTCCTCTTAGGGCGGTTTTCTGGACAGGGAAAACCACCTGTCCAAAACACCCCCCTGGGAAGAGAGGGTTGCAGGGGAGAAAGGAGCAGTCAGGCAGGGAATTCACTTCTGCCTGGCTGCTCCTTTCCTCTTACCCCCGCCTCCCAGCTGGGATCCAGCTGTCAAAATCATCTGGGAGGTGGTGGGGAGGAGGCTTTTGAATCCCCCACAGTGCCAGCTAGAGCGGTGGTACCATGGAGGATTCATTTTGTCTCATTTTGTTTCGTAAGTAACAAAATTTTTGAAAAATTACAAAAGTTTTTCTGTTTCATGCCCATCCCTAAATGGGACCCGTCAGATCCTCATTAGCTTTTAATAAATCAATTTAATCATTTTAAAATGATTTATTAAAAGCTTAGAATTGCTGATACACATGATATTTGCTTCTATCTGGAAAATAACAAAGCTTAATATTTACTATATTACTTCAAAAAGACTACAAGGCCAAAGGCCTTCTAGTATTTCTCTAATCTACATCTTGCCACAGTTGTCTTGTCCATAGGCGAAAAACAAAACTCTGACTCTCTCGGCTCTGCTCACGCTTCGTTGTCCTGGGGAAAACAGTCACACGTGACATATTGTCCAACAGGATTTATCTTGGGTCTCCACTGAGCTTTGGTTGACACACTCCATCGATAACAGCAGAACTTCTGAACGAAACTGTCTCTTAATATTCATGTTTACTTTACGGCCTAACCGAAATCACTACTTTATAGTTCCAATTTCCTGACCACTCCCATTGATGTCTATGGGTCTTCTGGGCTGACTGGACTGCTGGAGAGCTCTCTGGCTCCGCCGCGAGTTCAATTCCCCCACTGGGCCTCTTGAGAGGGATGGTAAAAGGCTGGGTGCAGGTAATGTCTTAGAACTGCCGAGCTGGAAGGGACCCTCTGGATCAGTGGTTCTCCAACCTGTGGGTCCCCCAGATGTTCCTGGACTGCAACTCCCAGAAGCCTCCACCACTCGCTGAGCTGGCCAGGATTTCTGGGAGTTGCAGTCCAGGAACATCTGGGGGACCCCCTGGTCGGGAACCACTGATCCAGAGGGTCCCTTCCAGCTCGGCAGTTGTAAGACATTTGTTGTTGTTGTTCAGTCGTTCAGTCGTATCCGACTCTTTGTGACCCCATGGACCAGAGCTTGCCAGGCCTTCCTATTCTCCACTGCCTCCCGGAGTTTGGTCAAATCCATATTGGTTGCATCGATGACACCGTCCAAACCTCTCATTCTCTGCTGTCCCTCTTTCCTTTTGCCTTCAATCTTTCCCAACATCAGGGACTTTTCCAAGGACTCCTCTCTCCTCAGGAGGTGGCCAAAGTACTGGAGCCTCAGCTTCAAAATCTGTCCTTCCAGTGATCATTTGGGGTTCATTTATTTTAGGATGGATAGGTTTGATGATCTCCTTGCAGTCCAGGGGACTCTCAAGACTCTCCTCCAGCACCACGGCTCAAAAAGCATCGCGTCTGCGGCGATCAGCCTTCTTGATAGTCCAGCTTTTTACCATCCCTCGTTAACCCAGACTCTTCCTCCCAGCGGGCCCCTGGACAGAAAAGGGGACCTGGGGGTTACATGATGAGGCCCCCCACAAACTGCCTTGGAGGGCTCTGCCTGCCCTTCCTTCTCGCGGCGAGTCCCGTTAGGTCGGCGGCGGCGGCGGCAGCCCCGGAGCTTCGCCCTGAATGACAACCCCCAGGATGCCCTAGTAGGCAGCCCCAGCTTGCTCGGGAATTCTGGGAGTTGTAGTCCAAAAGGCCCCAAACGGCCCGCTCGTTCGCCATGCAACAACGACGGCTCCCCCCGCCGCCGCCGCTTGTAGTCGCCGCCACAGCCGTCGCCGTGGTTGTTGTTGTTGTTGTTGTTATTCCTTTCGCCTCCTTCCCGCCTCCCTCAGAAAGATGCGGGGACGGGCCTTGAGGGAGGAGGAGGAGGAGGAGGAGGGTGGGGGGAGGAGAGGCGCGCGCTCGCTCGCTCTCCCGTCATGCTCAGCGCGCCCAATGCTGCTGCTGCCGCCGCGCGCCCCCGCCCCCCCCCCACGCACACGCACACGCACACCCACACGCACGCTCTGACCCGGGGCCGCGGTCGTTCGCGCATCCGGGCTCTCAGCGCCACTCTCACACTTGGGCAAGATGGCGGCGGCGGCGGCGGCGGCGGCAGCGCTCCCGGCCGAGTGGATCAAGAACTGGGAGAAATCCGGGAAGAGCGAGTTGTGAGTGCGGTGGCGGTGGTGGCGGCGAGCCGGGGGGGGGGAGCTCCCGGGAGGAGGAGGAGGAGGAGGAGGGAAGAAGAGGAAGGCCCGGGCGAGGGAAGGAAAGAAGGAAGGAAGGAAGGAGGGCGCTGCTTGGTCACAGCGGGGGTGGGTCGGTGGGGGGGGTGGGACACGAAGGGGTTGCGGGCCGCGTCCTCTGTGTGTGTGTGTGTGTGTGTGTGTGTGTGCGGGGGTGTGTGTGTGTGTGTGTGTGTGTGTGTGTGTGTGTCTTGGGCGGGGGTGTCTCCAGGCCCTTCTGCCTCCGCCGAGCCGCCTTGTGGTGTGGCTGAGAGACCCTCCGCCCACCCGCCTTCCCGCTTCCAACCCCCCTTCTCCTTCCACCCCCCTTCCAACCTCCCCCCCGCCCGTTTCAGGTGTTCGGCCTTGAGGTGACTTTAGGCTCCACTTCTTGGCTCCCCCCTTCTCGGTTCCCCCAAGGCCTTCTCGGTCGCCCCCCCCCCAAAGTCACCTCATCCCCTTAAGGTGACTAGGCTCCACTTCTAGGTTCCCCCTCCACTTCTCCGTTCCGCCCCCCAAAGGCCTTCGTCTCTCTCTCTCTCTCTCTCTCTCTCCCTCCCTCCACCCCCAGTCTTCCTCTCGTTCCGCCTCTTCCCCCCTCTCTTCTCCCTGACTCTGCCCCCCCCCCCCGAAAGAGGCGAAGGCACAGAGGGTGGTGGTACTAGTCTGGCACCTCTTGGTTTTTCTCTGTTTTGGGCCGGCAACATGTCAAACGTTAACGTTGCTGCTCAGAATGCACCTTGTTTTGGTGTTAAGTTTTTTTTTTTAAAAAAGCATTCCTTCCACTACTTTGTCCTTTGCTGGAGGTCTCTGTCCCTGCCTTAGTCTATTTTTCTGCCAGCTAGGCGTTAAACCTGCCTTTCTGTGCTTTTCAACATGGGTTTTTAAAGGACATTAGTGGTATTAAATTTTGTAAAAGAGGTGGAACTTCAGGTTAGCTCTAGGTTTGTTTATTTGAAATTGGTCCCCTTGAAGTCCAGCGGTCTTAGGTCTGAAAAATCTACATTTAGAGCCATATCATATAAAACATGTGGGAAACCTTTGGCCTGCTAGATGTTTTGGGCTGTGATAGCAAGTTCCTTATTATTTGGCCATAATAACTTGGATGTCCAGGAATTCAAATCCAAGAGATTTCTCTCTGCTTCCCATGTTTAATATACAATATGTTGCTCATTTTACTTGTAATGAGCTTTGCCATACATCAGTCCAAATTTATTTTGGGCATTTGCCATACAAAAAACATTTTCCTCAACTGAACAATACAAACCATAATCAGATGTACTTTGACACATTACTTGATTTTTTTATTGTTTAAAATACCCATAACTTGCCTCCTGTGGCATGCTGATCTCTAGAAAGAAACAAATTTAAAACAACAAATCAGATGAATAGCAGAAACAACATCAAGACATTGGAAAATAATTGGATCTGCATTACAAGACAAATGGAACAAAAACCTCCCTATCCTGCTAAATCTAGTTGAAGATCTTTCCTCCCTAGAAAAAGAATGCTGCCGAGAAGATTCTGTCCCGCCTTTCTACCTGTCTGCTTCCTTTCTATTAATAATGATGTGCTGTCAAGCTAGTTCTGACTTATGGTGACCCTTTCCAGGGTTTTCTGGGTTTTACTCAGAAGTGGTTTCTTCTGGGTATCTTCTGGGTTCCCATTGCTTGTCCCAGCTCCTGCCAACCTAGCAGTTTGAAAGCATGTAGAAAGGTGAGTAGATAAATAGGTACCCCTTTGGTGGGAAAGTAATGGTGTTCTGTGCATTTGCATGTTTAGTCAAGCCAGCCGCATGACCACGGAAATATGTCTACAGACAAACGACAGCTCTTCAGCTTATATATGAAGATGAGCACCAGCCTCTAGAGTTGGAAACGATTGGACTTAACTGTCAGGGGCAACCTTTACCATATTTGACATTGAGGATTTGGGGGGGAATTGTGGTTTAGGACATTAGATGACACAATTACTGTGGCCATTATAGGGGAGTATCTTGCTCTGTATAAGACTTCCTAAGGTGGGACTCAGTCCCATTTGTCTTAATATAGGTGGCCCATTTTGTTGGCTTTCTGTTCTGGAGGATGCGGCCAGAAATTCTGGGGACCTATGGGAAAGGCTACTTTTGTAGGAGTTGAGTAAGTATTTTAGTAGAGGCAAAGGAAGTTAATCACTTGAAATTGAAATCTTCATCTGGACATTCATTTAATTAGGGCCCATCCATTTTCCAAACACATGGGGAAAACTCCTATTCAAATTCTTCATGCTTAGGCCAATAGCAGTGTGGCTGGTGAATGTTTAATTGTTATAGATAGTTTCCTTGCATTATCATGCATTCTGGAGATCTGTTGTCCTTGGATTTCTCAAATTGTAACCAACTCTCCAGTGTAACACTTTGTATCCCACCAGTTCTGATTTATTTTTCCAGTGGTTTATATACAGTAACATTGCAGAATATGACTTTTTGTAACTGGATCCATGGACAAGAGCTATCTGCCAGGAACACAGTATTTCAATTGTTATATTTTGATATGTACATAAATTTCATGTTATGGAAGCCAAATCGTAATGTAATATCTTTTTTGGAAGTCTTCGCTATCTCAGTTTGATATAAATAACACTGTACAGTAGTAGTTTATTCAAGATTTTAGCCAGTGGCCATTATGACATTAAAATCTGCACATGGAACCAGAAACAGGCCAACAAGTCAACATCATTGTGGCCATACATCTAACTTCAGTAACACTGTACAATGCATATTTTATATTTGCCACTGAAGATGTTAACTTACAAATTGTAACCTAGCACAATTCTAATATGTGCATCAGGGCTGTTCTGTGCATACAAAATAACTGGTTTTAAAATAACTTACAAACTTAATACTGATTTCTAAATTTTAATGATACTTTATTTTAAGGGATTGTAACACTAAACTTAATCTAAGGAGCTTAATCAAATCAAGCTGAACTCACTAAAAACTAAAATGAGGTTGTTGTGCCTTAGGCATATAAAAAGCCTCCCCCCCCCCCCGGCACATGCATGCTAGTTGTATCCAACTCTAGGGTAGGTGCTCATCTCCATATTCAAGCCCAAGGGCCAGTGTTGTGCAAGTCTATGGCCACGTGGCCGGCATGGCTGCAAGGAAACACTGTTTTTACCTTCCCGCTTTTTACGGCGGTACCTGTTTATCTACTTGCATTTACATGCTTTCGAACTGCTAGGGTTGGCAGGAGCCGGTGTTATCGGCGGGAGCTTGCTCCGCTGCGTGGCATCCAGGATTCGAACCATCAAGCTGCTGACTTTGCAGCCAACAGTTTTCAGAGCCTTAGTCCGCTGAGCAACCATGCTCCTTTAGGCATATAAAGAAAAGACTAATTATAAAGGAACAATAAAGCTGGGAGAAGTTGATGGCAGTAGAACCTGAGATAGTTTCACTCCAAGGAAGACCCCAGCGTGGTGTTTCGACTGAACCTTCATTAAACCATACAGTCGCCATGAGGTAGAAGCAAATGTCCAGGATTATTTTATGGAATAGTTTAGTTGGTGTGAAATGATCTGAATAAAACTATGTTATATCTAATCTCTAAAATGACTTAAATTGTCTTCTGTGAGAAATGCTGCACTAACACAGGTTTCTGTGTTCAGTTGTGCTTACAGTGTGGGCAATTCATTTTCAGTCAGAAAATAAACTGCCCTTGTTTGCCTTAGTGACTGTGAGACTCTGATTCAAATTCTGCATATTCTCTCCTCCCTCTCTGTTGAAGGTGAGATTCTGGAAAGGTAGAGTGAGATAGAAAAAGAGAGACACTGGATAGAAGAAAACAAAACAATGCTCAGTGTGTCAGTTCCTAGAGCCATATGGCAACTGATCTTAAAAAATACTCCACATAGAAATATAACATTTATATATTTATTTATTTATATATATATTTATTTAAAATATTTAAAAACATTTTTATCCTTCCTTTCCCAAAGAAGGACCCAAGGTGAACTTCTGTATATAGGTAGAAAGAGTAAAGCATGTGAGTTGTGTAATGTATGGCAAATGGATGCAAGGACAGATTCTAAGAAAAGTAGTATAAGTAATATGTAGTTATGTTGACAGATATTCAGGGAAGTTTTCCTTTAGAAACTGAGCCTAAATGAATGATTTAAACTGATTTGATTTCTTGCAGATTGAAATAGCCTTTATTGAACCTTTATCCATCCCAGTTTTATATTAATCCAAACATACCTCTTTGTCCAGAGGATTTAAAATAAAAGTCTTTGTTATGGAACCCTCATATCCAGATGCATGTTTTTGCATGAAGAAGTTTCCAGTTCTTCTTGTTAAAGCCTTGTTTGTATACAATCTTGGGTCCCAATTACAACTAATGCTATTCCCCAGATTTCACTTACAGCCACTCTGTGGTTTGCTTTATTTATTCTGTTAAAGCCATACAGTACTAGAAAATAATTCACCATAAAGCCCAACCTGTTGCAGGGCACTATAACTACAGTTTTAAAAGAATTGAGCAGAGATGGGAGAGAGAGAAAATTATAGATCTATTAGCTTGCGTATCTCAGGTATATTATGGAAGAATATAATTAGAACTAGAATGATTAAGCATGTACATATGAGAAACTCACAGCAACTTTCTGCTTTTGTTTAAGTTAATTGCAGTTTGGTGTGATGTCCAAATATTAAACTGCTATTAATCTTAAATGTTGCTAGCAAAAATAGGTCACCTGTATAAACTATGGTTTTCAATAAGTTTGTTTGCACCTAACTTAATTGAGGTTAACCCCTGTATTTCTGGACTTAGATGATATGGCATATTGTGGTTAATCTAAAAGTTTGATTCATTCTGTACTTTAGTTATATGTTTTGGGGGAAAATCCATTCATGTGGTGCAAGAATTATGAAAAAAGCCAATGGAGTAGGTAGAGTAGGTAGAGTTACAGGCCTGAGTTGGAATCCTTGCTTGATCATGAAATAAGGGGGTACCATTTATAAAATCTAGAGGTGGGGAAGCCTGTGGAAAAATGAAAACAGTAAAAAAACATGGAGTTCTTGCACAATTATGAATAATATGTCTATGTCATTTCTTTAATTTTTTTTCTTTTTGACTGCAATAAGTTGGTTGCAAAGATCAAACCCATAAGAATTATGGTATTTTTTCAGAAATGTATCTATGTTGATCTGTTTCACCAAAAGCTCAAGTGGAAACCTTAAAGACTATTATGTTTGTTTCCATGAGATTTTGGTGGTTCAGAATACCATTCCTTAGACACCTTGCATGGTAACAAGCATGTTAATCTTTTAAGTGCTACAGTATGCAGTCGTCCTCTTGTGACAAATTACAGTTTTTATTCCAGTGAGTTTTTGTAGATTATAGTTGCTTCTTCAGAGGCACTGATTACACAAAGATTTATAGTATGCTATGTTTCTCAAGAACCTAAAATACAAGATCAATGAGGATACTTTTGTATCATAAATATGTGCCTGCCTGGTATGTACAGTAGGACCCCCGTATCCACAGGGAATTGGTTCCCGGCCACCACGTGGATAAAGAAATCTGTGGATAAGAGCGAACACTCTTATCCAAGGGTGCTGGGGTGAAAGTGGGAGAGACCGCCAGCACCCCAGGGAACCCCGCCATGGCGCTGCGCCACCACTGACCTTGCAGGTGGGCCCTCCCAGCCACCTGGCCTCCTCCTCCTCTTCCGAGCTTCCTGGCTGGGCAGCCATGCCCCCACCACCCAGCTGTTATTTAAATAAATAAATAAATAAATAAATAAATAAATAAATAAATAAATAAATAAATCAGGGCTAATAAAACAGATTAACATTTTCCAATTCAAATATTAAAGTTTCCAACATTTAACATAAAAGTATATTCAAACCCAACAGGTCAAGCTTTGTGTAAGATGCTGGACATAACAAAACACAGGCAACAATTGAAATTGACAACAGAGACCGTTATCATATGATGGACCACAAACAAGTCTTCTGCAGTGATGCAGGAAATGTCTCCTCTAGTGTGATCCTTGCAAGTTCAAACACCATATAGTTTTGCAGTTCCTCACAGGCACACATACAACAGCAACTGAGTATTTGACCTATAAGGCAGCACTGCTGTGTTTCTGTCGTTAATTCTGTTGTGCAAAACATACCAATGCTGTTTATGAAGGGATACATTGTCTTTGCAAGTTTTTGAAGCTAAACAGCAGACACTGAGAACTACTTATTGTTCTCATACAGAATAACAACCACCAAGAAGTGTTTCACTTTCATCACTAGATCCTAAGATGATAAAAAAGTTACTGTATTTTTCCACATACAAGATTAAATTTTTTCTAAAACTGTTGGACTAAAAATTGAGGGTTGTCATATACACAGAGGCCGATAAGAGAACAGCGCAGTAGAGAAACTGTTATCCTGGCCACCAATTTTTTAAACTGCTGCCGTCTGGCAGGAGATATAGGACTCTTAGGTCAAGGACAAATAGACTAAAGAACAGTTTTTATCCCACAGCGGTATCTACGTTAAATACGATGGTTTTAGCATCATCCTAAGCCAGGCATGTCCAAACTTCAGCCCTCCAGATGTTTTTTGGACCACAATTCCCACAGTCCTTTGCCATTGGAAATACAGGCTTGGAATTCTGGGAGTTGTGGTCCAAAGCATCAGGAGGGCCGATGTTTGGACATGTCTGTCCTAAGCGGTTTTCAAGTAGTGTTTTAAATTTTGTAAGTGGCTTTAAGTGTTTTTAATATCTTATGTGGTGTTTTATGTGTTATGTGTTTTGTATCGTGCGTTGTTGTTTTGAGTATGTAGTGGAACAGCACTCTAATTTAATTGTGCTTATCTTGCATATGCATAATGACACTAAAACTCTATTCTGAGTTTTGGGCCTGGAAAATTGGGGGCTTCTTATACATGGGGGCATCTTATTGACAGGGAAATGCCATGTTTTGAAGGGCAGGAAAAGTGCCCCCCCCCCCGGGTATGATTTCATTCCACCTATAATGCACTTTGCAAACTAGGTGAAAAATGAAATCTGTACTTTGACCTCACATCTAATGCTCAGACAAACTCTACTCTTTAGTCAACAGAAAAATACTAAAACTGAGGGCAATTCTTCAATAATAATTTCACATAACAATTATATCCAGACAGTACTTATAGCACAATATACAGCTGCCATCCAACAACAGCACAAGAGCTTTTCCTTCCAGTGAAATGACAGCTTAGCAACGACATTGTCCACAACACAGTAAATATGAAACTTCATGTACAAATGTAAGAAAGCTTCCAAAAGACAAATTGATCTCACTAGAGAAATATATCCTGGAAGTGTCTTATTTTATTATTACATATTTCATTATTAAAATGTAACAGAAATACATTATGTCATTTTCTCATATCTTTTTTCAAAGTTTTATCTTAACCAAGAGATCACTGAATATTTACAAATAATTTCAGTTTATTTAAACTCAGTTTGCACTTGTGAACTCATGCACATGCAGCTTCAACAACCATGAAAGAAACTAAGTGCTGTTCAAAATTATCTCTTGCTAAAGTAAGCATTTAACCTAACAAAGATCACCCCATAACTCTGATAAACTCTTCCTAATATAGTATGTATATCACATAGCTTGTTGGCAAGGCTAATAATATAGTCAGGAGATTTTCAGGTAGTTAAGATTATAAGAACATTCAAATAGTATTCATGAGGCTATGGAGATAAAACAGTTTGACCAGTTTAAATATTAGCACTACATTTATCAGTGAAATTTAATTTTAAGAAATTTATTCACAAATATTCCAGACATAAGCCTCTTAGGGTTTTGTTGCGACGAATAAATCGTACTCTCAAATAGCATTTAAGACTGGAAGGAAAAAAACTGCTTGGTGTTGTCCATATAATTTTAACAGTAAATAAAATACAGGAAAGTATGCCTAGATGCCCTAAGCACATCCGATCTCGCCTGATTTCGGAAGCAAAGCAGGGTCGGTCCTGGTTAGTACTTGGATGGGTGACCACCCCGGAATACCAGGTGCTGTAGGCACCTGGAGTAGGAACTGGCAAACCACTCCAGTATTCCTGCCAAGAAAACTCCATGGACATGGGGTCACGGAGGTCACGACTGTAACGATACAACACACACACAAAATACAGGGGAGCAAGAAAGCTGCATCAGAAAATCAAGAATGATTAGGTCTCTGGGTGCGGAACCAAAGAAATGGACTCAATGATCCATATGGTCGCTTCCAGCCTTGCAGTTCTGAGGCTGAGATTATGATTATGATTAAGTAACAAAAAGCCACAAGCTACTAATATTAGATCAAGCCACAATTCAAAGTTCACACATGGCTGTTGTTCATTTATTTGTGGCCTAAAACGTGTGTGTGTGTGTGTGTGTGTGTGTGTGTACGTGTGTGTGTTGTGTCGCTACAGTCATGACCGACCCTTCGTGACTCCATGTCCATGGAGTTTTCTTGGCAGGAATACTAGTTAACAGCAAAATGCTTACACAGACCTTGAATTAAAATACTAGAAAAAATTCCGGAAATCCTTTGTGAGTTTCTATATTGGCCCTCTGATACATTCATTATCACAAATCATATGGAAATACTATATTAAGAGGACACTAAATGAATACCACCAAATCAATGGGTATACTGTACTTGGAAGCACCAAATTGATTCAGACCTTAGTACTTATTTATTTATTTTATTTATTTTTGTATTTGTATACCGCTCCCATTTCTCAAAGGAACTCTGGGCAGTTCACACAATAGGCTTAAAAACAGACATCAATAAAACAATATAAAATAGTAAAATAGTGCTGGGCAAGAGGCAAAAACTTAACAACCATGAAAAAAGAGAAGGGGGGGAGCCCAACTTGGTACCACATTAGCAGTCACCAAAGGCATCCCTGAACAGCCAGGTTTTAAGGGCTTTCCTGAAGGATGCCAATGAGAGAGCCTGGCATATCTCACCTGGTAGCTTGTTCCAAAGCGATGGACTGGCCACCGAGAAGGCCTGTTTTCGAGTTACTACCCTGCAGGCCTCCCTGGGGGTGACCACCCGGAGTGAGAGAGCCATAGAGGAAACGGGTGGGTCGGGCCACCTCTGATCGTAGGGAGATACACAAGGAGAGATATAAACACAAAGTCTGTGTAGCCATGTATGGTAGATTTATAAAGAGGCACAGTAGGTAGTCCATCATTCAGGGAAAGCTTGCCTGAAGAGAAAGGTCTTTGCCTGTTTTTTGGTATGGCCACCCAGAGGAACATTGGGTGAATTTAGTGACACAGGTAAATGATCTTAGGGAATAACGCTCCACCAAATAACAGCATCACAAATCATGGAGGGTGATCTAGGCGAGATTTATTTATTTATTTATTTATTTACTTACTTACTTACTTATTAATTCTATGAAAAAAATTAAATTTCTTCTTCTGCAAGACATCTTGTCAAGTCAATTTCAGTTAATGGCAACCAAGTAGGGTTTCTGAGGTACATAAGATTTCTAATGGGCAATTTTTGAGTGCCACCCCCCCAGGTGGATTTGATACAGTAAGCATTTTAACTTTCCCCAGTTTGTTTGTTTGTTTGTTTTAGAGTATTTTTACCCTGCCTTTCTTCTTGGAAAAGGATCCAAGGTGGCTTACAGTAATGAGGGATAATATATAACCCAGTACAATTAAGACATAGTCAAGTAATTGAGAACAAGGAATTGAGGGACATCTTATAGCATTAATAGAGAACATTACATTAAAGCTACAAGGTTATAAGTACAGTGGTACCTTGTATAAAGGAATTAATTCGATCCAAATGAAATTCTGTTAAGCAAACTTTCCTTGTACAAACTGTGATTTCCCATAGGAATGCATTTGTAATTTCCCATAGGAATGCATTGAAAACGGATTCAATGTGTCATAGAAAAATGACACAAACTTCTGGTTTTTTTTTTTTTTTTTGGCAAAAACATTTATTAAAGTGCTCCTTAAAGACCAAAACATTGCGTAAGAACATTAATTATTAAGAAGTGTTAAATTTTTAAAAACATACAGTGAAAACCCACCTTGTAATTTAAAAAATAAAAAAGAAGGAAATAAAAAAACATTAAATTTTAAAAATACATTTTAAATTTCAGTCCGATTTTTTTGAATAATTTGCTTACTGACTAGTGGTTTTAATCATGACTTAAATCAGTTTGATTGACATCAAACCCACCCTGCTATCTCCACTAAATAAATATCCATGATTGAGTGAGGATTGGAACTTAAAGGCTACTTAATCTTGATTCAGCATTATACTGACTACTTTAAACTGGCTTCTAAAACTACTACTTTGTATACCATTAACTGGAAAATTGTTGTTGTTGAAGAAGTAGATGTTAACACATTTGGCCGTCTATTATGAAAATATTTATATTTCACTCCACTCCTGTAATCTTTACACTACTGATAGAATTAAAATACAGGCTGAAAGCCTATTGCTTACTGTAACAAATCACAACTGCAGTAGGCCTATTGATTTAGGAGTTGACTCACCAAATCCCAGCAGATACAGTGGGTCTAGAAACTTATCATAATCCTTGGATTTGTTTAAGCAAACTATGAATTCACATTTGTTTCACATTTTTAAATAACTAGATATCAAGAATATATGAATATATTAATTTGGTATTCCTATTACTTTGCTTCATGGATCTAAATATTTTATGTATACTTTTTGCCTGCAATGTGTTTCTTGAGGCAAAAGGAAAACTAGATAATATACACCAGCAACTTAATCACAAATAAACAAATAAATGGCATACTTGCATTGCAGTATATAACTATTTTAGAGAATTGTCTGCTGTATCACTTCAATTGTAAAATGCCCTTCACTTGGAGGTTGGTTTTTGCTGACAGTGGCATTATTTCAGTGCCAAGTCAAGAGGTTGTTATTTATTAGAACCATTGGAGTATGTGTGAAAATTGTGGCGTACACAGGTTTCAGTGCAATGCTTGTAATGCTTTTTAACATTTTTGTATTTTAGTTTTGTATCACTTGATTTTCAATTGTTTTAAATATTTTATGTTTTAAAATTGTTATATATAGATTTCAGTCCACCCTAAGATCCTATGATATATAAAAGTTTAAATAAATAAACAAAGTTTAAGAACAGGGAATTAGAAGGCATATTATAACATTCAAAGGTAACATTAAAGCTACAAAGAGCTCATATGCTAATATTTATATTAAAAATATACCACCCCATTAGTGTGATGCCCTTTCAGGGCAGTCAACAAAATAGAAAAACCAAAGGATTAGTTCCACGGGTGAGAAGACCCTACTTTTATTTTATTTTAATTATTTTTGAGTATTTTTACCCCACCTTTCTCCTTGGAAAAGGACCCAAGGCAGCTTACAGTAAGGAGAGACAATATACAGTCCATTACAATTAGGACACATTCTGTTTGAGAAACAAGGAATTGAAGGAATATCTTACAGCATTAGAAGGCAACATTAAAACTAATAATTGATAACATAGTGTCAATGCAGCCACACAAGGAGAGAGATAAACACAAAGTCTTTGTAGCCATGTTTGGTAGATTTATAAAGAGGCACAGTAGCTGGTCCATCATTCAGGAAAAGCTTGCCTGAAGAGAAAGGTCTTTGCCTGTTTTTTGGTATGGCCACCCAGAGGAACATTGGGCAAATTTAGTGACACAGGTAAATGATCTTGGGGAATAACGCTCCACCAAATAACAGCATCACAAATAATGGAGGGTGATGTAGGCGAGATTTATTTATTTATTTATTTATTTATTTATTTATTTATTTATTTATTTATTTATTTATTTATTTATTTATTTATTTAATGTAATGTAATGTAATGTAATGTAATGTGGTCAAATTTATTCCCAATTGCTCCCAGCCTGGCAGTCGCATTCTAAACCTACTGCTGTCTCTGGATCAATCTCAAGGGAGGCCCTTCGTAGAGAGTATTACAGTACTAGGTCCTGGAGATCAGTATCGCATGCACCAACATATTGTTGTAAAAATGGCTACTCCTCCACAGTGACTGAATTAGAGTTTTCAGATTGTATGCTTGTTCTCAAGGCAGTTGAGTTCTGAAGCACTATCTTAAGGCACACATTTTTGTTGTTAAATGTTTCCTTGGATTCTAAAATACTAATTTTTTATTTTCGTTTCATTCTAGTTTGCAGTTATGTCGTGTGCTTTCTGAAAATTCAACTTTTAGAGGTAAGGAGATGAGTATGGGTTTCATTTTGCTTAATTCTGCAGATGAATTTCAATGTAAGGAGATATCATGATCTCAAGTTTTCGGCAACAGGTAGTTTTATGTTTGCTCAAGAGAGCTTTGGATAAAAATCTTGGAGAGCAGCTCTTCCCAACTGCATTCCAATTAAGTTGAAGTAAAGAAGATAGAATATCATTTATCAAACTCTTAGACGTGTTTTTCATAAGTAAATAAATTCCAAGAAATGAATGTAGGGTCCTGGGCTTGCTGGAGTCAAGTATTCTAGACTAGTTCTGGATTTCATCTCTGACTTCTTTTGTTAGGCAAAGAAAAATATTCTGTACATCATGTTTGAGTTATATTATATGCCCAGGATTTTATCTGGGAAGTGCTGAAAAGTTTGTGTTTTGTAGTCATAAGAGAAACTTCTCTTTCAAATAAGTTTGTGGTGCATTTAATTCATTTTCTTCCTGTTATATTGAGGGGGAAATTGTAATACAGTAGATCACCATTCTAATCACAGTCACCAACAGAAGGGTCTTGAGTGGAGATGTATTGACTCAGAATAGGTATTGAGACTATAACCCTTTATAGAGTTACCTGGCAATAAGCACCAAAAGTTAGCACATAGGGTTATATCTGGGAGTTTAGTCATGGAAACTGGACTTCTTTTCTTGAGAGATCGAAACGTTTCACTACTCATCCAAGCTGCTCTGTCAGGTGAACTATAAAATGGAGGCCTCGCCACTAACTTTCCTCAGACTGATGAAGCTGCTTGGATGAGCAGCAAAACGTTCAATCTCTCAGGAAAAGAAGTCCAGTTGCCATGAGTCAACTTCCAGATAAACTCACTTGGATAACTGGGAATCTTCACAGACACATGGGGTTATTGAGTTGATAAATATACTTCGTGATAACTGAGCCAGAGCTCTTGCATAAAAATGCAATCTAAGGTGATTGGAGTGGTGTGAGAGCATGGCTCTGATCTCTATTAATGTGAAGTGTCATTATGGGATGGAATTTTCTGATTCCCCACCGCCATCACAGCTATTACAATTCACCAGGAATTCCTCTAGCTAGACCACTGGAATTTGGCAACTGTAGGGGGGAAAAGTCAAAGTCCTCAAAGGAGTTTCAGCAAATACACTTGATGCCCAACGTTGTTTTTCTTCAAAGCTGCTGCAATGCAAGTGTTGCTTTTTGCTTGCTGGCTCTCAGTCTCACAACTCTAATAGTTTCCATGGAGCTTAGCAACTACCACTCACCCTCCCCCACCTGCTGGCATTCTATTTGAAAGAAAAATAATTTCCAGTATTATTTTCCAACTTTTCCTCATATATTATAATAATTTATAAGCAGTCTATACTTTGTGTAGCCTGCATACTGTAATTAAAACTGTAAACCTCCCAGTATGGGGCAGTATATAAGCAGAACACTTTTTACTTTGAAACCTAACCAGAAAGGTCCTTCAACGTAGCTCTCTAGAAGTTATACTTTCCCCCTCAGTAGTCAGCAGTTGGCAACTATGAGCAGAAATCCTTGACACAAGCCAATGTGATGAAGACCAATTTGACTCAAAAGTTATGATGACTATAAGTGTGGACTAGCATCTTAGTCAGAAAGGTGCCATGTGTCAAATCTTGCACACACTGTTTAACTGCAAGCATTATTGGAATTTGGGGCAAAAGGTATTGGTGTTTTCTGCTAAACTGTGTTTCTTGTACATTTTCTATAAAAACTGTACGTCTAAATAAGTCGAGCTGAGTTGGGTGTTTATCTTTTTAGAGAAACTCAGCTCCCATTCTTTGAAGTATGTTTTTTTTAAACTTTACTTATGTTTTTGTATTTTCTTCCATTTCTAAATTCTTTTTATTATTTTCTTTGTTTTTCTTCTAACAAATCCTCCTTTACTAGCATCAATTATTGTTTCTTTTAGGGATTTCTCCTTTTTAAAATGTCCTTACCAGATTCGGCATACAATTATTTTTATTTTATCATTTTTATAATATTTTTGCTGGGCTTTCAGTTGAATTGTAGTAGTTATGGTGGGGAAAAACCAATGCCTATGTACGCCTATGTAAGGAGACTCATGGTGCAGTTGTTAAATGCCTGTACTGCAGATGAAACTGTGCTCATGACCTGGGGTTCAATCCCACGTAGCAGGCTCATGGCTGACTCGGCCTTCCATCCGTCTGAAGTTGGTAAAATGAGTACCCAGCTTGCTGGGGGGTGGGGTTGGGGGCAGCATGTAGCCTGCATAATTAAATTGTAAACCACCCAGAGAGTGCTTTAAGTGCTATGGGGCAGTATATAAGCAGAACACTATTTCAAAAATATACGCTGTTCAGAATTCTATATGTAATTACTGTGGGTATCTGATAATGATGACGTGTTTTAGAAGTAACTGGAAATAATGTTGAATTAATTTTGTAACATAAAATGCTTCCATGGAATGTATATCTTATAACATACTCTTTTGCAGAGATTCAATTTTCCTACCAATGTATTACAGGTATCCAACAAGCCCTGTATGAGCTTGCATATCATGTTATCAAGGGGAACCTAAAACATGATCAAGCGTCAAATGTTTTCAGTGATATTATAGTAAGTATATACTTGAGGTTGCTATTAAGCACATTATTATTTGCTTTGTCTTTCTTGATTAGTCAGCTGGGAAGAGCTGTCTAGTTTATGCCTATTCAGCTGTTCAGAAGCTGCATTTAATTTTAAAGAGAAAAATGGAAGAGCTAAGAGGATAATGCGCTGCCTTCATTCTTTTGTTGATGTATTGCCATAGGAGATTTGAATGTTTACCTGACTATTAATTGTAGGTTATTAAAAGAGAGTCTGTTTCAGATTCATATAAGTTTTAATGTAATTGCATGTAATTGCAACAATTTTGAAAAGGGAACCAGAAAAATCCACTGGCTTATTATTAAAAGTGCATGTCTTGTTTTTAATTAGATAGTAATTAAAAACAAGACATGAACAAAGCATGAGAGAATTCAGAAGAGTCAAATTTAACAAAAGTTATGCCCTAAGAAGTCCTAACATACCCGTATATACTCGAGTATGAGTCGACCCGAGTATAAGTCGAGGCCCCTAATTTAACCCCAAAAAACTGGGGAAACGTATTGACTCGAGTATAAGTCTAGGGTGGGAAATGCAGCAGGGCCTGGCAGCTCCTCCTTTGTAAGCTGGGGGAGTGGTGTGTGATGTTTAAAATGATTTTTAGCCACTGACCCAAGCACTTGCCAGGCCCTGCTGCATTTCCCACCCTAGACTCCCCTGTGATGCAGAGGGGGTTCATGAGAAGCGGCACACAATGTTTAAAATGACTTTTAGCCACTGACCCAAGTACTTGCCTCAGTGGCTAAAAGTATTGACCTGCATATAAGTCGAGGGCCCCTTTTTTTCAGCCCAAAATTAGGGTTGAAAAACTAGGCTTATATTCGAGTATATACAGTATTTAAAGAGATATAATTTAACATATGATTACAGTTTTTGCTGAAGTCACTGGGACTTCAAAGGACTGAATTGAAACAATGTTTTGTAATGTTTTTCTTTTTAAAAACATATCTGAAAAAGATATTTCATTTGTTGCCCTTCAATGGTATTTATTGATGGAGATGTAACCATAAACCTTGAATAGGCTGTATATTACAATTGCTTATACTTTGTGACTTCTAGATTAGACTTCAGAAGCAGTTTGACCCTGCTGGTTTAATAAATGCCCTATGATGCTGGTATTGCTTTATCTTAACTGTTGGAGACTGTAAATCAATGGTGTCCAAACTTCGGCCCTCCTGATGTTTTGGGCCACAACTCCCACAATCCTTTGTCATTGGCAATACAGGCTTGGAATTCTGGGAGTTGTGGTCAAAAGCATCTGGGGGGCAAAGTTTGGACACCCCTGCTGTAAATCATAATAAAAGTATATTATAAATGATCTATATCAGTGTTTCTCAACCTGTGGGCCCCCAGATGTTCCTGGACCGCAACTCCCAGAAATCCCTCCCAGCACAGCGAGTGGTGGAGGCTTCTGGGAATTGCAGTCCAGGAACATCTGGGGACCCATAGGTTGAGAAACACTGATCTATGTACTGACAAGGCCATGTTGTTTCCCCCTTTTATTTTAATAGGAACTTCGGGATGATATGCCCTCCATTCTAGCGGATGTGTTTTGCATATTAGGTAGGTGTTCTTTCCCTGTTTTTGTGCAACAGAGTTACTTTTAGTCTGTAACAGCAATGCACCAGAGAAGATAGCTTAGTTATAATGGACTGAGAGAGAGAGAGAGAGAGAGAGAGAGAGAGAGAGAGAGAGAGAGAGAGAGAGAGAGAGAGAGAGAGAGAGAGAGAGTTTTGAAGAAAAAAACGATTTCATTTAAGTGTGAACTGAGCTGCTAAGTGCTGATGCCTGTGTAGCCAATATGGGGCTCTTGGGACATAAGAGTGAGGTATCTGCATGCTCAGAATAGCTGTCAAAAAGCATCATGTCTTGTGTTGCATGAATTGGTTGATTTAAGCAGACAGTCCATTGATTGAGCGATTCTTGTTTGTTGTCACTGATGCTGGACCCTTATTTCTTAATAATTTTTATACTTGGCTTTTCCTGCCAGGATGCTTCAATTAGTTCCTCTGGGAATGCTGGGCAGTATATAAAGGGAAATAATAAATAAATAAATAATGCATAGGAATGTTCAGCAAACGAGAGAAATACAGTAGACCCTTGTATAACAAATGGTTTGTATAACAGAAAAATTGTACAGCCTAAAAAATTCTGGAGAGAGGGGAAATTTGCTTAATATAATCGCCTATGGGGCGAATCTGTACAACTTAAAAAAATGGGATCACTCTGATTTCAGTGCATTCCTATCGGAAATTTGTATAAAGGAAAATTTGCTTAACACAATTCCATTTGGAAAGAATTAATTCCTTTATACAAGGGACCACTGCATTGGTATACCTGACAGGACAATCCGATACACTCAGAAACAAGTTCCATTGTTTGTGGAAGGTAAAATTGCAAACCTGCGTTTCGTATGTTACCATTAGTTACAATTTTGAAAACTGATTGACTTGCAGAGCAAATTGTAGAAAATTGTTCTTGCTATTTGAGCAAACCAAACATTAGAAGCTGCTTACCTGTGAAATGAAAGGCAGAGACATATTTCTGTAATAAATAATAATAATTTTATAATTATTTATTATGTTGTTTTTAATAGATATTGAAACAAGTTGTTTAGAAGAAAAAAGCAAGAGAGATCAGTTTATGCAGTTGGTGTTGGCCTGTTTGGTAAGTATTGCTCCGGCTTATTTTTTGCTTTCAGAAACCCTTGAATTTGAAGGGAAGTCAGGATGACAAAACTCATGAAGTTAAAGGTGTTTAAAGTTATTGCCCCTTATATTTTTGTTAACTGTTATTTGTGTATGGTTTTGTATTGAGATCATTTGTCATAAAATGACAATATAGTATTTCAAATTGGCTGTTTCATGGGAGCAGTATTTTTAAGAGTTCATGTATCATAATTAAAATGCATAGTGATTTTGTGACTTGCAGTCATTTCTCATGTAGGTTGCAAAGCTGAGTTTGCTAATAAAAGTACACAAAAGTTTAGGCTCCTCTCTTTTGCCTAATTTTCTGTGAGGATGATTCCCCCCCTCCCAATATAATAAAGGTGAGTTCTGCCACATGAGATCCCACTGTTAATCTGAAATGCTACAGCTTAGATATATACATTCTTACTACCCTGTTTTCCCGAAAATAAGACCTACCCCCCAAAATAAACCCTAGCAGGATTTCTATGCATTTGTTAAATATAAGCCCTACCCTGATAATAAGACCTAGTGATGGGCGTGGCTGTACCTGCACATACACACACACACACACACACACACACACACACACAGAGAGAGAGAGAGAGAGTGCACATTGCCCCTCCCTTTCCATCCATGACCCTTCCCCCCACCCCCTGTTCACTTGGGCCACCAAAGTTACCATACTTCGTAGCATGTTTGCTTGCAGTTCCTGTTTCCCTAAAATTAAGACCTACCCCAAAAATAAGCCCTAGTGTATCTTCTTGGAAAAAAATAAATGTAAGACAGTGTCTTATTTTCGGGGAAACACGGTATTATTGAGTTCTTTGTTCTCTCTGTAAAATAAAGGCCAGATGCTGCTAAAATAATGCATTCTTGCTTCTTTTTGTAACAGTACTTAGTTTCTGATACTATACTAAAAGAGCGCCTAGATCCTGATACGTTGGAATCATTAGGACTTATCAAGCAGTCCCAGCAATTCAATCAGAAATCAGTGAAAATCAAGACAAAACTTTTGTAAGTAGAAATACAAAGTCTAGTTGTTGTTGTTTTTAATATAAAATGCTCTCCAAATGGCAATGCTGTCTTTTGAATGTTTAAAACTTTGGCTTCGGGACTGAAAGACACCCTCTTCTCTATCTTAAGGTGCCTTGGCACAGATGTGAAGGCGTTGGCCATTTCTTCTTCAGGTTGCACTGTCTTGCGCCCTTGCAGACACTTGACTAGAGGATTCTCCAGCTATCGGGGTGGCTCTGTGTGTGCGTCTTTGGGTGATAGTGCAGGCCCAGGTGGAGACAACACACAGTCCTTTAGATCATAGTCTTATATGTCATATTTGGGATCCAAAGTGTTTACTAAATGCTTGTATTCCAGTTATATGTGAAGGAGAAAAATCAGTGTTACCACTTTCAGACCTATATGTTTGTTTCTTTAATGTAAATTTTCCACTTTTTATGAAGAGCACCTGTTAAATACTTTGGGCTAAATGCATTTGCTAATCCCAACTAGATCCATTTAACCACTTGCTGAATAACATCTCGGAACTGACATAAACCTCTTTCCTTTACTAAGACTGGCAATTGGGCTTAGTCCTTTGTTTATAATATATCCAGTCACAAGTTTGTGTGTGTGTTGGAATATCACAAAATTCAGATCCTTTAATTCTTATCTATCTAAGAAATCAAGATCTATTGTAACATGTTGGATTATTCATTGTTGTCCTCTATTTTTGATGTGTATACATGTATTCCCAGTATGGCACAGTGATAGAGTGATGGACTAGGATTCTGTAGAACAGAGTTTAAATCCTCACTTTGCCATGGGAAGTAGGGAGTAGAATTGGTAAAAGCACTCCCTATTAAGGGTTTCTATAAGTTTATTTATTTACAGTGGACCCTTGTATAACAAATGGTTTGTATAACATAAAATCTGTACAACATAAAAAATTCTGGAGATAAGGGAAATTTGATTAACAGAATCATTTATGGGGCAAATCTGCACAACATAACAATGGTCGTGATTAGGGATTACTCTGTTCTCAATGCATTCCTATGGGAAAATTGAATTAAAGGAAAATTTGCTTAACAATTTCTTTTGGAACGCATTAATTCCTTTATACAAGGTACCACCGTATTTATTTTTGCATTTCTAGACTGCCCGATTTCCCAGAAGGGTCTCTGGGTGGTTCACAACGAAAGCCAAATAAATAACAAATATTAAAGCAAAATGGAAAATAAAACAAAACACAAAACAGCGGACATATAAAAGCCAACAACATACTAAAAACCCGGCAAGAGGCAAACACAGGTTCTGATTTGTTGTCACAAAATACACAGATAAATGTACTGAATATCTTTTCCATTCCTAATATACTGTGTACATTTCGAGTTAAACACTTGAAATATTTAGATGTGTAATTGTTCTCTATATCAGATAAATATTACCATGCTTAGCTTTTTGTAATGTTTATATGTGTTGCCTTTGTTTTGGTTTCCTTGCTGTAGCTATAAACAACAGAAATTCAATTTATTAAGAGAAGAGAATGAAGGTTATGCAAAACTCATTGCTGAACTGGGACAAGATTTATCTGGAAGTATCACTAGTGAACTTATCCTAGAAAATATCAAATCTTTAATAGGTAAGATGTGTATGTTAAGACAATGTTGTTGCATACAGTATTTTTCATGAGTAAATGTATGTCTTATATTCATCTCTGCATTATATTTAATCAGTAATGGTCTCATTAGGATAATTTAAATGTTTTATTGAGTAGTTTTATATAATCAAAATAGAAGCTTTGCCTCCAGTGTTTTGGTTTTATAATCCTACAATCTATAACTTCTTTTATGTTGATATCCATGTTTCTTTCAAAGTGCTGAATTTTTGAAAATGTTTAATAAATTTCTGTTTTTAAGATATTGAATGCAATATTTTTTGACCTAATGGAAAATGCTTTTATTTCCCCAGTTGCCTCAGACAAAGGTAATCGTTAACTGCTCTTTCTCTTTAATAGGCTGTTTTAACCTAGATCCGAACAGAGTGTTGGATATTATCTTAGAAGTCTATGAATGCAGGCCAGAGTATGATGAATTCTTTGTCCCTTTGATTGAATCCTACATGTACATGTGTGAACCTCAAACACTTTGTCATATCCTTGGGTTCAAATTCAAGTTCTATCAGGTAATGTAGATAAATGTTGCACAAAATTCTGTTATGATATATTTTTAAATAATTTACATTTTGTTTAATGTCAATTATTAGTTTTCATTTTCATAAGCATGTCGGTGAAATTGCAGAGGCCGCCAAGACTGCCCTTTTCTGCTGGATGGCCAGAATATAAGTCATACAAGCAAACAAACATCTAAATGGTTACTGGTTGAAATTCAGTAGTGGAACTTATGCCACTGATCATGTCATCAGCTGTGACAACCGAGGGGGAGACATTAATTTTGGAAATTTGGCTTTGAGAGGGTTTCACCAGCAGCAGTGATTTTTAGAAATTAAAGGTTTTGTACCATTCTGCAGCCCCAACTGCCTTGCTGAAATATATTTATTTATTTATTTATTATTGTATTTGTACCCCGCTTATCTTGCCAAGGAAGGCTTGGGACCTTTGCAGAAAGAGGGATTGGACATTTTCGATTTACAGACTTGGTCTTGACTGATGACATTGGGCGTTTATACACGACCCCTAAACTCCGGGGCAAATGGCTCCCAGCTCCGGAGATTAAAAATGTTTACCCACCAGCTCCGGAGTTAACAGGAAATTAAGTGCAACCCCGCCCACTTTAGCGAGTCCCAGCGCAGCTTTCAGGTACCTGCTTTTTGGATGTGAAAAATATTTGATCCGGTGTCAGGATAGTGAGTGCGGGGCTCTCCTGGCTTCTGTTTGCTGTTTTTCTGCCCCCCGCCCCTTTAAGAGATCTGAATGCTGCCGGGAACAGAACGGAGGTAAGCCGGCATTCTTTTCTTTCTTTTTTCTCCCTCCCTCACGCAGCCAGCAACCAGGAAGTGCGGAGGGGGTGGGGACAGAGGAAGAGCGACGAACCCCTAAGATCTCTGGTCCGAATTTAAGTGGCCAGCGGATCTTAGGGGTCGTGTAAAAAGGCCCATAGTCAGCCTTAAGTTCTGCTACTGGATTTCAGTCAATATTTGTGACAGAAATTCAGACTGTTAGTTAATCTACAGTTAGTCACTGAAGTCAGCATAACATTTAACCTTGACTTGGCTTTTGATATTGATTTTAATGGAATCAAACAGTCTAGATTCATAGTTTTAAAGAATTTGAACCTATTTTTTGATATTAGGCCAATTTAATTAGAATATTTTATGTCAATAACATAGCTTTGTTCCTACTGATTAAATAATTTTTGAAATACAGTTACTTGCCCTTCTATTTTCCTCAAATGTATTGAATTACAGTTAACTGCTATTTTTAATATGCTACCTTCAAATTACATCTCAACATAAAAACAAATTACATTACTGCTGCTTTGATATGTATCTTAGGAATGAAGTTCTAAAATACATCTTCAGACAACTAATGTAATTTTTAATACATTGAACCATATGCAAATGGTCATGATCAGATGCTTTTCTGACCAAGTTCTCATTTAACAATGACTGAAGTCCCTCTAATACTTTTTCTAAAAGTATACTTTTCTCTTCAGGAACCAAATGGAGAGACACCTGTCTCTTTGTACAGGGTTGCTGCAGTTCTTTTGCAGCATAACTTAATAGACCTGGAAGACCTTTATGTACATGTAAGTTCTTCAATACTAGTTAACTGTGCATATGAATTATTTTTCTTGTGACTATTGTAGACTTGATGTGATTGGGTTAACAGTTCAGTTTTGGGGAGCTTCCCAACTCCTGCCCAAAGATGAAGAGACTTCAGTTTTAACAACATCTTTATATATCGGAATCGGAGGTGGCTCCACCAACACTTCAAAGGGCTCATCTTCCCCCAATAACTGGTGGGACTTAATCTGTCCCTTGTAACATCAAGGAGGGGTAGAGGTCCACCAAACCTCTCCTTGTTGGCAAGGTTATGAAAGGGTTGATGCTAGATTATAGACAGACTGCCACATCTTAAATAATATGCCCAAACTCCTTCCGATGTTCTTTATGTTGAAGGTGTCAACCCCTTAATCTCCCCAGTCTTCAGTGGAGTCCTCTCTTCCTCACCTTCCCTCTCTTGACCTTTCTCTGTTGTCTTAACCCTCTCTCTTTCCAATCAGAGGACTGATATGGCGGCTGGTGTCTTTTCTCTGCCTTTCTTATGTACTATCAGCTTAACCATCTCTTTTGTCCATGGATCTTTCTTTTCACTCCACTCCTAGCCCTCCAGGAGCAATATCTAGGGGCTGGTCTCCTCTTACTCTCTTGCTACTCCTTTCCCTTCCCGGCCTCCTCCATCTTGCCTTCTGTCTTCATATGGCCCACGTTCCTCTTTTCTCCTTCTGTTTCTTCTTCTTCTAGAAGAGAACTCCTAGCCTTGCTCCTCCTTCTTGGGTTCTACTCCTGGATTAGTTCATCCCTGTGAGCTGCCTACCTTCATTGGTGTATCCCTTCTCTTGAGGGAAGAGAGGATGGCACGCTAAGAAAGAGGTTGGCTTCCCTGCCACCTTACTCACATGTGACTTATAAAAAGTCATTTATTTCTGAAAGAAGATCATTTACTGAAAGATGGTGCCAGGTCTGTCCCTGTTCTAAAGCAGAAGTGGGCATTTGGGACCCTCCAAATACTGTAAGCCTCTAGTGTATCAAATGTGGAGGATTATGGGAGGTGGAGGGCTATAGGTGCCCATCCTAGCTTAAATACATTGGCGGGGAGCACCCAAGCAGATGGTACTTTGTCTCAGTTGCCCATAATCAGTAAGCTTCATAACGATGAAAAGTTTGCCAGTTCATCCTTACAAAACTGGTATCACTTGGTTAAAGAAAGGATGCACAAAGTATTTTCTGCAAAGTGCTACGTTTCAGATGGAGAATCACAAATGTATCGATCGAAGGCATGGCCTCAAAAGTTTTTGCCTTGAGGTGGGTAGAAGTTGTACAAGAATAAAATACATGAGCTGGAATAGATGGGCCCAAGAATCTCCAGACCTGTGCAAACAAGTGTTAGCCATATCTGTGATTCTGGGATTAATCCAAGTTCATAGGATCCCTCTAATTTCCATTCAGTCACACAAAGTTACTGCTTTCATATGTATTTAATCTGTTCCACTATGTTTAATTTTTTAATGTAATTGTTTAATCTTTTAACATTGCGTCTTATTGCGTCTTACCTGTGACTCAGGCGGGTGCAGGGGATAGAGTGATGGACTCAGGGGACCTGAAACCACATCCTTACTTGGCTGTAGAAATTTCTCAGTTGGATGAATGGTAAAGGTCCTCCACGCCTTCAATATTTCACATACTTTGGGCACTGTTTGGGTTGCCCTTTGTCAGAAGTGAGTTGGTGGCACTTAACACACATGACTTAAGCATCCTGGAGAGGGGAGTTTTGTTATGGAAGAAGGGTACTTAGAGGTACTTAAAGGTCTGTAAGGATGGGCTGGGAAAATAATTCCATATGTTAATAATCCCTATTTGGTTCTCTAGCTCCTTCCAGCAGACAGTGCTATTCTTGAAGAATACAAGCGAGAAATTGGCGAAGCTAAACAAATTGTACGGAAACTTACAATGGTGGTCTTATCTTCTGAAAAGACGGAAGAGAAAGAGAAGGAAAAGGAGAAGGAAGAGGAAAAAACAGAAAAGGTACATTCGAAGAATGTTTTAGAATTGTGAATCTAGGGCACTCCTTCTCATGGGGTCATATTTAAGGTCTGATTATTGGGCAGACTTTGCAGAGTATCCAAACACTTTAGCTGTAGAGCCGCGTTTCCCAGACTGTGTGCTGGGAGGTCCACCCACAGGTGCTACAGAATCCTCTCAACCTTCCCAAAGTGTTGAGTGAAACCATGGGTATGGGTCCCGCAAACACAGCATTTCTGCTATCCTGGGGATCTGCAGTCAATGGCCAGTAAGTAAAGGAAAACATGAAGGAAGAGCATTTGGAAACCACGGCTGTAATAGGATAGTGGTTAACTAGCTACACAGTTCTGATGGCAACAAAATCTATTTTGCCTAGAGATCTTGCTGAGGAGAGACTCTGTGACTAATGCACAGCTTTTGGGCAGACATGACAAGTTGCAAGCCAGGCAAATGTATACTCTGTACTCCAAATGAACTGTGCAAACTCAGTGTGTGTGAATGCAATACATTGGGGCAATGCCTCCTTTTCTTGAAGACCGCTGATGGATGAGAGACCTCTGCAAGCCTCTGTCCAGCCCATAAAACCCTTGGTGACAAGTTGCATTTCCTCTTGCATTCCTTTCCTCAGTAGACAGTTTCTACCGTGAAAATAGGGATGAAAGAGTGTTTGGTGTGTTTTCCATTTGTTCTATTATAAGAGCACGTGTGTGCAGATTTAAAGTATTAACTCATGCTGTTGATCACCTGTTTCAATACTTGGCCTGTGAGTGTGGCAATGGTGTAATAGAGATAAATATAATAAAACAAACAGGTTAAAGTGGAATTGTTCAGATAATAAAAATATGTTCCCCTGCTTGCGTATCTTTGCAGCCACCTGACAATCAGAAGCTAGGTTTATTAGAAGCAATGCTAAAGATTGGCGATTGGCAACATGCACAAAGCATTATGGATCAAATGCCTCCGTTTTATGCGACGTCACACAAGTCTATTGCTGTTGCTCTTTGCCAGCTTCTTCATGTGATGATTGAACCTCTTTATCGAAGGTAATAATGTCCAAGTCCTCAATAAACTGAATGAAACTATTTATTTACTTTATGTATGTCCCACCTTATTTCCAACAGAGGAACACAAGGCAGCACACAATTAAATATACAGTATATGCATACTATCACAATACGTGCATATATAAAAGACCTTTCAAAAGTGTTAGGAGTCTTTCCAAACAGTGCTGAATGGAGTGTGGCAGGCCCCTCTTAGCCATTCCGAAGCAATATAGGCAGATTTAGTGGAGCTGAGCTGTCCAAAGGGGGTCCTTATCCCACATTGTAGAGAAGCTTTTATGGGGTGCATGAGGAGACTAAAGATCTCAGTGAAGATGTTCTAGTCACCCTCTTAGGATCCAGGCCAGTTTTTAGGACTCTTTATCACTGTATATTTGTTATTCATTTCTGTATGACATCCCCAGTTTGGATGTAGGTTGTACCACATCTGGAGGACATATTAAAAAGTTCACAGAGTTGTAGTTTACAGTAGGAACATGCCTTTGTAATAAAATACTTTTGACATATTGTGCAGTGCTCTGTCTAAACCATATACAGTGGTACCCCAACTTAAGAAGAGCAGCTTGACTTAAGAGCAATTCAACTTAAGAGTGGAAAACAGTTGGCATTTTAACTGGTGCCTTACAAATTTTAGATATGGTCTGCTCGACTTACAATTATTTTTTTCCATTTTTTATTTTTTAACTTATTTTTTCAATTTATTTATTTATTTATTTTATTTATTTGTTGCATTTATACCCCGCTTATCTACATTGTGTACTCTAAGCGGCTTACAAGGCTTCAAGGCTTCAATAGCCACACAAATTACAAGAAATGCACAGATAAAAACAAATAATAATAACGCTAGACAAAGTTAAAACCTTATAGCACCTCAATAACTAAACAATGTTAGGCAAAATAGTTTGCGATGGCGGAGGGGAAAATAAAAAAAAAAGACTCAGTTAAGAATCGCCAAAGGCCTCCCAGAAAAGATAGGTCTTTAATGCCTTCCGGAAGGCCAGCAGGGACTCTGCAGAGCGCACTTCACTGGGGATGGAATTCCAGAGGCTAGGGGCCGCCACTGAGAAAGTCCGGTTCCGAGTACTCGTCCTCCAGGCTTCACGAGGAGTGGCGACCCGAAGCAAGTGCGCTCGCGCCTGCCGAACGGGACGGGCCGAGGTTGATCGCTGATTAGATAGGTATCCCGACTTAAGAGTAGTTCGACTTAAGAGCAGGCATTCGGAACGGATTAGATTCGTAATTCGAGGTACGATTGTACATTTATTTTTCTACTTTTCAGAGTTGGCGTTCCCAAAGGTGCCAAAGGGACACCAATATCTCCTTTGCCCAACAAGAGAGCTCCCAAACGAGTAGACAGCTTTGAAGATCTGCGAAAGGAAGTATTCAGCATGCTTTGCTACCTTGGCCCACATCTCTCCCATGACCCCATATTATTTGCAAAAGTGGTGCGTCTTGGGAAAGCGTTTATGAAAGAGGTCAGTAAGCTTTTTTCGCAGTCAAGCAACCAGTTTTGAGGGATGTTTCTGTTTCAAAAAAGGGGAAAGTTGGGGCGTGGGCTAGGTAGATGTTGTTCTTGAACTTTCTCCCTTTCCCCCTACCCCTTTCATCTTTTTAATTGCAAGAGAGTTCAATAGGTAGGTGGCTAAAGAGAGAAGAAGGGGTAAATATGCATTTCCAGTGCCTTAAAATACTAATTCACACAATGGCTGAAATCTTTGCTGGTGAAGATGTCATCATCATGGGCATGTTAATCTTTATTTTGAATTTAAAATACCCTATCCCTTCAAGTGTCAAGGCTCCTTCGGGATCTGTTTCCCCCCAGAGAATCCTTTGGGAGACTTTATAGGGAGTGTTTTGATGCTGGAAAAGCGCTGACGAGATTGCCGGTGGTGGTCCTGGTCCCACTGGTGCCATTTTTCCTGATATTTAAATGCTCCCACCTCGTAGCTCCTAAAGGCATTTCCACAGGGCAAAGGGTTTCCTAGGGAAACTCAGAGCCTGAAGGTGGGAGGAAGTTTGGAAGTTGTACATTAAAGGATCATTAATAAAGATTAATGTGGCCAGTGGCAACATTGTCACTATTTGTGCCTGGTAATGCTGTGCAACAGGATTGCCGCTGATAAAGGATTTTTTAAAAAAGCAAAAATGGATACTCTTGCAAGCAAAGATGAAAAGCTTGAATGAGCAGCTCAGAGTGGCCTTTTGGACCAGATGGGTGGGAAACAAACCAACCAACCAACTGAATATTTTTCTCTCTTACGAGTGGTGATCTTCTACTTTTTGAAGGAAATTTGGCAGGTACTTTTTTTTAACATAGAAAACCAAATATTTTGCACTGAAAATCTTGTTTTGGCACAGCATATGAGGCATTTCTATGAAAAACATGAATTGCATAGTAAATAGTTTTTCCATGCAAGAAACTGCGTATGTGCCTGTGTTGTCGCTATCAAAAAAGTGCTGTTCTTTTTTCATAAATGAAAAATATATATATTCTTGCCTAGAGATGGGAACGAATCTTGGTTCAGAGTTTCCCTCCCCCCCCACCTCCACCCCAGCTGGATGCTCCAGTCATGCACCGTGGTTCTCCTCGGGTCTGCCAGATCCTGGCCAGAGCATCTTGCTTCCCTCCTCTTCCTCCTCCAGCAGTCGGCCACTCAGGCGAGGAGGAGGTGGGGCAAGGATTCCCTGCGCCAGAGCCTTTGAGTGGTGGATAGCTGCTGGAAGAGACGGAGGAAGGAAGCAGACGCTCCTCTCTGGCATTGGGCAGGATGAGGAGAACAGCAGCGCTGGTGGGTGGAGAGTCCAGCTGGGGGAGAGAAGGGAGCGTGTGCCACCTGTGATGCCAGGAAGCAAAGCAGCACAAGCTCCCAGCCAAGGTGTCTGCCCATGTCTACTCTTGACCGTTTTCCCCCTTTTTTAGTTTTTCATCAGTGATTGTGAATATTTGTGACATTATTACGCATCAGCAGGATAAGAGTTTTTAAATAAAATGGTGTGTTTTATTGCTAGTACTTGTGTGTCCCCGTAATGAACAACAAATAAAAGGCTACTGTTGTCGATTTACTATGAAGGAGGCATTTACAGCCCTCTTCATACATACAGCAAAGTACTTTATGCAATTTCTCTGTTAAATTAGCCAGCCAGCATTCATAATAGTTTCTAGGCCCTCGTGTAACATACTCAAGTTAAATATCTGTTGACTGTTTAAATAAGCACTTGTTAAAAAAAAAGAGTTGAATGTAACAGACCCTTGACAGATAGCTAGGTAAGTAAGTGTGCTACTTGCTTTGTCTACTTGCAGAAGACATGTAGCATACTGTAAAAGACCTGTGACATTTCTTCCCAGTCATGGTCAACATCTTGACTGAACATTTGTTTCCTGGTGATAATGGCAGTGCTTATGTTCTTTACATCTCTGTTTTGTTTTTGATCCACCCACTTGGGATATAAATCTGTTCGGGGAATAAACCAATAGCTTGTGTTGAATTTTGTCTTTGATCTGAAACCATTATGTTTTTCTAAACGTTTATATTCCTTCCCCCACCCCCACCCCAGTACCAGTCAGATGCAAGCAAACAAGAAGATGGGGATAAAATGGTGAGCTATGTTAATATGTATTCTTGAAACAGTTTGTTATACTTCTTCACAGAAGAGAAACACCATATACATTTAATCTTTAATCCGGGAAGGGCATTGTAAAAGCTGAAGCTCACCAAGATGGTCCTATGCCCTGGCCTTTCAAGTATCCTGAAGGCCATGCTGTGCAATGACCTCTGAACAGATGGTGACCATTGTATTAGTTCCACTGTTTAAAATGCACATGTGCCCGTGTTTATCACATAAACCTGGGAGCACTAAGTTTATCCTAATAAATCTCTTGCTTACTGGATAGCACAGTGGGTTAGGCATTTGACTGGGGAGCCAAGGGTTGGGAGTTCCCCAGTGTTCATCTCAGAAGAAGAGCCAGCCTGAGTGGTCTTGGGCCAGCTGCCCAATCCCAGCTACCCCCCCCCCCCAAAAAAAAACAGGGTACGGTAAACCACTTCTGAGTATTCTGTACCTGGAAACCCTGAAAGGACTCACCATAAGTCAGAATTAACTTGATGGCACATCATTATTAATAATAAACCTCTAAACACCAGAATGATCAAGTTTGTTACCTACCCGTTGACTTTCCCTCCAAATAACAATTTTTTAATTTTCTCCTTTAGGAAGTATTATTCAGTTGCTTACTAAGTATTGCCGATCAGGTTTTACTTCCTTCTCTTTCCCTGATGGAGTGCAATGCCTGTATGTCGGAAGAACTCTGGGGGATGTTTAAGACATTTCCTTACCAGTACCGGTGAGTAATTATCCAGAGAAGGTTTATATGAAAAGTACAGCTTTTTGGAAAAAAATATTATTATTATTACCTAAACTTTCTGTCTTGTTTTGGAAATCTCTCATAGGTATCGTCTTTATGGCCAGTGGAAGAATGAAACATATAATAGCCACCCTTTGTTAGTGAAAGTTAAAGCTCAGACCATTGATAGAGCCAAATACATTATGAAGTAAGTTATAATTGTTTCCTATGAGGAATGTAGGTGGAGCTGTAACTAAGAAGCATCATAGGAAGGATACTGTTACACATCTTTTCTCAGTAATGCGTTCAACACAGCTTACTTCCAAATATTTGATAGAAAATAATAGCTGAAAAATGACCACAGGAGGTGGTGATGTCATCTGGCCTGGATGCCTTCAAAAGAGGGTCGGACAGATTCCTGGAGGAAAAGTCCATCACAGGTTACAAACCATGATGGAGATGTGTCATCTCCAGGCTTAAAACCAGAATACTTCAAGGGCCAAATGCAGAGGAGTGGTATGAAGAGACAGATAATCTAGTCTCGTGCGCTCCCAGACGCATCTGGTGGGGCCACTCTGAGATACAGGAAGCTGGACTAGATGGGCCTTTGGCCTGGTCCAGCATGGCTCTTCTTGTGTTCTTATATTCTTATTTTACTCTTCTTTAAATATCAGATGGCTAGAAAATAATTTTGGTCCCAGTGACAGAAGACACATTGAATAAATGATATATTTTAGGTTCTCAGTTCTGTCTGCTATTTAAAGATTATTATTATTATTATTATTATTATTATTATTATTATTATTATTATTATTATTATTATTATTATTATTATCATCATCATCATCATCATCATCATCATCATCATCATCATCATCATCACATCATCATACATCAGACAGATAACTACATTGGATGTATTGTTGTTGCTGTTGTTGGATTTATTGTTGCTGCTGCTGCTGTTGTAATCTGTTGTTAAATATTTGCCAAATAAAAACCAAATGAGAAACATGCTTGTCTGAATATTTGAAGCATGTTTGCAGAAAAATAAATTAATCTGAAGCTGGGACTACAGGGCTGTAAAGCTACAGAAAAAGATGAACTAAAGTGTAATGCTCTTTTCTAGGCGTTTGACAAAGGAAAACGTAAAGCCTTCTGGAAGACAAATTGGGAAACTAAGCCACAGCAACCCAACCATTTTGTTTGACTATGTATGTGGCAAGCTAAGTATTCACTATATCTTTGCTATTGCATGAATCCCCCATTGAATCATTCTATTTTAAAAGCATAGGCTATGCATTTTAAACTATACTAGTGACTGCAAAGATCATTTTTTTAAATACATAAACCGGAATTAAATTTAAAAGCATCATTGTGCTAACATAGTACATCTTCCTGAGATCTGTAAATGGTATTTTGCAAACCACAGAAATAGTTTTTATGACAATGTAAGGATTTCTAACAGTTTTGTGCGGCTGGAAAACTTCATTTCACTTGCTCTTTTCAGATTTTGTCTCAGATACAAAAATATGATAACTTAATAACTCCGGTTGTTGATTCATTGAAATACCTCACTTCGTTGAACTATGATGTCTTGGCATGTATCCTTTATCAGGTTCTTGGAATTGCTAATTGGTAATGAGTTATAAATTATATTTTAATTTGTAGTTTGTAACATTAGCCATCTTACTGGCTTGCTGTTTTAGATGCCTCTTTTAGGATTTCAGTTTCTAGGCTATGATTATGGCCCTTAATCATTTGAGTAATCAATTCAAACAACATACAGTTTATCTCATTTTTAACAGCTGGAAATTAATTTAGCTTTTTAATGTTTTTGTCTTGTCACTGTAGCATTAGCAGTCACTGTATGTTTTAATTTAGACTCCACACATTGCTGTTGGGTTATGCTTAAATATAGCTACACCTCTAAGATACACACAGATCAAAATCTTGATGATTAATATAGTAAATTGGACTAGAGTAGGCATGGAATTTGTTGAGTCAGTCCATAAGGTCCATTGATTCAAATTGACATACTAAAATTGACTTGCTCTTCGTGACCCCCATGTCCATGGAGTTTTCTTGGCAAGAATATTGGAGTAGGTTGCCAGTTCCTACTCCAGGTGCCTATGACACCTGGTGTTCCCTGGTGGTCGCCCATCCAAGTACTAGCCAGGCCTGGCCCTGCTTAGCTTCTAAGATCAGAAGAGATCGGATGTGCTCAGGACATCTAGGCAGCTCTATAGCAAAACAAAGCCATTTGAATCAAAGGAGCTTGTGGAGGAGTGGAGTCACTAAGTCCCTCTTGATTCAGTGGACCTAATTTAGAGTGATTTACTGCCCTAAGTAACAGGATTTGGGCCATCGGCTGCTCCATCATTGAGTGAGGAAAGTGCGGCTTTTGCCAGACCAGCCCCTTAAGTGTTCCTTATTGTGTCTGTTGCTATGGGAAGATGTTTATGGAGAAGAAGTGTGCAATCTTCTAGCATGTTGAGTTAGAACTGTATATGAGGTGAAGAGGAATACACACTTGAGAACCACAAAAGAGGCCATTCCTCGAAGTGTTCAGCATTCTGTGGGCTTATTATGCTGTGGGGTCAAGGGTGTCAGTTCAGCTAGCAAATGTATGACAGTGGTTTGCTCACAGAGAATGTACACCACTTGAGCTTCATGGAAAGGTGGATGCTGTATTATAATTGATGTTGATGACATGAGTATGAGAGAGATCTTGCTTAACCTGAGCAAAGATTGCATAATTGAAGCACTGGCTAATCCGGAGAAGGAGAGAATGAAACACGACGACACTACAATTTCCAGTTGGCTTCAAAGTCAGTATTTCATTTTTTATTTTCTCTTGTAATTTAAACTGCGGATACCACTTAACGTTTGCTCGTTATTTATTTATTTATTATTTATTTATTGAACTTGTATCCCGCCCATTTTCCCAAAGGGAACTCTGGGCGGCTTCCAACAACGGACCAGACAACAGTCAACAATACAAATACAAGAGACAGTTCAATAGCTAAAAATACCTTACACATAATGAATGCAATAGACAATCAGACAACATATTTCAATATTTCAAATATTAGTACGTGGCTTTTTTTGTCCAAATAAAACCCACCAGGTACCTTAATGTTTGTTAAAATAGAACATAATGAAATGAGTGAGATAATTGCTGGGTAGCTGAGAGGTTTGAGTATCTGGCTGCAGAGCCAGAGGCTCCTTGGCAAGGCCTGGACTTGATGAATTCATAGGGTCCCAGCTCTGCAGTTCTAAGATGCTGCTGCTGCTGAAATAAACACGCACGTGTAAATACTACATGATGCCAAAATCAGTAGATCTCTATGCCTCTTCTCAAATAACCGTGGTAAATGAATACCAATCAATGTGAGGGATGCCGTACGAGTCAGAGGGCCTAACTATAAAAATTAGGAGGAGGAAGTGAAGTGTTCACATCTTGGAATAAAAAAGTGCCATGATGCCACTGTTTATAAGACCCCTTCATGTAGAGCTGCTCATTCTGAGAAAGGTCCTAGGACAGTGTTGGTGAACCTATGGCATGGGTGCCAAAGGTGGCACTCGCAGCCCTTCCTGTGGGCACCCGACATCGCCCCTCCACAGCCACCTGTATTCAGGTTAAACTGCTGTAATGGCACTTTGCAAAAAATTAGTGGGTTTTGAATCGCAATTTGGACACTCGGTCTCTGAAAGGTTTGCCATCACTGTCCTAGGACCTAGTATGTGGAAAGGCTTCTTTTCCTAATAGACATAATTATTTTTCCTGACTTAAAACATGTTGGATAATTAATGATATTTCTCTTCCAATTTACTCCAGGCTTAGCTAGTTTTTGTGGTGCTGTTTTTCGAAAATACCCTATAGAACTGGCGGGACTACTTCAGTATGTAGCAAATCAACTCAAGGCTGGGAAAAGGCAAGTACAACGTTTCTAGTCCCCCCCCTTCCCCACAAATCTCATAAACTCTAGTTTTTTTCCCAGCTTTTAACACTGCTTTAATAATGAACTTGTGGATAAATGGCTGTTGCAGCATTTAGCTGTGTCTTCCAGGGCTGAACTGAGAGTTCTGCATGACACAGATAGATGTGCAACTGCTTGTAAAAACCCAATTGCTCTACTCAGTGGGCCAGATTTCTTCCATGGTGAACAGTGTGGCTGTATATCCCCTTTAGGGTTGCTATTTGCAGTTATCCTCCTGTTCCTGCTAGCTGAACCTTGTCATAGATGAATACACCTGGATTGGAGAGAAGTGCTCTGTACTTGACATGTACAAAATTTCAGCAAGCTCTTATTGTTGGTTCTTAGATGGGCCCTAATTTTGCACAGCTGGGGTCGGAAATGCTGAGTGCTAAGTTCCTGTTGAGAACGCATATGACTGAGTCTTTTCTCATTTCCCCCCCTGTAGCTTTGACCTGCTTATTTTGAAAGAAGTGGTACAAAAAATGGCTGGAATAGAAATTACTGAAGAGATGACGATGGAGCAACTCGAGGCCATGACAGGCGGAGAGCAGTTGAAAGCAGAGGTTTGTTTGCAGTTGGAAAGGGAAAAAAAATCTACGCATCTTACATCCAGTGCTGGTAGTTTGGGATGTTCTGCCAGCAATGAAGTATTTTTTGGAAGTAGATGAATCATATGTACTCTCTGCTAGGAAATTAAAAATATCAGCTAGCTACTACAAGAATGTAACAAAAATCTGGATCTGTATTCATGTGACAGCAAGATTCATAATACACTCATCCCTTGACCATTAATAAGGTTGCTTGTCCTTGAGAGAGGTCAGTCAGTCAAGAATGTTTTGTAAATCTACCCATGCCTTTTTTCTTGGACACAAACTTTCCCCCTTGGCCTGAGCTATCCGTAACTACTGCTGCCATTCTTGACTAGCATTTTAAGTTCTGAAACCCCACTCTTAATCCTTCTTAGCAGTGGACCCTGGGTAGAACTAACAATAGTTATGTCTGGTGTGCAACACAGCAGCATTAATCCCCACAAAAGGTGGGGCAGGATTTGTGTTGGGTAAGGGCTAGACTAAGTGATTTTTGCTTCTTAGTTGTTTTCCTGTCATTGACTTCCTGGTAGATGCACCAGTTCGTAGTGTCAAAGAGGACTCATTGATAGTGATGAAGAAGGTCTTAATTTGATAAAGAAGAAAAGTTGCTCATAACGTTTACTCCTTCAGGTGTTCGATGTGTTTTTTGTTTTGATTTTGCTTGCCGTGTTTTAGTGTGAGCTGTGTTTGTTTTTTAATCCTATTAGTATTTATATACGTACTGTTTTTAGCTTTAAATATTGCATTCTTCTTAAGGAGAAGAAGAGTGGCGTAAAAATATTATAAATGAATGAGTAAGTGAATTGATTATAAGGCATTGAGTGAGTCAGAATTTAAGGTACCTTAAGACTAACTAGTATTACATTTGAACCAATTAAAAGGGAGCACTTTATTATGAGAATTGAGAATGTTCCTCTTTCACAAACCCAAATCTTCACGCCTAAGGGTAATTTTTATTTTAAGTTTTAGCAAATTAGAGTTTGTTGTCACGTTGGAATGGTTGTTTGTGCAGTTCAGGATAGTAAACTAAGGCATTTTTCTGGTTTATAGGGCAACCACAAGTCATAGTCCATGAGCTGACATGTGTTAGAAAAAGCCTTGTTACTCCAAATAGAAACGAGGGATTTGTGTTATTGGACTACAACTCAGAATTTTCAAGAAAACATATAATACCAAGCATGGCAGGGAAAACAAGAGAAGGAAACTCCAGGCGTCTTGAAGGCTTGATCTTGTAGTGGAAAACTTTTGGTACTTCTGTACATCTCAAAGCACAGATTAATATCCATATTGAGTCTTTTTTTTTTAATTGCCTTTTTCATACTTTCTTTTGGTCAGGGTGGATATTTTGGCCAAATTAGGAACACTAAAAAATCATCTCAGAGGCTAAAAGATGCTCTTTTGGACCATGACCTTGCGCTTCCTCTGTGCCTTCTCATGGCTCAGCAGCGAAATGGTGTGATCTTCCAAGAAGGAGGAGAGAAACATTTGAAGTTAGTGGGGAAACTCTATGATCAGGTAAGCAGGAGAACAACAAGAAGGGTCGTTTATTCCAGACATCCGTGATTTGGATATATATTTTCTTGATTTTTGAAATACTATGTATTAGTTACAAGTATTTTTTTTTCTGCTGTAAAAAGCCTTTGCTAATCTCTAATATCCCTGCATTTTTCCATTCAGTGCCATGATACTTTGGTGCAGTTTGGCGGGTTTCTGGCCTCCAACTTAAGTACAGAGGATTATATTAAACGAGTGCCTTCCATTGATGTTCTCTGTAACGAGTTTCACACCCCTCATGATGCTGCATTTTTCCTTTCAAGGCCTATGTATGCACACCACATTTCGGTAAGTCCAGATAGTCATTTGACTTGCACTCTAGATATGCAGTACAGACAAATTTATTGAAAAACTGAATCTGCCATTCTACAGATCCTTTTAAGAGTGCCTTGCTGAGTCTAGCAGGATCTATTTTTTTCCATGGCTGATGCCTTTCATAGTTATTCTGAATTAATTCCTTGAGCTTGCATTTTTGTGTCTGATAGCAGTAGGTTAAATAGAAAGGGATTTGTATTTTTTTTGTGAGAAATGGATAATTAAATACATGAATGTGGTTTTTTTCCCTTTTTAAAATCAGTCAAAATATGATGAACTGAAAAAAGCCGAGAAGGGGAACAAGCAGCAGCAGAAAGTTCACAAATATATTACATCATGTGAGCTTGTGATGGCTCCGGTTCATGATGCAGTGATCTCCTTGCACCTCCCAAAGGTCTGGGATGATATCAGTCCACAGTTCTATGCTACATTCTGGTCACTGACCATGTATGACCTTGCTGTGCCGCATAGCAGCTATGAACGAGAAGTCAATAAACTTAAAGTCCAGATGAAGGCCATTGATGACAATCAGGAAATGGTATGTGCTGCGTTTCAAAGACGTTTGAATGTTCTAAATGCTTATTTATTGCCTACAACGTTTTCATTTCCTCTTGACCAACATACTGTGTAATGAATCCGCTCGAATGACACAATGACTGTATCCAGAAATAGGTTTATCACAGACAGGCCTGTTTTTCTATGCAGTTTTAGTTATTATCATCTAGTGTCCGCTTATTGAGACTTGTGTTGCGAAACTGTTCCCCAGGTCTCCCCACCAAAGATAGAATAGGGACCAAAGACCACAAACTAGAACAGCTTTCCAAGCCTGGTGTTTCTGGTCCTGTCACTTTTTTGTGTGAGCTGTAGAAACTGTTTTCATCCAGCAGGTCTTCCAGAGATGCATTTTTTTTTAAAAAAAATAAGGCCTGGCAGTTGTAGTTACTTTCATAGATTTGTTATTTGTCTTTTTAGGAATTGCTTTCATGACTGGAAGTCGTGTTTAATTATGTATTTCTAAAATAGAAAAGGATTCCCAATGTGGTGTAGTGACTAGATCAGGGGTCCTCAACCCAAGGCCCCGGGGCCGGATGCGCCCGCCAAGGTCCTGAATGCCCCTGGACTGAAACCCCCCAGGACCCTCTGCTATGTGAGCAAGAACAATTGCTGAGGCAGTTCAAATCCCCCAACTACTGCCCAGATGATCAGCATGCTGGAAACTCAGTGGGAGGGGAGTCCCCCACTCCCCCATCCACCCGCCAGATGGAACTGCAGCTTAGTGGGGCAATTTAAAGCAGGAACATTGGCCCCAAGGCCCTGAGGCTCCAAATATCTGTGGTCCGGCCCCCAGTGGTGTCTGGGGCGTGGTGGACCGGCCCGCTGTTTGAAAACTTTGAGGACCCCTGGACTAGATTTTGGTGTGCTGGACTAGGACTCCGGAGAACAAGGTTCAAATCCCCACTCGGCCATGGAAACTCACTGGGGGAGTGGAACTGGTGGAAACATTCCTCAAATATCTCACCTTGGAAGCCCTATGAGGGTCACCATAACTCTGTTCCAACTTGATGGTATAGAACACACATGTGCACGCACACACATACATGCATACGCACACGCAAAATAGAAAAGTAACATCTAAAAATCCTAGGAAGTAATATACTTTATAATTTAAAATTTGCAGTAACTTTGTATGAGATCTTGAACTTTCTTTCAGGTAACCCCCAAATAATGACAGAAGTACCACCAGGAGTGCCAGTAAACTGCAGAAAGTGTTCATGGGTTGTAATTGTTGGTCATAATCCAGCACAAACATATTGTGCTTCTGTCTTTGTCACTCCTGGGTAATCACTGGCCAGTTGCTAAATTAGACACCACCACCACATTTGTTCTGATTTTTAAAAGACCTTGCACATAAGGCATGAGGTGTCATAGTTCTGCACATTTCCTAACGGCCCAGTTTGTCTTGTCTGCAGCCTCCAAATAAAAAGAAAAAAGAGAAAGAGCGTTGCACAGCCCTTCAGGATAAGCTCCTCGAAGAGGAAAAGAAACAGTCGGAGCACGTGCAACGGGTGCTGCAAAGGCTGAAATTGGAAAAGGACAATTGGCTTCTTGCAAGTAAGTCACGTGGCACTCTTCTGTTCTTCCCCTAGTTGTTTTGGTTCAACTGTAAAACTTTGCTTTTGAAACCAGTAATGTATTTTTAAAATATTATACATGAGTGTCTTTGCTTTAACTGTGGTTGGTTGTGTGGCCCTTTTCTGAATGCCCTCTCCTCCTCCTGGAAAGTTCCTTCAGTCTTACAGTATAATAAAGCAAAGGGTTTCTCTTAACCAACTTGGAGGGGGTCTCAAGAAAGGTTACATTAAAGGGAGGAAATTGAATTATAATAGAAGAATAGGATGATGTAATTGGAAGAGCCTTGTATGGCCATCAAATCCAATACCCTGATGAATGCAGGAATCCAAATTGGAGTCTATCTGATAGATGGCTGCCTAACTTTCTCTTGAATGCCTCCAACATTGGAACTCTCATCACTTTCCATGGTAATTGGCCACCCTGTGACGCTGCTCTCACAGTTGCAACATTTTTCACGATGAAATCCAGTGCTGAAACTCATTATTCTGTATCCTGCACTCTGGGATGAACAAGAACAAAAGATGATCTGGACCCCAAAATGCCTGAGTTTCCTTTCCGGAGTTTTGAAGTCTGATGTGATTTCTTCATATTTCGACTTGACTGTATCATTTGTTGCCACGTGGATGAGCAGAAAGGAATTCATCAGTGGGTTTTGTGAGCAATAGCAAGCCTTCTGACACATCCCTACTCAGTCATCTAGGAGAGACAGCATATTTGGCACACTGAAGGATCTTCCCAGCATCTTCAGTTTCAGTCTGATGCACGAGAGACGCTACTCATTTTTGTAGGGGGTGCCTCATTGATTTTGCTTGGCTGAGCTTCAGCCTCATATTGTTCTTAGACTTAACTGTTCTAATGCTGTGCTGTAATTTTTAAAGTATGGGACTGGGACTTAGGAGATTTAGTTCTAGTTTCCATAAAGAACAAGCTTGTGTTAGCAAACTCCATGAACTGAATGAGCTATAGATTGAAGCTAGAGATATTACTGGGGGGGGGGGGAGTGAAAAAGTGATACCTGCAGTAAAAAGAAAAGAAAAACCTGGATGGTTGACAGAAGAAACACTTAAAATTCTTAAGGCCAGGCAAGAAGCAAAAGTAAAAGTTGACAGAAGTAGGGTCTGAATACTGAAGGATGCTTTTCAATGGCTGCCATAAGGAGACAAAGAAGACTATTGTGATGGCTAGTGCAAAGAAATAGAAGAGAACAGAGAGGGGAAGGGTGGGTAAGGAGATTTGTTCCAGAAGAGCCAAGAAATCAAAGGACTTAAACCAAGATTAGGAATGTACACTTTCTAAAGCGAAGGTAGAAACAGTACTCCAAAGACCTCTACAGAAGAGATTAAAGGAGGAATGCTATGATGGAAAAAAGCAGTTCTAGAAAGTGAGGTTAAAGCTGCTTTGACAGCACTGGAAAGGAGTTATATAAGAACCACACAACTTTAATGTTGGCAATGAAGAAATTGATATTGTTAAAAGATTGTGTATATCTTGGTATTGCTGTCAAGAAATAAGACTGAAGGGCAGGAGTGAAGGAATTAGAAAAGACTGTAATGTGTCCCTGGAGATTTAAGTTCACGATGACTCACAAGATCATTGGACGCATCATGAGAAGGCAGGGTTGCCTGGAAAAAACAATGCTGCCACGGAGGGTGGTGGAGTCTCCTTCTTTGGTGGTTTTTAAGCAGAGGCTGGATGACCATCTGTTGGAAATATTGTGAAGGGGTTCCTGCATGGCAGGGGGTTGGACTAGATGGCCCTTGAGGTCTCTTCCAACTCTATGATTCTATGATTCTATGTTGGGAAAAGCTGAAGGGAACAGAAAAAGGAAGACCAAATAGGAGGTGGATTGGCTCTCTAAAGAAAGCCATGGATTTGAGTTTGCAAGAGTTGCTGAGGAATGTTGTGGGCAGGATATGTTGGAGGTTGGTCATGAATGGGGTCAGAACTTGATGGCACAGAACATCCTGCAGAGCTATGAACTCCAGATGGTGATCTTAGGTGGTGCAATTACTTCCGAATCATCTTCCTCACAGAGTTGTTGAGATGATACTTGGGGAATAAGCCCCATATAGTCTTGGAGAAAATACAGGATAAATATCCAATGAATTAATAATGATAAATAATATTCATGCATCATGTACAATTGTACATGAATCAAGGGGCTTCATTCAGACCTAAACATCTCAGTCTGGGTAAATCAAAGCTTAATTGGAGTTGGAGTTGGATGGGCATTTCCTCTTAAGTTTTACCACTTCATCCTTTCCATTTCACTAAAATGAAAATACACTTGAGAGTTTCTGTGCTGGATTTGTTTATCAAATTCATTTATGATGGGTGTTTAGATGGTATTAGATGTATTGGTGACATTATAACTCCTTTTTTTTTAAATATCTTAGAGTCCACAAAGAATGAGACCATAACAAAATTTCTGCAGTTATGTATATTTCCTCGCTGTATTTTTTCCGCCATTGACGCTGTTTACTGTGCCCGGTTTGTGGAACTGGTACACAAACAGAAGACACCAAATTTTTCCACCCTTCTTTGCTATGACAGAGTAAGTAGTTCTGGGTTTTGTTGGTTCCTGGTTTTGTTCTGACATGTTTAGAAACAGCACTGGACTTAATCTGTTAAGGAGAGGCATTCTTGCTCGAGTCTTCTTTCTCTGTAAGAGTGGGAACCTTTTTATCTGTAAGATTTGTAAATGGGAACTGCGAAATGACAAAGAGACTAAGCAGGCAAAATATATCTATCAACTCATGGGCTCTGAGCTATCTGTGACGGATCAGGAAAGACATCTTGGTGTGTTGGTGGACAGCTCAATGAAAAATGTCTACCCAATGTGTGGCAGCGGTGAAGAAGGCCAATTCCATGCTAGGGATTATCAAAAAGGGGATCGAAAATAAAACAGCCAACATTATAATGCCATTATACAAAACAATAGTAAGGCCGCACCTGGAGTCTTGTGTACAATTCTGGTCACCGCATCTCAAGAAAGACATAGTGGAACTGGAAAAGGTGCAGAAGAGAGCGACTAAAATGATTACTGGGCTGGGGCACCTCCCTTATGAGGAAAGGCTAAAACATTTGGGGCTCTTTAGTCTGGAAAAAAAGGCGCCTGAGGGGGGGATATGATTGAGACGTACAAAATAATGCAGGGCATGAGTCAAGTGGATAGAGGGACGCTCTTCTCTCACACACAAAATACCAGAACTAGGGGACATACATTCAAATTGAGGGCTGGGAGAGTGAGAACAGACAAAAGAAAATATTTTTTACCCAGTGTGTTGCGCCCCATATACTGCGGCTCCAGTATATTGTGGGATCCACCATCTCCACCACCACTTTTGTGATGGTGGCCCCAGTGGAGGCCTCTGAACCCAGTGGAAGTCCTGGCCAAGGAGGCCCCGGACCCATCCACAGGCCTCTGGGTCTTGTGGTGATGCCATCCACATACCATGAATTTTAATTTATCATGGGTGGTTAGGGAATCTAAGCCCTGCAATAAACGGGGGACTACTGTACAGCCGTTTCTGACGTCACTTGCATGTGGGAATTGACCTCTTTGTCCAGCAGAACATACAATATATATATTGATGCCAAAGAAGGTCAGTCTTCAAGGTGTCAACAGAGGAACCTGCGTTTCATACAACAGATTGATGTGGCAACACCCCTTTCCCCCTCCTAAATTTAGCAGTGTGGTTATTCCAGAAGATGTTATTGTAATTTTTTTAAAATCGGAAACAAGTCTTATTGAATTAATTATTTTAAAGGGCTACAGTTGTGAGCCAAAAAAAAACTAAGTTTCCTGGTCTTTAAAGATATTTGATGACCAACCGGTTTAAGACAGGGTTAAGAAAGCAGCAGTTTTGTAAACTGCTATTGAAACGAGGCATGTAATTTTTCAGCACCAATTTCAATTTTGGATTATTCATTTATTTATTTATTTATTTAAAATATTTTTACCCTGCCTTTCTCCTTAAAATGACCCAAGATCACTTGAACCTTTTCAACTGTTTAGTGTCCAGGTTTTTCTAATGCCAGAAAGTAGGGGTTTATTTCTAATTTCATTGATATACTGCTGGAGTAAAACTACCTGAAGAGCTGGAAGGATGAAAACGGTCTTTATTCCATAACACATTTTTATGACAAGTAATGTTTAAAAATGTCTTGCAGGTATTCTCTGATATAATCTATACAGTGGCGAGCTGTACTGAAAATGAAGCTAGTCGATACGGCAGATTTCTGTGCTGTATGCTAGATACTGTAACACAGTGGCATAGCGATAAAACCCTTTATGAAAAGGTACGTAAAACCATTGCTGGCTGGATGGCTCAGTGGATTGCTCCAGAAGGATCTCTCCAAACTGGGGCAGTGGGCTGCGAAATGACAAATGCGTTTCAATGTAGCAAAATGTAAAGTAATGCATATTGGGGCAATAAAGAGAGAGAACGTTCTTCTCCCTCTCACAAAATACCAAAACTAGGGGACATCTACTCAAAACTGTGGGTTGGGATAGTGAGAACAGACAAAAGAAATGTTTTTTTAACCCAGCGTGTTGTTAGTCTGTGGAACTCCCTGCCCCAAGATGTGATGGCATCTGGCCTGGATGTCTTCAAAAGGAGATTGGACAGATTCCTGGAGGAAAAGTCCATCACAGGTTATAAACCATGATGGAGATGTGTAATCCCTAGGCTTAAAACCAGGGTACTTCAAGGGCCAGTGGTATCAGGAGACAGATACCTAGATTCATGCGCTCCCAGAGGCATTTGGTGGGGCCCCTATGAGATATAGGAAGCTGGACTCGATGGGCCTTTGGCCTGATCCAGCATGGCTCTTCTTATGTTCTTATGGTTAGCTCTCTGGCTAGGCCAGAGGTTGGGAGTTTTATTCTCGGCTGGGCCTTCTCCCCCAGGCAAAGAGCCAACCTGCGTGGCCTTGGGCAAGCTGCACAGCCCCAGGGAAATTCCCTTTGATATACAAAGTGCTTTGGATTAATTTACAAGCATGTTTCTGGAACAAATTATGCTCGCAAGCCAAGGTTTTACTATACTTGGAGAGACGACAATCAGTGTTGCAGGTTTCTTGTGGAGAAAGTGGAACAGTTGTGTTGTCACAAATAATAGTAACTAGATGTGTTTATACTAAAATGGTTCAGATTTAGCAGACTAACTGACACATCAAAGCTCTCTATTGCATACGCATAATAATGGACTTCCCTTGGTGCAATAAACAGAGGGATGTAGTCACACTATTTCAGAAATTTAATCCCATTTCATAAATCATTGCTTACGTATAATGCACCTTGGAAGAGTCTGTTGAATTTTTAACGTTATTCTGTCTCTGAGATCATTCAGCCTTTTGCAGCCCTAGCTGTACCATACTCTCTTGTCTCTCTTGGCCAAGCTCTTCTTTATAAGTCACTTTCGTCCTTAATTATTTATTGAATACTCATAATAGGTTTTGTTTTACTCACATGCAGGAATGTGGCAACTATCCAGGTTTCCTGACTATATTGCGGACGACTGGTTTTGATGGCGGGAACAAAGCTGACCAGTTAGATTATGAGAATTTTCGGCATGTGGTACACAAGTGGCATTATAAATTAACCAAGGTAACCTAGTGACATTGAGAAGCTGAGGATTTCTGTTTATGGGTTTTTCAGTAGCAATGAAAGCCTCAAGACTCCCATGTTTCCCTCTCCTTTCTAGGCATCAGTGCACTGCCTCGAAACGGGTGAATACACACACATCAGAAATATCCTGATTGTGCTGACGAAAATCCTGCCGTGGTATCCCAAAGTTGTGAATCTAGGACAGGCTTTGGAAAGAAGAGTCCATAAAATTTGCCAAGAGGAGAAAGAAAAGAGACCTGATTTATATGCATTAGCCATGGGGTAACAAAACTTTACTTTAAAAACAGTGGCCATATAATATACAGAAAGAAGCACAAGTCTGATTTAAAACAAAAAATGACTTGTTTTGACTTGAATGGGATGTGTTGCCTGATCTTGACGGGTTGTGTGTTTGTTACCCAGAGACTGAGTGAGGCTTTGGGATTTTATTGTAGGCAGTTATTTATATGAGGATGTTTCTTAGGCAAGCCCAGTTCAAAAACCAGTTTTTTAAAAAATTTTTGTGTAAGTTTAGATTTTGTGTCTGTCGCCAGTTCCCCTCTACTAGACCTGTTCAGTCATTGGCTGAATGAAAAGTGAACACCTCTGTAAAACCCACCTAGCCAGTGGGTCTGCCCTCCTTGATACTAGCAGTATAGGACATTGGACTCTAGAGGTTTGGATGAATCCGTATTGAAGAAGGAGTAAATTATTAAAGTTCAAAATAGATACAGACACGACTGTATTTGAAAATAGCCTATAAACCTTTTAAATTATATCTAAAGTATGCATGTATTAATTATTTTATTTCAAACTTTTGTACCCTTAACATTAACCAGAAAGGTGAGTGTTTTACAGAGACCAACAAAAAGAAAATCACCACACCAAAACCTCAGGTTTTGTCTTTTAAAAAATGCAAAAGAATGTGAGTTGACAGGGAAGAGGAAAAATGCAGACCTGAACCTAGTGGTTAGTTAGAAAGTTCTTACAAATGACCAGGTGGGCTAGAAACCAGTCCAAAGAAGAACCATAATTTGCAAATCTTTGGACCGATTGGGCTGTTGTAATGGCTGCTGCCAGGTGACATTCAATAGAGCAGTAATTGACTGGAGCTTGTCTCCGAATAAACTCATGGCAGAAGCTCTGCACTGGGAAGTTGGGAAGTTCCAGGTGATAACTGATGGATGGAGAAGCCTCATGGAATAGGGCAGCATTCTTTCGCGGTAGCACAGGTAGCACCCTCACATCCCTTTTCTCCTTCTATGGGTAGAGTGGCCACTGCCCTACCACGTGTGTGCCATACTTTGCACCACCAATAAAAATGCCAATCTCCCTTTTGTGCTTCAGAGAATCTTTAAAATGCAAATATGTCTCCTGCGAATGCTAACAGTGTTTGCTTGGCTATTTAAGAAAAAAGCAAAAAAGCAAAGTGTTCTGCTTATATAACGCCCCATACCACTACAAGTAGTCTCTGGGCGGTTTACAATTTTAAATACAGTGTGCAGGCTACACATTGCCCCTCCCCCCCTGCAAGCTGGATACTCATTTTACCGACCTCGGAAGGATGGAAGGCTGAGTGAACCTTGAGCCTGCTACCAGGGATTGAACCCAGGTCGTGAGCACAGTTTTACCTGCAGTACAGGCATTTAACCACTGCGCCACGAGAACAGGGAACTAATGTGGTGGCTGAGGTTTTGAGGTTCAAGGTTTCAAATGGGCTCTAAGATGTTAAAAGTTATTTGAAGGGAGTTCTATAGAATGCTACCTATCAGATGTTTTGGTGGGAACATGATAAAGGAGTGGAACAGTCGAGCCTGTAATTTGTTTGTTCCCAGCGGCTATCCAGTTACTTTCTTGCTTGTTGGTTGGTTGGTTTTGTGCCTGCTTAACATTTTGTGCGACTTTCAGCTACTCTGGACAGTTGAAAAGTAGAAAACATTGCATGGTCCCTGAAAATGATTTCCACCACAAGGATCCACCCACCAGGAACGCAGTACCTACCGCTGTACAGAACGGGCCAGGTGGAGCGGGGCTCCCTCCATCGCTCACCATAAATGCAGCTAAACTTGAAGAAAGCACCGCCGAGGAGCCTGGTACGGTAGCTGCAAAATAGACAGCGGCACTCTTGTAATCGGAGTGGGGCTGTTTTCACAGTCACGTTTGCTTATAGATCTCTAGCTAATGGTGGTCCATGCAAGCCCTCTTGGGAAGACATTGGGGTTTCGTGATAGCGGCTTAGAATTTGCTTTCCTTCACGTTTAAAGGTGTTTCTGCAGGTCTCACGTGTTGTCTCTTTATCAGTAAAGCACTCAGTACTACTAATGGGATTTTGATTTTGATTTGTTTGCATTTACTTTCAGTGCTGCCTCTGAAGGTATTTATCTCACAGAAAACTACTCTGACAAAGTGTCTGTGAACCTGAAGGTCCTTCAAACGGGCCTATTGGTCTTATCATAGTGGAGCAGAATAAGAAAATGACTGCTTGCTTTAGATTTCTGGCTTGTGAACAAATGGCTTGTGAATAGTGGATGGGCATGAATTGCAGTTTGGAAGTCCGGCCCAGTTTGGCAGGGCACCCACATACTGGTTTTGCAAGCACAGTGCACTCCCCTCTCCTGCCCCCTCTATCCACTCTCCCATTTCCCAGATACCTTGCGCTTCCCTCCCACCCACCTTCCCCTCCTTAGCGCGGCTGCCCACTCTCCTCCACCTCCTTTGGTGGCTGCCCACTCAAATGATGACACAGGGTAAGGAAGCATGCAGCTCTGCCAGTGAGTGGGCAGCAATTGGAAGAGGGAAATGCATTGTGCCCACAGAATATCTATGTGGACACAGAGCCAAACTGGCCGGACTGTGGTTCTTACCCATCTCTACTTAACAAATGAATTTGGGAACTGAATCCACTTACAAAGGCAGAAGGGAATTAAGATCATAGGCAACTTTTAATTCAAGCAGGAAAAAAAAGACACCTTGTCCTTCCCTGCACAGCTAAGCATTTCTTTGCTCAGATCACAAGCAGATGTTCATTAATACCAATGGGTCATAGAAATCTAGTCCTGGTCTTTATGTGATGCATATTATGTATGTGTTAACCATAAGACTAATATAGTTGAATATTTGACAAGAAGGAAAATCCTCATGTGTGCTATATATTTTACTGTGCACCCATTTACAAATAACCATCTTGGGTCTTATGTTGTGACTGATTAACAAGGGTAGAGTAAAGTTGCAGTCTTGTTCGCACTTACACACCTGAAAGTGCCCTTGCACTGAGTGGAACAGAATTGTGGAGAAATAGTCGTGCAATCATACTATGATTGTCCGTACTTCTTTTTGCTCAGAATAACAGTGTGAATACATTCCCCAAGGTTATTTGTTTGTGCACTGTAATATTTCATTATGGGAAGGTCATCTCTCATCACTGTGATATTTTTGTTTTGTTTTACTGGCAGATAACAAATGCCATTGCTCAGTAGATTTATTGGGATATTAAACAGAATGTAATTGATTTTGCAGTCTTTATCTTCCAGTTAGAAATGTTACTGTTCTATTTTTTTCAGATAAATTAAAGGAGAAACCTCAGGGTGCTGTGAAAGTGATTAATAAGGCTGCCAATGCAACACCAAAGGTGACCACAAGCAATGGGAACAGTGCTTCGAACAGGTGTGTGCTTGCCATCACCCTCTCTTGACCCTGTAGAACACCTTGCAAAAATTACACATACCAGTTAGAGTTGTGCAGATTAGTGTTTTTTTTTCCCCAACTAAAAAGTTCCCAAAGTTCTCCAGGCCTTTGTAGGAGATCAAAGGTGGACAAGAGCCCATTGTGCAACTATGTGCGTGCAGCTCAAGTCTGCACTTGAGGTGAGCAGAAAGACTATTTCAGAAGTGCTTTCCCTCGGGGCATTCGCAGTTGCTTGCGCTGAGAACATGTGTCCAGTTGTGCATTTGCAGAGGGCAGTTCCTTTTTGCCAAGCAATAACACCCAACACATGTACACCGGCGTGACTTCGTGTTACGTCACCATGTGCAAGACACTGACTCTTGCATGGATATTAAAACTGGATATAAAGCTTGGGGAGAAACAAAGGTTGTTGTTCTTGTACTCTTATCTACATGGTAGGAAGAAGAACATAATTACACTTCTTAGAATCATAGAATAGTGGAGATGGAAGAGGCCTATAAAGCCATGAAGTCCACCCCCCCCCAAGTAGGAATACAAATCAAGGGATGTCTGACAGGTGGTTGTCCAGTGTGCCAGCAGGACACATAGGGGAAAATCTTCAGGAAATCATGGTCTGACGAAGAGAACTACAGTTTTCCTTTTGGCTTCTGTGATTCAACACTTGAGTTAAGTCCTAACTCATAGCCTCATTTCAAGTATTTGAGTGCTGGATGGGAAAACCGTCCCTTATCAGTGCACATGCCCAAAGGTCATGGAGTACACTGAGTTGTTGTTGTTGTTGTTGTTGCTGCTGCTGCTGCTGCTGCTGCTGCTTCTTCTTCTTCTTCTTCTTCTTCTTCTTCTTCTTCTTCTTCTTCTTCTTCTTCTTCTTCTTCTTCTTTGCCTCCTAAGTAACATTCACTTCTTCCCATGGGGAAAAACATGTTTTTGATGATGGGTTATGGGAAACTTATGGGACAGGGAGCTGCAAAAACAGATACAGAGAGTTCCACTGAATATTTTGTTTTGTTGAGGCTTGATCAGGTGGCTGGCACCTGTGTCAGAAACATGATCATTATGGGATAAGTAGCTTGTAGCAGCTAAACGTTCACCAAAAAGCTATCATGTGGGGAATTATGGCTTCCACCACTGGATTGGGAGAAGTGAAAATTGTTGGTGGCACTTCTTGTGTCACCTTGCCACTCCCCTTTCCAGAAATTCACAGCTCCTCCATTTCAATTTAGAAAGGGGTGGGGTACTTCTTGCACTTTTATTGAAGTGAAGATGCAAGATTGAGCCCCCCCACTTTAAAAAAACAAGGAAACTAAATCTAACGATTTAATATTACTCTTCCATTCCCTTTGTTTCATGCAGCAAAGTGATAAAAGAAAAAGAAGACAAAGAGAAATGTGGGAAGGAAAAAGAGAAGGAGAAAAAAGAGAAGACTCCTGCTGCCACTCCTGAGGCCAAAATACTTGGGAAGGATGGGAAAGAGAAACCGAAGGAAGAGCGGACCAACAAAGAAGAGAAGCCAAGAGATACTAAGGAAAAGACGCCTAAGTCTGATAAAGAGAAAGAAAAAACCAAGAGAGAAGATAAATCATCCAAGGATGAAAAATCCAAGATTACCGTGTCCAACACTGAGCCAAAAACAACTATAGAGAAGGAGAGAGAGAAAGAACCCTCCAGAGAAAGAGATGTAACCAAGGAGATGAAGTCCAAGGAAAACATGAGAGGAGGAGAGAAGATGCCAGTTGCTGGGTCCTTGAAGTCACCTGTTCCCCGATCAGAAACATCCGACTCTGAAAGGGGTAGGTTGTCGATCAGGGCATGTTTTATTAAAGGAGAGCCGAAAGGTGGATTTTGATAGGAAGTTGTCTATGCCCTGTTTAAGTTGCAACATTTAGATCTTCGGGAATTGTTTTATTGGAAGGCTGGTTCATAAAGTTGAAAAGCAGCCAGGTTACTAGATCTGGGTGGCCTGAGTATCTGAATAAATGTACCTTACAGTGCTTGTGGGATCAGCAGCCCTGAGAAGGCATGACTGCTGATGATGTGAGTGCTTGAAGCCTATTCAGCTGAAAACACTGAACCAAGTATCCTTCATCTTGTAAAAAAACAACAACCACCCAAATACGTAGTTACAAGATGGCGGATACTTGGTTCCGTAGTAATATGAGTTAGAAGGATCTTGGAGTTGTTCTAGATAACAAGACGAATATGACCCAGCAGTGTGATATGGCTAAATAAAACAGAAAAGAAAAGAAAAGAAAAGAAAAGAAAAGAAAAGAAAAAAGAAAATGTGATTTTAAGCTGCATTAACAGAAACATAGTTTCCAGTTCCCATGAAGTCATAGTTTCCCTCTATTCAGCATTGGTTGCACCTCATTCTCCAGTCACTGTGTCCTCGTCTGGACACTTCACTTTAAGAAATATGCCAGAAAATTGGAACAAGTTCAGAGGAGGGAAACAAGGATGATCAGGGGACTGGAGAACAAGCCCTATTATTTATGGATTATTTCATAAATCATTATTGCCTCGGGAGGCAGGGACTGCTCCAAGGCGTTAGGCATTCAAGAGAAAATTGGACGACCCTCTGCCAGATTAGTTTAGATCTGGGTTCCTACGTTGAGCAGGGGGTTGGACTTGATGTCCATATAGACCCCTTCCACTTCGATTATTCTATGATTCTACCAGGCACTTCTTCATTGTGCTCAAAACCTTACACACTTTGAAACTAATGCCCAAATATGGTTGGATGTTTCTAACACTAAGGCAGTGGTTCTCAGCCTGTGGGTCCCCAGAGGTTCCTGGACTGCAACTCCCAGAAATCTTCATCACTAGGTGAGCTGGCCAGGATTTCTGGGAGTTGCAGTCCAGGAACATCTGGGGACCCACAGCCTGAGAACCACTGCACTAAGGAATAGATTCATCTTGTTGTTAATTGAGTAATACCTAGTTATCTCCCTTTCTCCCTCTCTCTCTCTCCCAGAACAAAAACGTCGCAAAGTTGATACCCATTCTTCTCCATCGCATTCCTCAACGGTAAAGGTTAGTATCGCCTGAGGAAGGCCGCACCCATTTTCAGGGTCTCGTGTTTGGAATGCCAGTGTCCGACTTCCTTCAAGTTTTATGCCAAGTGGAGCCACTGGAGGTTTCATGTTGCATTAGAAAACACATTCCTTTTCTTGGTTGGTGGACTCTTTTTTTCATATTAAAAAAATAAAATATATATATATTTTTAAATTAGAAAAGGAAATAAAACCTTCAAGGACCTAGCACCGATGTTGTAAATAGAGTTTGGAAGTGTCAAGATGTTTTTTTAAAAAAAAAAACACACGCAAAAGTGCCTCACTGTTTTTAAACAGTCAGATATCTTTTTTGGAGTGCAGTGGTAGCTACAAGCAAATGAATCTTTCGCAGCGAACAGAGAGGAGCCTGTTTTCCTGCATTGATCGTGAAGAATCTGCAGCGCTGAAGAATTTCTGGAGGATTTTACGGGATATGCGATACCTCTGAATTCAATGAGCATCATGCCGCTGTGTGCCTTCCAAAGAGGAGCCTTGAAAAGGAGTTCCATTTTAAAAAAATCTCCTTGCTGCTCAGTTCTCCTGTAGTTGTGTGTGTTCAGTGAGCAGGCAGCTTCGGTTGCACCTTCCCTGCGAGGTTTGTTTATATTCCAGTGGGTTCCCAACCTCTTGAGCTCTGCGTTGCGCTTAAACCAGATGCGGCAGCCAAAACCTTCCGCCCAGCAAACGAGAAAACCCCCAGCAGCCGAGTGCAGCGCAAATCCATGGCTGTAGCCTTCTTGAAGACTCAGGGTAGCCATTCCTTGCTCCATGTTTATATTTTTGTTTCTAAATCATCTAAGCTCATGGAATCTTTGAGTTTGCAGTACGTTGAAGCTTTAAAACTGTAAGTTACCGATACTTCATCAGAGCACTGGGATGGATTATGTGGGGATGTCAACAACATGTTGCCAACATTTTAAAATATTATTCCACGTCTTAAGACGTTGGCTTAAGGTGTAGAGAAGTAAAATTATTTGTCTTATTATTGGTCATGGGGTTGCAATCCTTCCTGTGTTGGGTTGGAAGGATACTAGTGAGATATAGTTCGATACAGTTATGTGTGCAGCAGAGACTGCATTATTTATAACATGACATCCTTTTTACATTTGAGGGAGCAATGTGTCCATGAAAGGGCACATCCTCTACCTACTTATTAAATCAGGGAGATGTGTACGTTCTTCCCTGTTCTGTAATTCAGCCAGAAGTGTAACTTTTAAAAAGTAATTTGTAACATGGGGGTGGCAGGAAGGGGGTTGGATCTTTTTTTTTTTTAAAAATTAAAATAAGTAATAAGTTTTTTTTTTTTAAAAAAAGCACAAAGCATTTGTTTATGTCTAATTTGTAGCCTAATTAGCTTAGATGTGTGTATATGACTGCTTGAGAAATATTAATACTGGATTTATTCCCCAAAAGTGTAGCTGTTTTTTTGTCTCGAGGGCATGACTTCCGCTTTCCCAAGTTCCCGTGGTTTCTGACAACTTGTTCGGGCTTATGTGTCATCTCCATTCATTTTCTGCAGGACAACCTCAGCGAACTCAAGGACTCTTCAGCAAAGGTTTGAACCTTTCAGTCACCCACAGAAAATTAACAAGACTAACTTGTACAGTGGTAGCTATTGTATGTTTACGTGGATTAGTAGTGCATTTGTTGGGGCAGCAGGAGGCGCTGTAAGCTGTGTGTGAAAAACGAAATTGGAGTAGATCACCAATTGCAGCACTAGGGTGCTGTCCTGTGTTTAATTTGGTATGTTCCCGGTTTTTAAATTTGTTCCAGGGTATCCTGAAGTCCCTGCAGAGTTTATCATGGAGAAGAGCTGTACTGCCAAATGTGTTTTCCTGAAATAATATTGACCGTCCACTGCCGATCTCCTCCTGCAGTGTGCACTTCCCACTTAACACTAGTGGTTGTACAGTGGTACCTCGCAAGGTGAATGCCCTGTAAGACGAATTATTCATAAGAAGAATGAAATTTCCAGGGGAAGGCATTTTTCACAAGACCACACTTTGCCTATCCGATGTTTTGATTAAAAAAATTGTCTTACAGGGCAGGCGTTTGCATTTCATGTGCCCACAACCTGAAGTGGTTCTGGATGTATGAATTTCAAAAGCCTGCCTGCGTTTCATGCCTGTAGCATCCAATCCGTGGGTATTACAGGGAAGGAAAGGCAGGCTAGAAGCTGCCTCCACCTCCTCTTCGCCCGAGTCTTGGCACAGAGATCTAGGCGAAGAAGAGGTGGCTGTCCTGATGCAGAAGGGGACAAGCGGTTGAGTCACATCTCTCCCGCTCCCACTTCCTGAGTTGAGGCAGCCAACAAAAGGGGGGGTTCCCCTGCCCTAGCCCAGCAAAGAAGGAGAAAAGCGTCCCCCCCTCTGCTGGGTTGGGGGTAAAACCCCTCAATCACCAGCAGACAAAGGCTGCTCCATGCACCCAGCCAGCCAGCTGATTTTGACAGCTCTGAGCTGTCAAAATCAGCTGTCTGTCAGCTGCAGGTGAGGAACAGCCTTCTGCTGTCCCTTGATTGAGGGGGTTTTATGCAGCCTTTCCATGGGAATGCATCGAAAACCCCTCCGGAACGAATTAATTGGTTTTCAGTGCATTCCTATGGGAAATCGTGCCTCTTAAGACAATTTAAGACAAATTGACCCATTAAATGAATTAAATTCATCTTAGGAGGCACCACTGTATTATCATTTCAGGCACAGCAATTATGGGACCCACTAGTCCCCTACATGAATTGACAGCAGTCCTCCTACAACCAGGAGCAAGGGAAGAGTCCCGATGCTCTTGGACTACAACTCCTGTTACCCCAGCCATTTGCCTACCTCTCTTTTAAAACATGTCAAGAATTCTGTGCACAGAGAAGCCCAACTTCTATGGTAGATGCGCTTGGAGATAGAGGGTAGGAAGATGATTTAAGCAGTATATTGAACATGAAAACGAGTTAGTGAAATCAAAATGCTTGGAACACACGGTTGGAAAGTCTGATGCTTGTCAGCACTTTCCAGACACATCTGGAGTGCTTCTGGTGTTTTGGGGTTTTTTTGGTGTGTGTGTGTGTGTTGTTGTTGTTGTTGTTACACAGGATTGTTAGACTGAGCAACATTTTATTGGAAGTTGGAATGGCACTATGATCTGCATTAACTGCATTTTTTGCTTATGTACAGATGCAGGTCACATCTTTTCAAATATTGTTTTTTCATGGGGAAAAAAGCAGTGTTTGACTTGTGTTCCAGACTGCTGCAGTTGTTTTTGCGCTTCTATGGCCTGTTTGCCTGCCCTCTATCAGAGATATTTCTTCTATTTTTACTGGGTGTCAGCTGCAAAATAATTGTATAGCTAAAGCAAGGTAAAGAGTTTCCCTCAAAATCTGTTGGATTGCAACTCTTGTTAGCCTTAGCTAGCACAACCAGTGATGAAGAAGAATGCTGGGTGCTACAGTCTGAAGGCCTGCACTTTGTCCACCCCTATTGTAAATGAATGCAAGCCCCTGTTGTTTCCGATCACAGCAGTTCCATCCATAGGCACCGACTGAATCTTCTGTACAATCTTCAAGGAACACCCTTCACAGAACAAGTTCACAGCAGGCTTGCATCTACAGGCGTGCAGTTATGTATTAAAGAGATAGGACTTGAGGTGGGATTTGTGAAAGGCAGACCTGGCCACTTATCTAGTCCAATAATGCTGGTAGAGCTGGCTGAATCCAGGAGCACCTAAAAGCTGGAAAAAACTGAACCACTATCCTGCCAAATAACACTACGTGTTTGAATACATCCTACCTATATTCAGTTCATGACCACACTTGGGAAGGACTTAAGTGTAATCACTTATGATGATAGTGTTGTGTTCCAGATGATAACACTGATTTCTCTCCAGATGGCATAATTCCAAGTGATGTAACCAATGAACATCAGATAATATTGAAATAATTTAATAGTTCCATACAATAAAATAATGGCTGCTGGACTCTTATTTTTAAGACAGGGTTGCAATGTATGGCCTTTTACACACGGGGGGGAGGGATGGTATTACGTTTGATTAGGCTTCAAGAATTTCTGTAATAAAAGGACTTCTTCATGGTATACACACAAAAAGGTGTTCTTTGCCTATGCAGATAACCTTGACAAGTGCTATGTGCCTAAGCCTCACGTCTCCTCTGTGTAGCTTGTATGCTCATGTTCCACACACTTCCCTCAGTCCTTGTTTGTCTCCTGCACTGTATAGTTCTTCTCTATTTAAAAAGGACAAAGTCACTCTTTACACTGACATAATTTTTTTTTAAACTGTAGACAGTGTCACCATTCAAACTTTAATACAGTGGGCCCTCGTATAACAAGCGGTTTGTTTAACGGAAAATCCGCTTAAAGGTAAAAAAATCCAGAGATGGGGGAAATCGCTATGGGGCAAATCCATACAACAGAAAAACGGTTGTGATTAGGGATTTATCAGTTTTCAGTGCATTCCTATGGGAAATGGGTACAAAGGAAAATGTGCTTAACAGAATTTCATTTGGAACGAATTACAGTGGTTCCTCAACTTACAAATTTAATCCGTTCCGAATGCATGCTCTTAAGTAGAACTACTCTTAAGTCAGGTACCTATCTAAATTTTTTAAAAAAAAAAGTTAAAAAAGAAAAAAATATTTGTAAGTCGAGCAGACCATATCTAAAATTTGTAAGGCAGCAGTTAAAATGCCAACAGTTTTCCCCTCTTATGTCGAGCTGCTCTTAAGTTGGGGTACCACTGTAATTCCTTTATACAAGGTACCACTGTACTACCAACCTTTTATCCATCATCAAAACAAGCATTGCATTGCATAACCTCAATGTTAGAAGAGCTCTGGCATTCTGTTTGTCAAGGACAATAGTTTGCTGGCCCCAGTATCTTCTTAAAGGTTCTCAAAATAAATCATGGAGTTTATAAAGATAGCCAGCCCAAGTTAACATCCCTTTTCAGGTCAAAAGGCATTTAACAAGATCAGTAACATCATTGGCAGCATTTGAGAGATGGGTAGATATTCAAACTATTGTAAGACATCCATGATTTCTAACATTTGTTAATCATAATGGACTTGACTTAAGGGTGTCAAAAAGAAGCTTCATCTGGCAGGTCAGTTTTTACATCTGTTTTGGCATGACACCCACTACCAGTAATAATAGTTTGCTTGTCACCCATTGGTATGTGTACATAGAGACCATGAAGAACCTGTGACAGATCCTTCAGGTGATCTCTATTCACACAACCCACCCACCTCCTCACCATGTTCCCTCCATCATTGTTCAGATTTGGCAGCAGACGAGGAATGGGTGGACTGAGAGAAGTGAGCAGAGCGTGCACATATAGACTGCAGAGAACAGACCTGAGGCTTAGACTCTGGGAAATTTCATAGGCTCATCTGCGTAGACATAGAACACCCATTTGTATGAATACATAGAAGACCATTAAAGGAACTGTAGATGCAGGTGGGTAATGTCCTTTTTGAATACACAGGAGGTTGCCCTGGTTTAGTTTTCTTTTAAATTGTTTTCCCAGCCCACTTACTACTTGAAAACGTCATACTCCAAATGGCATTATTTTATTTTTGTTGACTAATTGAAAACCTATGGGCATTTTAAAGTTGAAAATGTTCTTTAACCGTACATCAGTAGCTTCTGCTCAGGTTGGATATATGCCTGCTAGGCATGGGCCTTTCATTTTGTAATGGGTCCGGTTCCAAAACAAATCATGGCAGCACAGCTGCTGTTTGGAACTTGGACCCACCCTCCGAAACAAAATCACTCATTGACTTACCTTGCCTTACCTTGCGCGGAGCTAAACTCCAACCAGGAAGTAGCCTCCAACATGTCATCATTGCTTGTCCCTCATGCTGGCCAGTCAGGAGCTGTGCAGGGACATGCATCATCCCGCCTCTCTGTCTGATTTGCCAACGTGAGGGAGAAGGAACATTGACGCATTGGAGGCTGCTTCCTGATTGGAGTTTAGCTCCGTGCAAGGTAAGGCAAGTCAATGGGTGATTTCATTTTGGAGGGTGGGTGCAGGTTCTGAACAGCAGCTGTGCTGCCGTGATTTGTTTCGGAACCAGACCCATTCCAAAATGAAAGGCTCATGTTCCTGTGTTCATATATAAAGGAAATGGTGAAACTCATTGGGTGAAAATGAACTTTTTATAAGCAGACGCACATGCTTTTCTCAGTTTCAGATTTAACAGACAGATAATCATCCAGACAAAAGAAGACTAAACAATGTAAAAGAAAAATCAAACAAATAATTGGCCATCAAAAGAGAAAATGGATTGCAAATTGCGTAAAATGCAGCCTACAGCCCCATTCCTGAACCGACAACTGATACACAATAGAAATGATGTGCCTTGAGTTTGCGTTGCTTCACTTAAAAAAAACTTCAACCTAGAATCTACACAATTTCAGTGCCAAATTTTGGACCACAACTCCACAGTCATTTGTCATTTGCAATATAGGCTTAGAATTCTGGGAGTTGTGGTCCAAAGCATCTGGAGGGCCGAAGTTTGGCACTGAATTGTGTAGATTCTACCGAAAGTTTGGCCACTACTGGTGTAGATGAAATGGTTGCAAATGACTATTTTTAAAGGTAAAGGTAAAGGTTCCCCCCGCACTGTGTGCTAGTCGTGTCCGACTTTAGGGGCGGTGCTCATCTCCATATTCAAGCCGAAGAGCCAGTGTTGTGCAAGTCCGTGGCCATGTGGCCGGCATGGCTGCGCGGAAACACTGTTTTACCTTCCTGCTTTTAACGGTGGTACCTATTTATCTACTTGCTTTGGAACTGCTAGGTTGGCAGGAGCCGGGGTTAACAGTGGGCGCTCACTCCGCTGCGTGGCAGCCGGGATTCGAACCGCCGAACTGCCAACTTTGTAGCTGATTGTTTCGGCACCTTAGTCGAGCCACCACACCCCCAGTTTTTAGCATGTGCTAAAAATATTAAAGAAAATGTACTTTTAAAACGTCATACAAGTCTCCCTATATATTACTAGTACTGAAGTAATAGGACATTCTTCAGTGTTCTATTCATTTTAAAAGGGCTTTAACTCTTTTCTTAAAGCATATATGTGGCGGTGTCAGTATTAGTATTAGTACTACTATTGTTGTTGTTGTTATAGATCACAAATAATAGTGCATTTAGCAAAACTTCATATTGGCAGCCTGTTTCAATATGAGGTTACCTGTTTTCTTTTCTCGATAGAGATATTAAATGAATTCAGGTTGCTTTTATGTCAGTAACATGTTATAGTGTTTTACGGTATGTTTATGCTGAACAATTTTTGCATCTTTGCATTTTGAGATATTGTATTGTTGTTTTCAGAATGCTCTGTTAGGAATAGCTGAGAGACCTTTGCAATCATATTTCAGAATGTTGTCTCAAGAGATTGTAATTATAACCAGTGACTTTTAGAAAGTTGCATTGACCCTTGATAATATTGCCTTGATTTAACAGCACTACATTAATCACTCTGCTCCAACACTGTCCAAGAGTAAGGAGAGAGAAGTGGAGAAGAAAGATTTGGACAAGTCAAGGGAAAGATCCAGAGAAAGAGAGAAGAAGGAGGAAAAGGAAAGAAAAGATCGAAAAAGGGTTTGTCATAATAGCTTAAATATAGAGTTCTTTATGATCCATAGTTTCCTTAGATCAATCTCTGATTTATTTATTTATTTATTAGACTTGTATACTGCACCATCTGGCAACAGAGGCCACTCTGGACAGTTTCTCATTATGTTGATGACTGAATACATAGAGCTTTTTCCTAACATTTGGGGTGCATACAAGCTCCTTAAAAAGAAGCAGCTACAGTGGAACCTAGAGTTAAGAGTGCTTCGACATCCAAATTCTTCGACTTATCAGCGGAAATAATTGGAAATGGATGACTAAAAAAACCTCAAGTTATGAGAGGAATTTCCTTTTCAATGATTTCCGTTCAGTACAAAGATCTGCCCCATGCATGCTGTGCATAGCGTTTCCAGAACCAGGGCATTGGTTTCCAATGGTTTCCTTTCAGATTGGAAACCGATGCCCTGGTTCTGGAAATGCTACACACAGCATGCACCGGTGGCACTTTGTACTGGAAAGCTCTGTTTGACAGATCCGGCTAGTGGGGAGTGAGGACGGCCCACACTCTTCACAGCCAGACCTGCAGAGTCGGGAGGAAGGGGAGGAGTGTGTTTGTGTGTGTGTGGGGGGGGGCTGCCGCTTGCCTCCCAGAAAAAAAATCTCCTGAGAGGTGCACAGACAAACTAGAACCAAGAAAGCAGCGCTGTTTGAATTTTCCCAGTGCTTTCTCGGGTCTGCCTTTTTGCAGCTCTCAGGAGACTTTTTTCTTTAGAGATCGGGCTGTCGAAACAAAACACAGCTGAGAGGCGGCCGGCAGCCCCCACACACGCAAACACACACACGCACGCACACACCTCGTACTCCTGACTCTGCAATGTTTGTGTGTGTGTGTGTGTGTGTGTGTGTGTGTGTGTGTGTGTGTGTGTGTGTGTGTGTGTGTGTGTTTTGCCCGCTGCAGCCGAAGGGTCTTTGGGTTTTCCCAGCTTCTGCCGTAGCGGGTGTAGGAAAGGGGAAAGGGCCTTGCAGCACACGCATGTGCGCACGCACACACACACACACACACACACACACACACACACACACACACACACATTGCAGAGTCAGGAGGTGTGTGTGTGTGTGCGCGCGCACGTGCATGGGGAGGCTGCCACCCGCCTGGGCTGCACAAACATGCATCTGTGCCTGGGATCTTCTGGGATGCATGCATGTTCGTGCAGGCCTGGCTGTTTGTAAAGGAGGTGCCCCTGCCTTCCAAATTGCCCGGGCTGCGCGAACATGCATCCGTCCCAGAAGATCCCTGGCACAGATGCATCTTCACACAGCCCGGGTGGTTTTGAAAGCAAGCGGTGATGGTGGATCGCCACCACCGCTTCCCTTGCAAGCCTTCTGGGCCGGGTGAAGATCAATGGGTCTGCGCTCTGCTCAGCAAATGGGCGGGAAGAGTTTGATCCCATTGATCTTCACCCAGCCTGGGAGGCTCACGAGGGTAGCGGCGATGTCGATCCGCCGCTGCCACTTGCCTTCCAAACTGCCCGGGCTGCACAAAGATGTGTCCATCCCTGCAATCTTCGCCCAGCCCTGGCACCTTGCGAGGGAAGCGCTTGCCTCCAGGCCAAAGATGGATTGGGCCAGCCCGGAGGTAAGTGCTTACCTGGAGGTAGAGAACTTACCTGGAGGCAAGCGCTTCCCTTGCAAGGCACCTGGGCTGGGCGAAGATCCATCGGTCTGTGCTCTGCCCAGCACTTTTATGGCAGAGCAAGGAATCCTCCCCTTCATCCGAGTCTCTGCGCAGAGACACAGGCGAAGAGAGGTGGCTGCCCCCTCAATCACTGGCAGCCGAAGGCTTCTCCATGCAACCGAGAGAGAGACACCTGATTTTGACAGCTCTGGGGAGACGACAAGCTTCAGCTGTCCCTTCATTTAGGGGGATTTATATAGCCTTCCCTTAGAAGTGTATTGAAAACCTATTAGTCTGTTCCCTCAGGAACAGATTGATTTTCAGTACATTCCTAGGGGACTTATGAATTGCTCGACTTCTGAAGATGCCTTCGGAACGGATTAATTGCGTAAGTCGAGGTACCACTGTAGTTCATTTCAGTTGTTTTAAAGCATGAGAGATCTTCTCCCTACCCACACCTCACCCGGTTATGGGTGAATTTTTGTATTTTGTAAATCTCTCTTTGTTTAACGGACTGGTGTTGTATCTATTTAGGATCATTCAAATAGTGACCGTGAAGTGCCCCAGGACTCAACAAAGCGTCGGAAAGAGGAAAACGGAACAAGTACGTTCTCTTCCGTATTGTTTCTCCTTGATTATGCTTACCTGGTTTCACAAAAGACCTAATTCATGCCGTATTTCTCTTTCTCAGCTGGTTCCTCAAAACATAGCAAGAGTGAAAGTCCTTCTGATTCTCCTCGCTCTAGTGAAAAGGAAAAGGAAAAAAATAAATCCAAATCTTCAAGCAAAGAAAAAGGAGATTTGATCAAAGTGGAAAAGATGGAGAAAAGCTCCTCCGGTAGCAAAAAGGCAAGGGGAACCTTGGTATTGTTTACTGGCTGAAACCCTTTTGCTTTAGTGTCGTCAGCTGCCATTGAATCAGTGGAACTTATGAAGGTGTTGCTGCATCACATCCCTTCTGATTACATGGGCTTTGTCTGGTTGCCTCTTATTACAGTGGTCCCCCACCCTTTCGCGATTCATATACTGCAGTCCTGCTATATTGCGGGACCCCAGTATATGAAAAAAGGCCCCCTGGGGTAAGGGGGGAAAGGCCTATTTCTGGCCTCGCGTACTTACCCCAGGACTGGCGCTGCCCCGAACCCTCCAAAACTCATTTCTGAAGCCTCTGGAAGTCACTTCCAGTTCGCAGGAAGGCCCTCACTGGCCCATTCGGGGCAGCACCAGGCTGGGGGTAAGTACAAGAGCCCCCAGCTAACCCTCCCCCCCCAGGCCCAACCCAACCTGCATCCACATATCGCAGATTTTCAATTATCGCGGTCGGGTCAGGTCCCTAACCCCCGCGATAGGTGGGGGGTCACTGTAGTATTAACCAACAGGATTTCAGTGGCTGTGTGCTAGAAAATGGCTTTCTTTTTCTTGATCAAGATGTGCATCGGAGGTTTGATACTGTCTCCCTACAACATTGTATTTAGCGTACAAAAGCTTGTATTTAGTGTACAAATTTTATCTCTGTGTATGTGAGTGATTGAGAGAGACAGAGACAGATTTTGATTTCTGTACGTCATGAGAATTTTGCTTTCGGAAATAAAAATGCCTTCTTTGATTTTGGAATAGTTTGCCATTTTACTGTTCCGTGAAAAAAAAAGAACCAATGTTTCCCCTCCTTTTATTCACTCATTTCTAGGAGTCCAGGCATGATAAGGAGAAAACAGAGAAAAAAGAGAAACGGGACAGCACTGGTGGGAAAGAAGAAAAAAAACAATATCCTTTCACTGTCCTACTCACTCCTGGCAATGTACGGTCATTTTCTAAGAATGTTTCTTTTCAAAAGCATTTCCCTTAATCTTTGGCCTACTCATAAATCTTCAGACAAGCACAGATAATGAACGCTGTTCTGTCCAAGGTAAGAACAATTTTTCAATGTTCCCTTTTCATGGGAAGTGGGGTAGGATGCATCTGAAATAGTTCTTGTTGAGAACTGCTGTTTGAAACACTCACCGTTTCCCTACGGGGGAGAAGAATATCCTTACAATTCACTTCAATAGACAGAAATTAAAGACTCCTTTTTTTCTGGAGCAGCTGGCTTCCTCTAGGGCAGAGGGCAACCTAGTTCATGTCTTTGCCCCTCTTTCTAATATTCGTAGAGCAGCTGTTAGGAAGGCTTAGTTGTCCTACTTCAGCTTTTCTAGACTAGACTTAGGGTGTTTCACAGTAGGATGTATCACCCATTTCTATGGAGTCTTTGAACTGGCAGCATCTATGTCTCAGCTACTAAAACAGGAGTCAGCTTCTGGGATATGCCTTGTTGGGTGTCACTTTGTGGATGGTAGTTAGCACAAGAGGGTGTCCTACAGACCATCTTGACTGCTGCCGTTGGTGTTGTTAACATAGGATAGGATAGGATAGGATAGGATAGGATAGATACTTTATTGTCATTGTACATAGTACAATGAAATTGAAATCTATCCAGGTGTGGGAAGAAGGAAAACACACACACACACACACACACACACACACACACACACACACCCAAAATTAGAAAGAAAGAAAAAAATACATTTAAAAGGTAAAAAGAATTAAAAGCACTCATATACATCCATCACAACTCCCCAAGGTCACACTATTTGGTTGCAGCATTTAAGATGGTTATGTTCATGTTGCCTTTTGATATGTACCATGTTTCCCCAAAAATAAGACACTGTCTTATATTTATTTTTTCTCAAGAAGACACACTAGGGCTTATTTTCAGGGGATGTCTTACATTTATTAAGTATAATATGCTTGAATGTCAGCCCTGCACACAACCATAGCCGCACCCATCACTAGGTCTTATTATCAGGGTAGGGCTTACATTTAACAAATGCATAGGACTTATTTTTTGAGGAGGTCTTATTTTCGGGGAAACAGGGTATAATTAGGCATCCCTTTTCACTGCTGACAAGGTTGAATGTGCAGCAATATTGGGCCATTTCCTGGTTTCTGAATCTTGGACAAAGCAGCACAATATCCCTCATTCATAAACTGGACTTTTTTTTTTAAAGAAGTCTTGCCTATAGGGAGCCACCAGAAAAAAAAACTGGGGCGAAGCAGCTTTTTGTCAAGGGGAAGGGTGTGACAATCCATTGTGAGAATGTAAGGATGTCCTTTGTCACGGCAAGTGTCCAGCGTTACTTGTGCCATAAGAAAATAGTAACCTGTAGTTTTCGCCCTTATCAAATTAATGTTGTTCCTGTTAGAGAATGAGAGGAATGAATTTTGACTTCAGAGTAGTACCAAATTAGCCGAAAGCTGAAAAAGCAAAGTGTTCTGCTTATATATCGCCCCATACCACTTCAAGTAATCTCTGGGCGGTTTACAGTTTTTAATAACAGTATGCAGGCTACACATACCCCCCTCCCACCATCTGGGTACTCATTTTACCAACCTCTGAAGAATGGAAAGCTGAGTCAACCATGAGCCTGCTACCTGGGACTGAACCCCAGGTCATGAGCACATTTTTAGCTGCAGTACAGGCATTTCAAGCACTGCACCACGCGGGCAAGGCAAAGATGATTTAAAAGTCTGAGGATTACCCTTCCCTTCTTCTCTTATGGTACAGATGGAGGCAATATGTGGGCCAAATGGAGCCCACTGTCTTATTTTTGCAGCTGCCTGTACTCTGAAATACAGCCAAAATTTAATTCATTTTCCAGTTAAAGCCAAAAGGTTTCAAAGAGCCCCTCTCTCAGTTTACCAAATAGTTCACTTTTAAAGCAACAGAAAGTATGGAAACCACCCTTCTCACTTTTTGAAAAGGAGTTGAGGTTTCTTTGATAAAAATAAAGGGTCCACGGGGCCTTGCAGTGTGCCCCAAGATGGGATTCTATGACTGGATTTGGCAGTAGCCTTGCCAAGATTAACCCCTGATGCTGTGGAGTGAAAGCATTTGCAACAATGACCTATTTCTAGAAATAAAAATAGAATGCTCTTAAAGGAAAACCTGCATGACTTTCCTTGCCTGCATCATGTGTGGCTCTCCATGTATTCAGATTCAGCTGCTGAGCTTTGGATATTTTCCTGCTCAGCTGGCGGTGAGAGGACTATCTTGAGCTAGGCTGATCTGTGGCTTGCAGATTACTTATAAAACCAAACTAAATATGGCCACAACAAAGGCAAGTCTGCTGTTTGAAGCACTCCCCACACATTAATTCCTCCTTCACATTTTGCTACGCTTAATAGACATTATTCTGTTTCATGACATTGTAACATTCCACGTTCCCCCAGGAAGTGCAGAATGTTACGATGCCCCAGGACAAGCTATAATCTCTGTTAGAGGGGAAACTGGATCACTGGTGGACAGGACTGGTGGTAGGAATCTCATCGGTCCACAGAGTTTCGTCCCTGTCTCAGAGCTTCTGGGCTCACCACTATGCTAAGTCTTTTCTTTCCAGTCATGAAGACAAAAATATAAAACCTTTTCTTTTACTGGCATTGTTGTTTTATGCCGTGGGAAGGTTTCATGTCAAAGAAAGCCCTCTTTTAGGATGTGGCAAAATCAGCTGGACCAAATTACTCTCTGCTTGCTAAGTTGATGGAAAGGAAAGGTGGGGGAAACTACACCAGTATAGCCAGTTTAGTGTACGTAACCAAGGAACTGTAGATATCTACCATAACCAAAAAGGAGTCTTGTACTACCTAAAAAGAGCAGTAGCATGGTGTACATGTATGTGTATGTGCCAGTCCTAATGTAGACATAGTTGAAACTGGTGTAGTCTCTGCAATGAGAGTTTGATAAACACTACTGTCTGTATTATTAATTCATATATAAGTTTAATGATAGATGATGCATTGGGTGCTTTGTTTCCTTGGGATAATTCATTAAAATATTGCTGAAAGGCTGAGGAATTCCAGTTCAAAGTCAGCAACTCCAGGTGCCATGAAGAAGCATTCCCTTTTAGCTTGTGCTTGTTCAGCTTAAATCAAAGTGATGTTTGGCAGAGATATTTTATGAAGGAAAGAGCAGCTATCCTTTTCCAAGTCCATTCCTGCTTAATCTATCCATAGAACACTCACCATTGTGATATTTATTAATGTTTTCATAACCAGCAATGTAGTGCTGCGGTTATTTCATACCAAGCAGTTTATTCAATGATTATACTTCAGACCTGATATCAAATGTTTCTTTCTGCTCCTTCTGTGACCTTCTGGCAGCAAAGCTGTAAGGGTGCTCTATTTTGGTTATGTGCTGTATTGCACAACTGCAAACAGGCTCGATAAGAATCCTCTAGTGAGCTTGGTGCCAGGACAGCAGTCTGTAAAATTCCATCGTGGCTTTAGGCCAGTTTGACGTTAGACTACATCAAGTTGCTTGTCCCAGCTAGTGTTGAATCATTAATCAATTGCATCACATGTAAATGCCATTGATTCTTCTTCAGCTGGAATGAGCAGCTGCATTTCAATTTTGATATCATACTCCGTGTTGTCCCGTTTGTGACTGATCGATTTACGTTCGGACACTTTCCAGCCACTCTATTTAGTTATATTTCCTGTTCTCTGGTAATTTTGGCTCTTCTTCCTTTGGAAATCTATTCAACTGCCCTGATGTTCTTTCTTTCAGACAAGGTTCAAATGGGAAGAAATTGAGCTGTGACCAGAAATGTATTTTCCGGAATATAGATTGCACAGAAAATCGTGATGAAGAGAACCCATCTGCATCTCCTTAAATTATTCAGTTCTCTACTTTATTTTCCTCCCATTGCTGAAGATTTGATTGTTCAGTTGTACATTACTGTATTTTTAACTCGTTGCTTAGTTTCTTATGCATTTATTTTCAGTACCTGGCTGAAAGTGTTACATGTTCCATATTTTTAAGCACAATGTGCTGCAAACAGTTGCCATCGCGCAAATGAGGTCTTCACGTGTGTACAGAGTTCCATGTTAGGTTACTGAAGTAACAGCCTGAGTTTAGTCATCTTTTTTTCAGTTGGAGATGCATTATTTTAGGTGTTTGAAAACCAACAAATAAACAGTTATTTGAACCTTTGGAATTTACCTCATTTAAAATCCAGTTTTTATTTATTTGTTTTTAAGATCAATAACTAAAACCAAGTGGGAGCACTGTTGGATGCAGTGCTTAGGTAGTTATTTGTATATTATGTGAACATTGACCTGTTTAAAAAAACAAAATGAGAAAAAAATACATTCACTCTTGTTGTTCCTCACTACACCTTATGTTTGTCATAATATTTTTAGAGAAATTGGGAAATACTTTCTTCCTGACAGAAATAAAATTAGGTTTCAATATTACAGCTACTGGAGCTTTGTATTGCTGAACTTTAGTCAAAAATGTTTCACAATGGCATTTTTAAAAAAGGAAAACAAATTTTTTTATCTGATGAATTCTACCAGTGTAACTTTTTTTCTAAATAAACAATAGTTTTCTCAATGGGTCGTAAATCATTGTGTGTGTTCCTTATTCAACTAGATTGTGTCCAGAGGTTCTGATTGCCATATCTTTATATATATTTTTAAAGGAAACATTTAAATTCCATTTCATTTTCACAAACATTTGAAGAATTACTATAGCCCAAGAACTAGCGTAACCCATGTTATTACAGCTTTTAATATCCCATGTGTTCAAGGTCCTTTTGGAATGATGTGATTGTTTAGCAAGATCCAAAGGCTCATCTAAGAATCAACTTGTACAATTTCATTAATCTACCTTGTTGTCAAAATATATTTTCATTCATAAAGTGACAGTTCGGCTTTCCATTGTTTCCATTTCCTCCAACAACAATAACAACTGCATGTTTTCAATTCGATTCTGACTCCTGACAACCCTGAAGACTTCAGTTTTTTTTTCTAACTTTAGAGTACTCAGAAATTGTTTAGAATTCCTCTTATGGGAAAGTGCCCCAAGACCGAATAGCTTTTCCAAGGCTTACACAGTTTGGCTGTTCCTCCGGGACACATGTTGGGAAGTGAACTCATTCTTATTTATGGTCTCTGTGAATCACACAGTTGGGTTTTGCATCTGCACAAAAGTCCAATCAGAATTACATAACTAAAGGAAAAAACTTTTTCTCCACTCCATCACTCTGTGTACAGTAACCCCCTGCCTATCGTGGGGGTTAGGTACCCACCCAACCCGCAATACATGAAAATCTGTGATATGCGGAAGCGGGGTGGGGGGCGATCAGAGGGGCGGCGGGGAGCGATGTTCCGAGGCCTCCCGGATGGGTCAAAAATTAAGTACTGATCTGTGTGGGTGGGTTTCCTGTAAACTTCTACACACAGGCCACAATCGGGACTGATGATGACTGCACAATCCAGGAAAGCCAGGCTGTTGCCTTGGGTGTCTTCCCTAGTGAACTTAATATTAGGGTCCACTGCATTGATGTGGTCTGTAAAGGTCTGTACTTCCTGAGTCTTGATTTTCACCTAAATATCATCTATATACCTGAACCAGTGGGATGTTGTTGTCCCTGGGAAGGTGTTGAGTGCCTTCTCCACTACTTCCATGTATTGGTTAGCAACAATTGGTGACACTGGGGAACCCATGGCACAACCATGCTTCTGTCTGCAGAAGTCCCCTCTGTACATTAAATCATGGTGTTCAGACACAAGTCCATATCTAATCTGGTTTGAGGCTGCTTCTGGAGGTGAGGGTGTTATCTTCTTTTAGTCTTCTCTTTACAGTTATTAGGGCATCGGTGGTGGGAATGCTGGTAAAGAGAGATGTAACATCAAAGGATACCATGGTTTTGTCTGTATCCAGTTTCAGCTCCCTGACTTTTGAAACAGACTCCTCTGAATTAGGCACATGGTGTTCCGTGAGTCCAACCTGTGGAGCTAGGATAGTCACCAGGTATTTTCCAATGTTATAAGTAACTGAATTTGCTTGTGGTTCTTGGGAAGTCCATAAAGGCAGGGGACAATCTCTCCAGGATATAACCAGTGGTAGGTCACCCTGTTAATTGTGTTGTTCTTCTCCAAGTGTTTTAAGCATTCTATTTTTACTGGTGTGGTCTCTTTTTAGTTTTTCATATGTGTGTTGTTCATCTAAAAGTGAGATCAACTTTTTGTGTTAGTCCAGAGTATTGAGGATGACAGTGCATCTTTCTTTGTCCACAGGTAGAATGGTGATGTTCCCATCCCTGCTAAGGGATGTCAGAGCACTTCTCTCCTGGCTGGTGAGGTTAGGTGGTGGTGGTTGAGCGCTGGAGAGACTTTTAGCCTGAATAGTCCCTGTACAAGTGACATTCAGGCCCCTAAGAGGACTAGCCCCAAATAAACAGTTCACACTGAATCACAACCTGCACCAGGTTCTGAGTCGCCTAGCAAAACTTCTTCAAAACTGAAATCCCCTTTGAAATAGAATAAGAGGTGTGGTCAATGGCTCCAAACACTGCTAAGAAACTGAAGAAATCTGATAAAGTTTTGGTTTCCAGATCAATGATGTTGGCTAACCAGGCCCTGGCTTTAGTGGGTAAAATTAATGTTTCGAAGAGCAACCAATCTCATATATCTCCCAATTTACCATCTGCTGTGGCTCAGTATCAGAAGAACTGTACTGTGTAGCTCTTCTGCCTCAATTATCAAAATGGTCACCTCAGCAACATGCCACATCTCGATTGCAATCCTTCTAACATTCAACAGTGTACTCAAGATCAAGGTCTCCTGTTAGACATTGAGCACACAGATGTGGTCATGACTTGAGATGTCCATCAGTTCATACTATAGAGGACTGAGATTGCCTTCAGAGGGTTTGAGATAGTAGAGACTACCTTTTCCTCCTATGTATTGTATGCCCTCTTGGAACTACCCTGACATTGAGTGGCCATCTCTGAGACCAGGAGAATTTGACCACAACTAAACTGGGAAGCCTCTTGGATTCCATGAGGGTCAGAACTGATGTTCAAGAAGAAGAAGATTGACAGTCCATTCCTAATCCTCTTCCTGTGACCAACAGTGATACCATCTGTTCCCGAACTAAGGAATCAAAAGCAGACACTTAAAAGTCTGTTTAATAGGGAGGAACCCCTCAACACAGAGATGTTAAACGAGAACAGCATTGAAGTGGATGGGTGTCTCTCAACAAAATTACCAGTGCAACCAAACACAATTGAGGTCATCTTGGAGATATGGTCAATTGTTCAGACGTAGCCCTATTCATAACTGATAGGGATTAATTATGTTTTCAGAAAAGTAAACTAGCAGAGACTAGCAGTGGTGTGGAAAAATAAATGCACTTAGTGATTATGGAGCTAGGAGACAAATAAGACAATAGAGCTTAGTATAAAATATGTGATGAGAAAATAAACAATAACAACACACAAAGCACAGCATATACACGGAGAGAAACTAACAGAACATGGGAAAAGCTGCCTCTCACCTTAGGCAGTCCCCCCTGGTTTGCCTGAGAGTTTTATACAGAAAGCAATATGGTGTGGACCAATCACATATTACATTAGGTGAGGTGATCATGCTATATCATCTGTGCCTAATCATCCTGACCTTCCAATGGTTGAGCATGAGACTCAATGGATTCTGTGAACAGCAAAAACCTTTTTCATTTGTATGGGTGGAAACATTTAGTGGATGGTTTCCTGAAGGCTTGTAGAATTGTCTCCAAGGAAGGTAAATCTTCCATGCTATCAGTTTTATATTGTCTATGTCTGGATGTCAAACTAGATGTTCATGAAGTGTTAGTAAATTGCCCCACATGGGGAGCAGAAAACTGTCAGATCTCATCAACTGTAGGGTTGTAAACCAGGTTTGCTGAGGCCACCGTGGGTTTAACAGAACTGTGCCAGCCTCATCCTGAGCTATCTTCACAATCACCCGATGAATGAATTGGAATGTGGAAAATGAATATATTGTAAAAGGCTCCAGTTCCAAATCTTGGTGAACATATTCTCTGTGGAGTGAATTCCTTTTCTTGATCTGGAGCAATACATGGCATTTAAGATAAGATAAGATAGGATAAGATAAGATAAGATAAGATAAGATAAGATAAGATAAGATAAGATAAGATAAGATAAGATAAGATAAGATAAATCTTTATTGATCCCACATTGGGTAAATTTCCTTGTTACACAGCTCCCAATATAAAGAACAAATAAAGAAGAGTAGGTGCACAAAAAAGTGTAAGGTGAGAAAGAAGGAGATAATAGATAATAGAGATTAAAAAAAATAATAATCCAATATACAAATATACACTATAAAATTTGGATATAAAAAATTAAATGTGAAAAAAAAAAAAAAAAGCTACAATATATGAATATGAATGTGTTAGACTGTAGAGTAGAGATGGGCACGAAACGAGCAATTTTTTGTTTTCGTTTTTTTGTTTTTTCGTTTCGTTATGTAACAAAACGAAAAATGAATTTTTGTCTCCAAAATGAAACGAAACAAACCGAAACAACAGAAATTTTTGTTGTGCGTTTCGTTTTCGTTGCGGCAAATACATTGAACTGTAATGAATGCTAATGAAACAGCAATTTTTCATTTTCGTTTTCATTTTTTTGTTTCATTACATAACAAAACCAAAATGAAAATTTTTGCAAAAAATTCACGAAAAATGAAAGCGAACCGAAACGGACCCCCTAAACGACAAACGACAAACGAAACACCATTTTTTTGAGTCCTGCCCATCTCTACTGTAGAGTTGTAGAGTCTCACAGCAGTTTCCGATTGGGCCTTGAATATGTCCGCTTGAGCCTTTCCTCATCTGTGCTGGAACAGTTATGCCAGTTTTTTTATGTGTTACCTACATCTAGGTTTCCCTGTAAGAAATCTAGTATCAAGCCATAATTCTTGAAAGTAAGATAGTGAATAACGTGCTCTCAACAGACACATAATTCCTCCGGACCTCCAAGAAAAATGATAGGGGTGGGGTAATCAAAAGCACTAGCATTTAGTAAGGCACTTTTAAAAACTGCTTGTCTTCTCTTCTTCCCCCTCCCCCAGTTTTATTAATCTCCTGCCATTTTTATCTTCATTGTAGCTTAATTTTAGTTTTTTGTTGTTGATTTATGTATACTTTGTTTTATTATGCACCTTGTATTTTGGTTTTTAAAATGTATTCCTTTGTTAATTGTCATGCTATCAAATGTTGTAAACTGCCCAGAGTAGCCCTAGGTCTAGATGGTTGGTATAAAAGTCAAATAAATAAATAAAATAAATAAATAGCAGAAATTGCCTACAAAAGGCCATAACAGCTTACAGGGGCACCGGTGAGGTTTCTGAGGGTTACAGGCATAAAAGTATGGTGATTTTATACAAAATGACAGGGATTATCCTTCTCTTATCCTTTCAGGGGAATTGTATTAGATGCTATCAACTTGGTTAACTCTACATTGGACTGCCATGAATATACCAGAATAGGAACAAAATTTTAATAAAATGTTTTAGTCTACTTTTGCCTTATCTTTTAAAGCATTGGCTCACATTGTTGTTGTTTTTAAAGGCAACATAATCGGGCCTTTCTCTTTGTTCGCTAAGTTGTTATTTTGCTCCTTTTAAATGGCCCACCAAGGCTGCCACAGAAATCAATTCACCCGGACACATGGAGATTGCTCTTTATTGACCCATTTTAGAAATAAAATTATGGGCTGCTTAACAAAAGCCATGTTTCTGGAAATGCAGACCTCTTTCAAGCTAATTTGTAAAGATTTCTTTGGCTGAGACAGACAAACTGGAATAGATTAAATGCATACATTTTTGTCTTGCAAAGCTTTTAAAATTAATAAATGCATTCAAGAGACAGATGCCCCATGTAATGCGTTGAACGGCTAATGGAAATAAGGTGTGCAGCGGTATGTTAACCCTAACCTTGGCTATATTTCTGCAGGTTGTTTTATCCATTATGTGATGGGGTGTTCCCTATTTTAAAAATCAGAATCAAAGATGCCTGGTTTTTATAATTGTGTAATCTGGGGTTACATAAAAAAAAGTTTGTATAATCGTAAGATCTTCTCTTGAAAAGGAGGAGAAATTCACATTGGGCACTTTTACCATTTCCTTGCTGCGATTCCAAAAAGAAGTTATGATTAGAATGGAAAATGGCTCCCCCCCCAGTCAAATATGCTGAATCGTTGATACTGTACTATACGAAACTTTTCATTAAGGAATTGATATGGAAGGTACCCTAAAGCTTGAAAGACGCATTTCTCTTGAAATATGTTTGTATTTGAAGATGTCGGCTAGGTACAAATCTATACAAGGTACTCATTTCATTAAAAAGACTGTAAGATACATTCCTAAAGTAATATCTGGTAAACAGCCGATGGAATTTTGTAAAGGATGTACAGGAGGTGTTATCTTGTTCTTTTAGATAGCAGGGAAAACGGTTTACTCTGCAGTAAATCAGCCATCCCAGTACTAAATCCTCATTTTTGGCAACAGTCTCCCTTGCACAGCCTGCACATCCGTGCTCCTGCTTCCTTTTGGAAGAGTTCTGCTCCATTCGAATGAACCAGGTTTCTCACTTCTTCCATCATGCAACAGCTTGGAGCTAGACTCTCTCCACTGAGGGCCCCCTCTCAGCACGGCAACGGCAAGGACTTTATTTATTAGTTTGCCATTAAAATTCCCTTCACACTTCTATAGCTCTCATGGTGTGACCATCCAACAAATTGCAGCCCCATTCTCTGTGGCTTGCTGGAAATTTTTGACAGGTGGAAGAGGTGGTTAGGATATCAATCACCAGCAGGTGCTTGGTTTTGCTTGCTTTCCCCCGCGTGCCTCCAACACAAGAGTGAAAAAGAGGCACATTCTCTTGGAGGCTTGTTAGTGGGGGGAAACGCAACACTCCCACCCCAGTGTGACTCAATTTTAAGCATGAAAGGAAGTCACTAACAAGGAATATAATTTTCTTGCCTAACATGCATCTTGGGATATAATAGGTATTGTATAGAATGTTCAGGACAGAAATAGATCCATCACACTGCACATAGTGGAGCGTAGGTAGGCAGCACATTTCAGAAATATGATTGTCATGGATTTGAACTTCTCTTTCTCTCTCTTGTGCCCTAAACTTTGTATATTGAAGGGAAAAGGTGAATGTGTCCCCATGTGTGAGAACAAGCAGAGACAAGGGAAAACAACACATGGTAACAGGTCACGAAGGGCTGTAATTACAACAACAAAAAAACAGCTCTCAAGGATTAATGGCTAGGAGCAAATGGGTGTGTATATAAGGTTTGTTTAATGTGCAGTGGCTGTAAGTTGTGACTAAGGATGGGCACAAAAAAACAAAATGCTGTTTTGTCATTTCATAAGCTTATGAATCATTTCATAACAGAATGAAATGACAGGCAGCGTTTTTTTATGACATTTTTCCATTTTAAAATGAATTGTTTCGTTACTCTGCAAAATGGCCCCAGTGGGTCTTAGGGGCACCAAATTTGGTGCTCTAGGACCCAGGGGAGCCATTCTATAGAGTAACAAATTACTTCATTACTATTTTGTTTCATTACAATTTTTTTTGGTAAAAATTCATTTAAAAACAAAATGAAATGAAATATAGGAGAATAGGAAATAAATCGAGATGAAACACAATTTTCCTGTTTTGTGCCCATCCCTAGATGTGACTAATTGAGAGATGCTGGACAGCATCTTAGTTATGCTATTGGGGCTGTGCCTAGGCACATGATCATGATACATCTGGAGCCCATCATTAGTTAGCCTCAATTAGCCATGATAAGCTACCCAAATCTTTCACAAATACCACCAAAGGTTTTCTGATCAAGAAGTTTGGCATGAGCTTCATCAGATACGTGGAGCCAAACATTAATAGGCATGTGTTTCTACACTAGTGTTAGGTAGAGGGGTGTCTAGTGAAGTTATTGTTTTGGGGGGACAACAACTCTCACATCTCCTCATCTAGCATTGGTATTCACCCTATTTGTCAAGAGCTTGTTGTTTGGGAAAAAATAGTGTTTCCAAGAGCTGAAATATAGAACATGTTAGATTGCAAAAGAAAATGACATGACTTGATATTTAACCATTATTTGTGACAAGATGATTTACTTTAAAGGAAATGCTCCTTCTTTATGAGCTGTTTGAAGCCGTGTGTTGGAAATGTTTGCATGTTCTGTATCATACCTTTCAGCTGAAAAAGGAGCATTTCACTCTGAAACACATCAGTTGTGAATCAACAACCATCCCTTATTTCCTTGAGCTACAGACTTTCTCTCCTCCTCTGTGTCTTGCCAAACAATCTACTCCACATCCCCACAGAACCATATGAGACAGCAGTTGACAGACAAAAACAGAAGCATGATTTGCACCACACAAATAATTACCCTGAAGTCCTTCACCCATGCTCTAACATCCCCTGCCAACACAAGATAACTACGTTGCACAATGTTAGGGTGTATTTGTCCATCACAGAGCCCAGGAAGTTCCTTGTGGGGATTCCTTACCCCAATAGGCTCTGAACCCCAAAATAACCTGGCAGCACTGAGGCAGCCTTAGGCCCTGGACAAACATTTCCAGAGAGCAAGCAGGAAACCCAGTGTGTGGTTAAGCTGACCTGGAGCTGGCATAGGTTCAGGAGGCCGGGGAAACAGATGGCAAGCCAGATATCAGGATATCAGGCACATCTGGTCTGTGACCAGCCCAAAGCTCCTTCCTCTCTCCCTTATCAATGAGTCCTCACTAGCCTGCATTTTCTCCTAGACAAGGGTGCATACTCCCCCCACCAATGGAATGCATACATGACCAAAGACCATCCTTCCTCTGTCTTCCTCTGTCCTATTGTCACTGCTTCTCTCCACCCCTTGTGTACTTGTTTACTGTTATCAATAAAGAGCCTTGGGCCCCAGGTGCAGCTCAGAGACACCCCCACACACTCACTCTCTCACACATGCACACACAGAGACACCCCCCACAGAGAGATGCAGCCTGGGACCAGGAGATAATTGTACCCCAAAACTCTGTGTATGCATGATTAATAATGCTACAGTTCCTGATGTTTGAGAGAGTGTAGGGTCCAGGTATGGCTTACAGAAATCCCTAGCCTGTGTGGATCTGGACTGTCAAGCCTAGCACTGGACATTGTCACTAACATTGATTTTCAAAGGGTTCAGGAAGCACAGTTTTCTTCTCAGGGTGTGTTTTAACTGAGATGATATGTGTGAGAAAGCTCTTCACAAGCTAAGATGTTGGAGAAAGCCAAAAGCAACTTGCAAAGCAAAAGCAAAATGTGCAGCTTATATATTGCCCCATAAGACATGAAGCACTCTCTGGGCAGGTTACAACTATTTATGCACCTTACACATTGCCCCTCCCCAGAAATCTTTCACATGATCTCTCTCACTGACTGCAGTCACTATGCAAAAATTAGCCAACAGGAAAAAATCTTGCCAGACAAATCTGATCTAATTTTTTCTTTTTCGACTGGATAATTGCCCTGATAGACAGAGGGAATACTGTAGGCATAATATATCTTGACTTCAGATTTTATCCTCAGGGATCCCCAGAAAGTTTATGGTCAGCTATAAGTAGAGCAGGAGCTCCTATCAAGGCCTTGGTCAGGGTGGTTGGACATTGTTTGGGCAAGGATATGAGGGCTCCCAAGTGCCCTTTTCAGGGAAGAGAGCCTCATTCTCTTCTGGGTTTCCCAAGAGGTTGAGAGCAGGGAAGGAGCTGGGTAGGCAGGTAGGATGAAGATCCCAGGAGGCTAGCCAGGAGCCTACCAAACCTAGGGAAATGCTCCTTATGGAGCCTGTTGCGGAGGCAAAGAAGCTGTAACTCCTCAACATATGGAAGGATGTTCAGCTTGCATTGGGAACTGAAGGCATCTAAGTAAGAGGCGAGGCCTGTTCATTCTGACATGACTGTCTCTTGGAGATTCGAATGCCGATCCTGCCTCTTTGCACTAACACTTCTGAAAGGAAAGTAGGGTGGGAGCTTGCCTTAGCTTTGCTGCCAGGTGGTTCCACATATCAGGGGCCACCACCAGGAAGGCACGGAGTCTTGTGTTTCTGGCCTGTCTCAGGGTCACCACCTGCAGCAAGGAGGATGGAGAGGATCATATATAGGAAAAGTATCATTTTAGAGTTTTTTGGAGGAGAGAGAGAAGAGCTGCTCCCTTGATAGAAATATCGGCCCTGAAATGGCACAGGGTAAGCAATGGAAGTCTATGCCAGTAACAACAGGAGCATCCCCCTCGAAGCTTGTTCCATTGACACAACGGCAGTTTCACAGGTTGTATCGAATCAGTACAAGTGCCTTTTTTTCAAATACACTTTGAGAAAAAGACCCACAGCTGGAGTCTGGGGCATTAACTGGCACAGAATAGAGCAGGGAACAACCGATAAGGATTTAAGAGGATTTAGAACTAATTTACAAAGATGGCAAGAAATGAACATTCGCAATCTTCCGAAGCCATCTTACAATGCTGTTGAACTGTTTTGCTTGGGAAGGCAAATACTCAGCTCCTTCTTCATTTCCCTTTCATTAAACTGAAAACCTTTCAGGGTGGGAGTATTGGGGGTGATCAAGGCTAACCCCCAAACCTGAACACTTTCTGTTCTTATCTATTGCAGGAGGATGAATAAAACAGCAGCTTAAAAATATGCCTCTATGTACACGAAACACCGATCTGCTTGTGGTACAGTTGAGGCACCAGCCTCTATATGATTATGCTTTAAATTAGGCAATATCTTTTGGTCTCACCTTATGGTTTTCATTAAAGTGAATCCAAGTCATGAAACAAAGCAGTTATCTTCAGTTCCAAAGGTGCCGTGAATCCTGGACATGTTTTTGTTTGCACTTTACAGTAGCTATCCAAGGTGCTGGAGTGTATTCCCTCCCTTCCTGACCATTGCCAGGTACCACTGCCATGAACAGAAAGTAAACACTAAGAAATCTTTATTGGTGTACTAGAGCAGTGTTTTTCAACCTTTTTTGGGCAAAGGCACACTTGTTTCATGAAAAAAATCACGAGGCACACCACCATTAGAGTCCTGGTCTCCGTCCGTCTCCTCCTGCATCGGTTCCTTTTGGTGACTCGAGTCACGACGTCTTCTTCTCTCCGCTGCTGCGCACACTGTGCTCGGGCGGGAAGGAAGTCGGAAGATGATGTCCTCTGTGATAGGTCCAGGCTGGGGTCTTGACCAATCACAGCCCGGAGATCAGAAAAGTGGAGGGTGTCCCCCTGAGGAGCGCCAATTGGCACCCCGCTGGGCAAGGGTGGGGTCAAAAACCCCACTCCATCATACCCAGGACACAGTCCAGCGCCTGCCTAGTGGGCGACAATTCGACATTTTTTTAAAAAAAATCTTTCAAATTTTTCAATTTTTCCAACGGCACACCAGGCAACATCTCGCGGCACACTAGTGGTTGAAAAACACTGTACTAGAGGCTGAAGCCAAGATTTTAGTTGACTGTTGACCTATGCCTGTGTAGTGTGATTCCAGATGAGTACTGCTAAAATGGCTGCCCCTTACACTCTTGGCTTAAATTTCCTGGTTTGAGAGCATTCCAAAAATGGGTAACATGTCTCCAGTCACTTTCTTTGAATATCTCAGCCAGCCTGGTCAACACTTTCACTATGTTCTGTGTTCAGAAACATTATATTTTGGGATAGAAATTTCCAGAATCCCCCATGGCAAAACAGGCGGGAATTCTGAGAGATATGTGTGGGAAACCATTCATTCATTGGATTCTTCATCCCACCTTTCTTCTTGAGTGGGGGCCTAAGGTGGCATGATTTTAATTTTAATCAATAATTGATCAAAGCAAATTGTGTAAGGTTTAAAAGGATAGTATTTGAAATGTTTAAAAATTTAAACTGTATCTCCATCTGAATTCCTTCCTAGAGCCCCAAAAACTTCTCTAAGGATGCATGGCCTCCATGATTGTCAGGAGGCAAGGACTGAAGGTGACTGGTACCTTTTCTCATCTCACTGTTTGTTTCTTTGTTATATAGCTTTGTTATAGTTATCGTTATTTTATACTATGTGCATTGTTTTATTATTTGTGAATGTTGTAAGCTGCCCAGAGGGGATCATTTTGACCAGATGGTTAGGAAAATAAATAAATAAATAAATAAATAAATAAATAAATAAATAAATAACCCACCTATGACACCCATGTCTGTGAAGATTCTCAGTCATCCAGGTGACGTTATCTCTTCTTGAGAGAGCAATACCTTTTGCGATTCATCAAAACATTTCGCTACCTCACATTTCCACCAGAAAGGCCACAGGTAATAATCCATACTTAATGGGTGTTGGGAAGGGTTGCATAGGTGGGACTTTCATGCATCCCAGGCCATTTTCCACCTATTGAGCCTATTCAGGCCAGGGTGATGTGGAACCAAGGTGAACTATAAATTAGAGGCCTCCGACCAACTTTCCTCAGATTGAGGAAGCTTCTTGGATGAGTAGCGAAACATTCTGCTCTCTCAAGAAAAGAAGTCCAGTTGTCATGACTCCACTTCCAGCTATGATACCCACGGCTCTCAGTGATAGCCTTAATTAGTGACAACAGCTGTAGGAGACAGTTACCACAAGACTGTTCAAATTTCCTATTCTGGTCATAAAACATTGGGCAAAAAACTGCTGCTAAGTTTCATGTGTGTTAATGGACCTTGAGTCCACACTAACTATAACAGTGTCCAGGCAGAAGTTCTGTCCATGAAGCTCTTCTGTCAATTGCATTGCCCAGCAACCACAAAGGGAATAGTGTGACCAGCTGTGCAATTGAAATGCACAATTCCCTCTTGCTGGGTGCAATGCCTAGTAGATTTGTCGAGACACTTCTCTATGTTACGCCCGCAAGGACAGGATGTTGCCTGTTGTCATTCTAGACCTCTGCCATCTTGAAAACCCAACACAAAAGTAGCCATTTATGCCAATGCCAGATTTAGTCAAAAGTTCGGAATCAAGAACTCTTTTAAAAAATTCCTTTTTCTTTACAATTTTATTTACAAAATGTATTAAAACTCTTTGTACAAGGCCTCATTAAAATGAGGCTCAATAATTGATGCCCACACATGCAGTTTACGATTTGACAGCCATGAGTTCGTTTGGCAAGGTTCCCCCCCTTCTGTTCACTGAAGTGCAATTTTAACAACCCAAAAAAGATACAACCCAAAAAGATTTGTTGGTTTGTTTTTAGAGGGGAAAAAAGGAGAAAAACATAAAAATATATATTCTGAAGTCGTTACTGCTGAACTTCCATAGCTTGAAGGTAGGAGCAGAATTTTTTTAAAGCAGTTGACATTTGTTTTTTTAAAATTAACATGCACATTTTAAAAAATAACACCCCATTTACCAAACCGTTCACAAACGTGAAGCCTTCATTCTGAAAAATTATCTTCATTTGATAAACATACATTTCTCTTTGTACAGCTTCTAAGAAAACACCTCTCCCCCCTCTGTTTTTTTTAAAAAAAGTTAAATACAACATTTTGCACAGCTTTGCACTTCCTTCTGCTGGAATATTATAGCATTCAGGAATTTAAAATCACAGTTTCAGGAAAAAAAGAACAGCTCTTTTTGCTTAACATCTCTGTAAAAACATGAGCAGCAATTTGTTCTATAGAATTTTTCCTTTTTATGTTACATCTTGTCCAAGTGTGTGTGTGTGTGTGTGTGTGTGTGTGTGTGTGTGTGTGTGTGTGTGTGTGTGTGTGTGTGTGTGTGTGTGTGTGTGTGTGTTCTTTCCTCTTTATCACTATGTTATACTTCTTGATTTAATGAACTATCAAATATATCACCGGTGACCTTTTTATGTTTGTCTTAATGAGCTATCAAATATATTGTCAGTGACCTCTTTCAAACATGTTCTTCTTCTTTTCAGTTGTAAAGAAAAAAATATATAGCATTCATTATCTTCCTTATTCCCAAATTCTATTTGATATCCAGTATGTTATTTATGAAATGAAATCTTGCTGAGCTACCAAATTGCACATATTGTCATATTAGAGGTAATTAGTATGTAGCGGACTCCTTAATTTTTGTATTTTTGAAAAATCTATTTGGTAAATGAGAATGGGAGTTTTACATATATAGAAAAGATGCAGCTATGGATGTAGGAAGCTACCAGCTATGATGGGACCACTGGTCCGCCTTAATCTAGTATGTCCAACTCCAACGGGCAGCTGCTGTTCCAAGATTCCAGGCTCAGAAACCTTTCCCAGAGATGCAACCTGAGATCTATTGAATTAAGACTTGCCAGTGATTGAACCTGGGACTGTCTGTCCTCCAAACCGATGCTCTGACACCTCCAACTTCAGTAGATTTCTGGTAGGACTCCAGTCAAGACTACATCCTACATCTGAAAAGCTGTAAGGCAGTAATGCAGACTTTCTGTCTGGAGCAGTATGTTTTGGAATGCATTATATTTGTCATGAAATTAAATACGAACCCTAGCGATCCTGACTGCTCTTGATAAGTAGTGATGAAAGGGCGGTCAACAGCAGTGGAGAGAATGTAGTAAGTACCAGCAACAGTAATGCTAGAGCGTTTTGTTATGAGCTGGACCTACTGGTCTCATATGAGGTACGGTCCTCTTTTCTTTTACAAAGCGAGGCTGCGAGTCATGAAGCTTTGTCTGAGCACAGTGCTAGATTTCATTTTTAAATTACAGAAAAGAAGGGGGGGAGACTAAATAAAAAAGAGAGAAAGATTCAGACACTGCGTGGTGGGGACTCTCATCGTTTCCCTTACTTTTACCATTAGATGTTCCACACCGTTTGGTTTAGTCTTGTTTTCAAAATGCAAGCTGGGATCCAGACCTATATGACAGATAATCCAGTTGTGAACAGTTTCTTCATTTCAGTTAAATACTGGATGCTATTTGTGATTTATTTTTAAAGTAAAGCACTTATAGCTCTTGTATGGGTATGAAAACATTGGCCTGGCTTGCATTTTCTTCCTGAAGGCTTTCCTTTGCAAGATACACCACACCTAACGGGAAAGATGCATGATTCTCAGTTGACATCACCTCCTTTCCAGCTTTTACATGTTACATTCATAGGTTGCAGTTGATATATGCATTATCTTAAAATCTGAGGCAGGACCTAGAGTTGCGATGGTAAAGGAGAATGTTCACCATCTGGAAGGAAAGGAAAGGAAGCCGTATCATCCTAAACCACAGAGTTAGGCAAAGCACTGTTCTAGAAATAGGAGCTACAGTATTCTGAGGCATAATGTTAAGAACAGCTTAATATTTTGACAAGGGAAAGGGGGAAGCTTGAAATTCGTATGTTCCTTTCTCAAAAGAATTATGCCCATATACTGTGCAGTGGTATCAAATAATGGCTTCTGTTGAACTTTTGTTAAAATTATTTTTACAAGAATATTTACTCTCTCCGTCCTTATGAGAATACTGTCACTTGCAGTCCATTTTCTTGTTGTCGTTTTGTTTTCAAGCAAAGCAAGACTTTTGTTGGGTTTCTTTTTTTTTTTGATGGTTTGCATTGTTTTTGAGTCTTAAGAATCTCCCGTAAGGCACTGAAGGGAAAAAAAAAATCCTATGAAAAGTTCATTGCACCGTCGTCAATGACGTGTCAGGCCCGACACCCAGGACGAAGTGAAGTTGGCTCAGGTGGTGAGGAACGCAGAATTACTCGGGGTTCTCGGCCGCGTCTCCTCGGGCATGCTATTGTCAGCATGGGATCTGTAACGAGATTAAATATACTTCAGTTGGGTCCCACCTGAAAGGGACGATCGGGAAGGCACAAGGAAAGACGAAGGACAGCATTCATCTGAAGGGACCGTGTGAGAAGCATTCACGCCCAGTCCTGAAAATACATGACATCAGAAGATTTGACTACAGCAGGAGAGGGTGAAGTGTCATCTGTGGACTGGAGTGGTCCCTCTGGCTGATCCTCGACACCAGTGTTCTCCAAACTTTTTGCAAGGGGCCCCAGATTTGGTGAGGTGAAAACTGTATAGGGGCCGACTATGCAGCCTGAAGGGGAGAGAAAGGGCGTGGCTCATGCGCATCTGCAACAGCCGCAAATGCTCCGGTTTCAAGGCACCCAAGGGTCCGGCGGCTGTGGCATGGCCTGGGAATCGGCCCACGTGCACCCAAGATGCATTGCTGCTCGTATAAGCTGCCCTCCCTCCCAAGGAGGTGGGGAGGGCACTGCAGCAACGGAGCCAGGGGCGGGTAGGCAGGGCGGGTGGTGGAGGGGATGGATGGAAGCAGGAAGGGCAGGCAAACGATAAAACTGCAAGCTGACCTATCCAGACAACACAGGGAGGGGCCAACCAGCGGAGATGAGTGACAGGCTGAGCCGGCATAATATGTCTCTATCTGAAGAAACAGACTTGGCCCATGAAAGCTCGCATTACAATATGGCAGTTAGTTTTTAAGATGCGACAATGTTTTTGTCCTCTTTTTTTTGCTTTTGCTTTTGCTTTGTTTCTTGCCTCATATTCCTTTTTAAAGGATATTTTCTACAGCATGTGGACTGCATATTGTCTTCAACTTCATAAGAGTACCTTCGATTTAATGCAAGACCAAAACGTGGAAGCTCACGAGTGAGAAGTGTAAGGTCATTGGGCTCCTCAGAACAAAGAGCAGGGTATGGTTAGGAAACTCAGCAGGAACAGTTATCCTGTCTTTCTGCTTGGCAAGAACCCAGGAAGGCCTCTTGCCTCCTCCCCACCCCCACCCCCCGCCCGGCAGTGGTGTAGTAAAGTAAAGGATCACAGCACCAAAGCCCTTGGAGTTTTTTCAGTAGCAGGGTTCATCGTGACATCACCCATTCCTTCATCGAGGCTTTGCCATTGTCTCTGAGCTTTGCTGCAGTTCTCACTTTAACTGGGGTGGGGACAAATATTGCAAGCTATCGGTGTTGCAAAGTAAAACACTGGAGGACTGTTCAGTCATGTACAGTCAATTTAGAACCATTAGACTTACAAAATATTGACTCCTCCTTTGTTTCTATGACCTGTTCCAGCTACAGCTGGCCCTGTTGGATATCTGTATCCAGTAAGAGGCAAAGAGGAACAGGGATTTAGGAAACTCCTTTATATGGAGTCAAACCAGTTTTGTCAACTCGGACTGGCAGCAGCAATCCATGGCATCACGAGGGACCCTTCCCTAGTCCTACCTACAATTCCTGGTATTCTCTAGCGGTGTCCCATCCAAGTACTTTCCAGATCTGACACTTCTTATCATCTGAAACTGGATGAGAGTTCATTTTTTCAGTGGTATGATTTAGATGAATCTTAGACTGCCTTTGTTCAGAGTGGTATGATTTTAGATGAACCTTAGACTGCATTAAAAATGTTTGATTGCACGAAGTCAATGCGTCTGTATTACTATATTGGAATGAAGCTGTAAACAGGGAGGGATGCTCAATTTGGCTTTACACAGCGGGGGGGGGGAGAGAACAGATAATCTATGAATTATGGAGGGGGCATTCTGGCCAAGATCTTTTGTTTACGTAAACCACATTGTTGTACCACAGAAATTGGTCCTATCCACCCCACCCACCAAAAGCTTTGCTGTGAAAGTCACTTACCTGAGTTCATCACAGCAGCCTTTAATAAATGAAAGGACATACAAAAGGCAGGAGGAAAATGGTCAACAATCTCCATGTCTGTGTGTAAAGCTGCCATGTTGATATCTAGGGCCAAGCCTGAAATGCTTAAGATTAAAATTGTCAGGGCCAGTCCTAACAAGAGAGAAAGGGAGTTGGCTATTTGAGGAAACAGTGTATGGGGTCCTACTAAGGGCCATCAAATGCAATGTCTGCAACTATTTAGTGTAACTATTTTGAAAAACAAACCACATATCACATTGTTTCTTATTAATAATCCTATTGTCTGTCACAAATAATAGACCAGGAGATTTATAAAATGAATGTGGGTCATGTTAAAGTATTTGTTGGAGTGTACAATAAAAATTGATGCCCGTGTCAAATTACATAAAACCTCAGCTTTGCAATTAGAAGAATTTTCTTAAGCCATAAAGGGTGCATGTTTATTCTTCCAGAGTGTTTCCCCAAGTCACAAATAAACTTGCATTTTTAAAGACAGTTGGCCATCCAGAGGCAGTGGGGGCTGGTTTGCAAAGGCATGGCATTCAAAAATAGATTTTAGTCTGAACTTTTAAGGATCTGTCCAAGGTATTGGGGCTAGGTCCCTTAAAGCCCAGACTGAAATCCAGAGTGGATTCACTGCCCCACTGAAATTAGAGACAACAGCATCTACTCCTAGGAGGGAAACAGGCTCCATTCATATGCTGAGTGTGCAGACACTGAAGACCTCTGTGGAAGAATAATGTTTTACCACCTTCTAACTGGGAAACCGGTGTTCTGTACAGACTGGCCCCTTGGTAGTCTACCCTAGCCCAGCACTTAACAGATTTATTTATTTTATTTATTTATTTTATTTATTTAACTTATATGCCGCCCACTACCCAAAGGTCTCTGGGCGGCTTACAATCCAAAGAATAAAACAATTTAGAATAGTTAAGAGTAAAATATCAATAAATCATCAATAAAAACCTTACACTAAAATCATTATTCTAAAATTGTCATCAGCGGACCCACAATCTATATTATATCAATTAAAAACCTTCTGGAACAGGAAGGTTTTTACCTGGCGCCGGAATGTCATCAGTGTTGGCGCCAGGCGGATCTCGATCGGGAGGGCATTCCATAGCTTGGGAGCAGCTGCCGAGAAGGCCCTGTCTCTACAGGCCATCCCTCTCACCTCCTTGAGGGGTGGCTCTTTCAAAAGGGCCCCCTGACTAGATCTTAATTGCCGGATAGGTTCGTATGGAAGGAGGCGATCCTTCAGGTATCTAGGTCCTAAGTCGTTTAGGGCTTTGTATGTCAGAACAAGCACTTTGAATTCAGCTCGGGCAGCAACTGGTAACCAATGAATATGAGTTATCTACCCCAACCAGCAGAAAACCTGGTTCTCTCTGTGGTTTTCATTGGTGCTGTTCTCCTCCCTAAGGAAAAGACAAGGTGGCGGCAACTGATCTAAGAAAAAAAGAACTATGCATTTTTTTTTGGGGGGGGGAAGTGTCACTACAATGCTTGTCAAAAAGTCATCAGCTGTGTTGTGCCCCATTTCTGACGTACGCAGTCCTGAGATATTACTCCACACTAGGGAACACAACATCAAAACACTTCACCACAGGGAACACCAATATATATAAAAAACTGGTCGATTTGCTTACTAGACCTTCAGCCGTACCACTAGATCTTAATACTTTCTGTTCCATACACGTTGTAGCCTTCTCTGTACGTTGCATAATTCTGAGTGTTGGGTGCAGGAGCAGGCTTAAAGTTTTGTGTGTTCTTTGTGAGTTTCATTCGTTTGGACTCAGCCCGCGACTTGTAACAGAACTCTATCAAGGCCACTGTCATGGCGAGGCCAAGACCACCGACAAGGATATAGAAAACCCCAGCCACGTTGCTCAAGCTTAGAGCACTCGTCTTGTCCTACGAAAAATGAACCAGTTGGTTAGCTTAGCAAGGGGGAAGAAAGAGACACGCGGACAGTTACGTTACTTTGCAAAATCGAGGTGTCTACTGGGGAAGACCTCAGTGCGAACCTCAACAGCTCGCCCTCACTACTTTCGCCGCTTGGAACTCTTTGCACCCAAATTGCTACAACAAAAGCAGAGGTACCAGGTAGATCAAAACACTCTTGTCAGATTTATCTCACAAGTCATATGGCTCATGACAGGAAAAAAAAAAGATTCCAGGCAGGAAGACCCACAAAATAATGTTTTATCCTCCTGGCCCCCAATCAGAGATATCAATGTCTAGGGGTAGGAGATGAAGGATTCTTAGCACACTGGTATTCACTGTGTACCTGACTCCACAAATCTATACAGTGAATATGACTGTGATCATCTGATCTAAAATGCTGATCCCCCACCTGAGTGGGACCAAACAAAGCCAAGTGGCTATATAAAAGACTGCTTAAATGATTTAAATTATCATGATTTTTAAAAGGACCATGATGTTAGAGAATGTAGAGAAAAATAACCTGATTGTATTTTGTTCTTCTCCCCCGGCATTCTATGGGGCAATAACCATGTTTGAAAAGTTGATCAGTTACTTTAAGGGTGAGTTAAATGAATAACTCTCAGCTTTCATGGTGAGCTTCCAGGGTGGAACAAAGAAAGGAGTGAACCAACGATTAAAAAAAACTAGCTGTAAAAAAAGGAAAACCAGTCTGTACTCTCTGAGGGATGCCATCAAAGCCAAGTTAAGAGTAGGGTTTTTAGACTGAAGGAAAAAAAAAGGGGGGGGGATAACAATAACAACAACAATAATAATATTTAATCTGTCTGAGACACCATCATAACCATTTTGCTGCTGGATTGGATTACCTGCTTGCATGAGTTTCTCTATTGTAAGAATCTTTACACTTTTCAACTGTGACACAAAGAAAATCAGAAGGCTTGCCAACATGAGAAAGTTGTGCTGGTTATTGCTGGACAAGATGTCAGATCAAAGAGGTCAAACCAGTTCAGGTCCCAGTGTGGACAGACCCAATTGCACCTCAGACCCCGGAGTGTATATGCTCCCAGCAACTTTAACGTTGCTGGACAAACCCCACAGAAGCACAGGAGACTCTGCCAATTCAATGGTTTTAGAATTCGAAACATCTAGAAGAAAACAACAGCAAAAAGCAAAAGCAAGAGACCACTTTGTCAAAGAAAGAGGAAACAACAACAACCCAAAGGTGGCATCCACACACGGGGCTTGCCCTGGTTTCACACTTGATGGTAACCTACAATCAACACAACTCTCTCATGTAGGCAAGGCCTGAGTAGTTGATGTCAATCTGGATTCCAGACCAATCTGTGGCAGAAATTTAAAGTGGATTCATTAAAAAGTTGCAGGTTGCGCCTCACCTTACCAAAAATCTGGAAAACATAGCAAAATAGCTAAGCAACTTAGAAACAAAACAGAAACAAACCCAAGCGCCCGCAAGATCCACTTCCAAATTAGTTGAGATCCAGCCAGGGAGAAGCAAGGCATTTGAAAAGACTGGGCTTGGCTGTCCTAAGATGTTTTGAATGATTCCAGTCTTTGTTTTAAAGCATTTTAGGTCTGAATTACCAAGAGGCTGCTCCTGCAATGGTGCATTTAAACATCCATCGGCCCAAAGTTCATCTTAAGACTAGCTCAATTTCTAGTCCTGCTGGAATCAAAATGTGACCATTGACTTCAGTAGGACTAGAAGAGAGAGCTTTGTGGGTTTTTTTTAATTTTAAACCATCCAATAATTCTTATTATGGTGATGATCACTATTTTTCAAAGGCACAAACAAAAGATGGTGTTTGGAGCCCATACATTTACAACGAGACCTGATCATCAAGCGCCGTTTTGCTTGAGCATTTTTGTTTGTTTTCTTCTGGAAGCTGCTCTATTATATACATTTCCATGTTTCTTCACAGCATATAAGCTGAACGTTTTATCCCAAATCAAGATGAAGAAGCATATACGGATGGAAACCCCTGTCATCACTTCTGCCCATGAAACGTCCACTTCTGGTTTATGGATGTTCCACCACAGAAGTCATCACAGGGGTCCTTTTGCACCCACCACCCTGGCAACATAACATGTGTGTGTGTGTGTGTGTGTGTGTGTGTGTGTGTGTGTGTGTGTGTGTGTGTGTGTGTGTGTGTGTGTGTGTGTGTGTGTGTGTGTGTGTGTGTGTGTGTGTGTGTGTGTAGCTTGTGACTAGAAGCTGAGAGCCATACCATCAAAATAAAACCAAAATATGCAAGTGCCAAAGTTTCTGGTGTGGAATGTAGTAATACAGTAGCAAAATGGTTTGATGAAGAATCATAAAATTAATGGAAAAAATTGAATGGCCAAAATTTATGGAATGAACCAGCAATAAAACAGTGCATTGCTATGCTGAGTTAAAAAAAAACCACACAGACCTCCAAGCTTGCTGGGGGGGGTGTTTTATGCTTGTTAATGTGAAGTTTTTTTTTAAAAAAAAATGTCATCCATTTTTAATACTCAAACATCTATTTTTGAAATAAAGAAGCACCTTTCTCTAGAGACATAATGAAATATTGTAATACAATTGATGTAATTCATGAAACATTTTTTTAAAACTTGAACACTAAAATCAGAAATGGACCTTCTGTAAATATATACTGAAATGAGGGAGAAACCAGTTTGAGATTATAACGATTATTCTAACTGTGATTACTATTATTATCTGTATGTGGTTTGAAAACATATCTGAGTAGGTTAAAAAGTACTTAATATTATCATAAAAGAGATTGGTTAATTGGTTAAAGAATTTCTCCTTTTTCAATTTTAACTTTTAAAAATTATATATATAATTCAGATTCTTTGGCTTTGTTTTGTCTCATCTTTAAGCCTAAATGTAAACCCTTCTCTTCAGAAATCATTGTGGTATAAATAAAAAAGTGGGTCAAAATAGAAGAAGCTGTGACTGCTACTGTTGTCTTAAGACAATAGGTACTTAAGGCTAGTGTCTCTGGTATTCCAAAAGAGAAAGATGATTGATTTTTCTGATCTTCGAATAAATTTCTCCTTTTTAATTTTTAAAATATATAGCTATATCAGTGCATAATTCCAACCCTCTTTTTGTTGGGTGAAGTTTACATTTAGTTTGGTTTTGTCTCATCTTTAAACCTAAACGTAAATTGTTCTCCTCAGAAGTCACTGAATAAAGAAAACTGTGGGCTGAAAAAGAAGGAGATGTGATTGCTCCTATTGTGCAAAAAAAAAAAAACAAAAAAAAAAAACACATAAGCTAAAAAATAAAATTAAAGATACTTAAAGCTAACATCTTTGGCATCCCAAAGGAGAAAAATGATTGATATATGTTAATGGATTTATCCTTTTAATATTTAAATATATACAGTGGACCCTCATATAACAAGCGGTTTGTTTAACAGAAGATCCACTTAAAGGAAAAACATTTCCAGAGATAGGGGGGAAATCGCTTAACAGAGCGCCCGGGGGGCGGGCGGGCGAATCCGAACAACAGAAAAATGGCTGCCATTAAGGATTAATCCGTTTTCAATGCATTCCTATGGGATATTTGTACAAAGGAAAATTTGCTGAACAGAATTTCATTTGGAATGAATTAATTTCTTTATACAAGGTACCACTGTATATCCCCTTAGTTTTTTTGGGTTTTCCCCCTGTTTTAGCTTAGTTTACTTTGGCTTTGTCTCCTCCTTAGACCTAAATTCCCTTCTGACGTCATTCTGGTAGAAAGAAAACAGTGGGTCAAAAAAAGAGAGAGAGAGAGAGAGAGGCGATTGCCAATCAGTACAATAAGACCGTCAGGGACTGACCTTACTTCCAGAGTCCTTGGCGCCACATTCACCCTTATCGTACCACCATTTGTTTTTCAGCTTGTCTAAGATGCCTTGTTCACTGAGTTTCAATACTGCAAGGTTTACAGGAGTTCTTCACGTGGGAAATAACATAAATAACATTATATTATGTTATTTTATGTTATTCAAGCTTTAAACTACTTTAAAACTATACAAAGCGATAAAGCAGGGTTCCTGGCCGCCGCAAACGTAAATATATATATATATATCTCATACTGCAGGTATACTGGATCAAACCCCTTAGAAAGTTAAAATTCTAGAGCAACACTAGATCACCAGGTCCTGCCCATATCGCTTTGAGTAATCGGCATACACTGTTAAATAAACTCCATGGAAATAAGATCGCTCAATTCTCCCCAGGGTTTTCTCTTTTTGTCCCTAATGTCAATCAGCTTGCAGTAGCTTTGCAACAGATTATTTATTAATAATTATTATTATTGGAAGAAGAAAAAAATTTGCATCCAAAGGCTTGCTTATTCAACTAACAGAAAGAATTTGATGTCCTTCTGTGCCTAACAATGCCAAACAATCTTCACATCTCCTCTTCTACCCTGCATCTCAAACTGAACCGTTAGGACAGTTGGGTCAACATTCTAACCTAGCAGAGATAACTTCAGTCCTCCAGATGTTTTGGACCACAGCTCCCACAGTCCTTTGTCACTGGCAATCTAAGCTTAGCATTCTGGGAGTTGTGGTCCAAATAATCAGGAAGGCTGAAGTTTGGACATGCCTGGTTCGTTTATGTGCAGAGTGGGTTTAAAAGAGGTACAAATGCTGTTTCTACATTGCTGCTCAAAGGACATAACCAAGGATGCAAAGGCTTCCTTCCCTGAAGAAATGGAAATGCACAAACATAAATATAACATGGACCCAGGCAGGTTGCTCAAAAGATCAGAGATAAATGTGTCCTTTTATCTGGGCATAAAAATGTTTGTGTGTGCACGAGTGCTGCATGTCCCTAGAGATTATTTAGAACTTTTTCAGTCTCGTTCATGTAAATCAACATAGAACCACAAGTGCTTTCCTTTGGATTTTTGGACCACATTGTCATTACTTCCTGTGTCTGCTGCTGGGAAAAACATAACTACCGACAAAGTCAGCCATCATGCTAGACGTGGCTGGTAGTTTCTCAGTCCAGTAATTCTACTCGCTGCAAGTTCCAAGAGTTTCAAGCCTCATGGACCCAAAGTGAAAAAAACCCAGTACCCACTCACAATCAGCAGTCCCAAGACAAATCAGAAGCACTTCACATCTCCACCAACCAGCAAGGCCACAGCTAACAACCCATAATTAATGGGTGTTGTGAAGGGTTGCATAGGCGAGACTTTCAAACACACCAGGACATTGTCCATCTAACCAGCCTATTCAGGCCATTGCCCACTTAGGGACCCTATTCAGTCCATTGTCCACCTAATATGTCTATTTAGACCAGGTAGTGGGAAACCAAGGTGAACTATAAATTGGAGGCCTCGCCTCTAACATTCCTCAGACTGACAAAGCTGCTTGGATGAGTACTGAAAAGTTTCAATCTCACAATAAAAGAAGTCCAGTTGCCATGACTCAACTTCCAGACTCTTGCTCTTACTAACCAGGGACAACCCATAAACCACTTGGAGCCATTTTACCTCTCCATTCAGGGAGGAAGAAAGGCTGAAGATTCATTCTCTGTTAATAAGTTTCCTGTTGAATTGCATGTAAGTGTTAGCAGTTTAAAACAAGAACTTGGGCTTTGGTGTGCCTGGGAAAGAGATCAAAAGGGGTGCCGGTGGAGTTGAACCTCACAAAACCATTGTTCCAATAGTTAAATGTTCCTACTATAGGTCCAGTAGTGACTATATAGATCCAGATCTATGAATTCCATAGTTTTCCCCCACACCATGACACGCATTGCCATCCTAACATAAACTGAGCTATAATATGAAACAGTGAACATAGATTCCAAAATCTATTGCTCTCTATAAATCTGGATATTTTGGCCCCCGGACATTTTCATCTGTCAGCTAACAAACCACAGCAAGAAGAACGGTTTTCCTGTTTTGCTGTCCAGCCAGTCTCATTTTAGGGTATTCAACTACAGCACAGATGTCTGAGAATTGTTACTTTGTAAGCTTATCTGCAAAGTTGTGTTTACCGAAACTTAATGCCTGCCTTGTGGTTAGCATGCTTGCTTTTTATCGAAACTGCTGGCACAGGTGGTAGAGGAACCTAGGGGTGGGGGAAACCCCAGTATCTTAACCAATCATGTGTAGGCATGTAAATGCTTTTGCCCACTGGCCAATCATAGTTTCTCTGCTTTATGGCTGAAAAGAATAAATACCAAGCCCAGGGCATAGGGAAATTGTCCCTCTCATGGAGGCACCCAAATGAATTCATCTGCATCTTGAAAGAAAAGACCTCTTCCAAAACTATTGCTGCATCCAGAGAGAGTCATTCCTGTTCTGCCAGGTCCATAGGGACCCACACATATCCTTGTGTGGCTGACAAAACATTGCCCTCATTGTCTCAAAGTAAACAGAGGGAATTGCCGCTTGGACAGCATAGCCTTCTTAGAACAATGTCTGAAAACCTTCTGATGAAAATTTCTCCACAAGCAATGCTGGGATCCCCATTTTATGCCCAGGGAGAATGGGAAAGCCATTTTATTATCTGAGAGCGCTGAAATGCCTACAGCTCACAAGGCAGAGCTTGGAAAAGTTACTTTTATGAAGTGTCATGATGTGTGGGGCGATCCAGGAACACAGAATTAAAAAGAAGCATTTTTTGGCTCCTCTGCTCATATATTAATGAAAAGGCATGTACAGTAATGCCTTGAATTACAAATGCCTTGTAATTCTGAATTACAAAAATTTAACCCTGGGTTCTTTTTTTTTTTTGAGTTATGAAAAGTTTCCAATTCCAATACTACTGTTTAGTGGCCACCCCGACTACAATACTGCAAGTGTGAAGTAGGAAGCATGTTATAGTCAGACGCAGAGAACAGGAAGTGTCTGTTATGCTGGCATTCTGAAAATATTTGGCACAATTTTGGGGCCTTTTGGGAACTTTTCAATGGATTTCTCAAGCGATTGAAAGGTAAGGAGCCGAGCTTCTGTCATATGAATGCCTGTTACTATGCTTTTTTCATTCTGGAGTGTGTGAGTGATTTCCCACTTGGAATGAATCAATCCATTTCCAATGCATTCCTATGAGACAATTGTGTTTGGAGATACAAAAAAAATTGAGTTAAGAAAATCCCATTGTAACAGAATAATTTCGTAATTCAAGGCATTACTCTAATCTTCTTCAGTTTAAAATGTTGTGCTTCCAGAAAGGCAGAAGAAACTGAAACTGAAAATTAAAAGGAGAAAAAAAATTATGTCTGAGAGTATGATGGAAAATAGGGTTGTTCCTAGGAAAGGATGCTGGAACATAGACATTGTCATTGTTTACGCAGTGTGTAGAACATAGGCATCTTATTTTCATCCTGTTCTGTCCTGCAGCCATTTCTCAATGAAAATTGATTAGTAATCACTAACACCTTCTGTAACAAGAACAGGCAGGGCTTCATTTGCCCATGTTAGGACTGCTCTGCTGCTTCATTACACATGCATGATGCATAACACATGCCTCTGAGTTAGCATTCCACAGCAATCATCGTAATCTAATTAATTATCATTCCAGGGAATTGTCTCCTCCTTTGGCTGTAGATATCTGCTGCTTTGCAGGGATGTGTCCCAGGAGAAGATTGTAAGCTTGCATTCTGCACCTTGGCAGTGAAATTACAAAGGCCTCTTCACCAGCTCTGGATGGTATGTCAGAAACCAGGTTGGCTTTGGTTGTTTTTTTGTGCACCAAAGTGTGTGTTGCTCTATTTGTGACCTGCTGGTTACAGTGAAAGAACAGCAGAGGCAGACAAGCCACGGCTGTTCTATCTTGGACGGAATGGGCAGCCTTGATTCCCTTCTAAGTAAACCTCCATGAGCCTTGGACTCTGATGTTTTCCCCCTCCTTTTTCTTTAGAGTCTTTAGAGATCAGAGACATTTTGAAACAGACCAACATTCCTTGTCGCCTAACGTGGCCTAAATGATTACTGTGCACTCTTGAGTAGAGAAGGGTGCCGGTACCTTTGGAATGGATTGAGACCATAGATACATGACATAAAGATTAGCTGGAACTCATGTGCATTTGCAAAAGCAAATATTCATTGCAAGGTATTGATGAAGATTGCTACCACAAAGTACATGGGGGCAACAGCCCTTTTCCTGTTGGGCATCCCAGTCAGCTATGGAGGTGACCCAAAATATGCATCATACACCTCTAGAATGTAGAGCAGGCATGCCCAAATTTCGGCCCTCCTGATGTTTTAGACCACAACTCCCAGGATTCTAAGCTTAGCTTGCCAATTACAAAGGGCTATGGGAGTTGTGGTCCAAAACATCTGGAGGGCCGAAGTTTGGACATACCTGATATAGAGTGACCCCCTAACCCCAGGAAGTTAGCTGTCCAAAGTAGGGTTCTGCAAAAGTTGTGGGACTACAAATTAGATCAGCCTTACCCAGGATGGCCAAGGTTAGTAGAGATTAGTCCAAGGTTAGTAGAGCTGTAGTCCAAAATGAACTTATCAAAAGTTCCTTCTCCTTTCTATTGGAGGTAGGAGGTGTAAAAGATCTCCAGTTTGCCCCTAAGCAGCCAGTATGCAACTCATAGCAAATTCGAGGCATAGCGAAATGACCTCTGAAGATGCAATAAAATACACTGAATTGTCCACTTTGTGAGTCTACTGTTGCTTTTGCCTGACAAATGTGAACCAGAAGCTGGTGCTGCAAATTTTTTGTCATCATGCATGTTTCCTGAAATGCCAATTGAGCTGAATGGCGGCCAGGGATGTTTGCAGACCCAGAAGCCTTCAGAAGGTCTCCTAATGCTTTCCACCCTCCTAATCTCAGTCATGCAAATGTCAAATGATTGTCTCTAATTCTAGAATCCTTTTGGCCTCCAAATCTATCCGAGAAGAAATCATGTTAAGCTAGCAAAATAACATTAGCATTGAGCTTTTTAAATAAACACATGCTCTCGGATTGGTTTCCAACATCCACCAAGAGGAGTTAAGCATCACGGCCCTGACCACCCTATACAATTCTGACATTCTTCTGGAGCATGTTCCTTTTTCATTTTTAATATTTATTTATTTATTGAACTATAGGATACACCTACCTGCATGGCTAGTTTCTATAGTGGTTTGGGAATTCTGGCCTCTGTAATCCAAGGTCAGAATCTATACACACAACCAGCATGGACAACCAACGGCACAAAGGAAGGGCCACTCAAAAAGGGCAGGTCCATGGATGGGTGCCTCTCTAGAGTCATTAAGATGACTTGGATTCTAGCCTTCAAAAGTAACATCTACTGTTTCTGCAAAACCTTGCACCTATACATATATGCAGGTTTGCTTTGCAGCATGCAATTTTGCCTTGAGATCTTCTCTCAAGGAAGGCAGATCCGGGCATATGGTTTCCTTTGCCTACATGAAGACCAGGAATGTTGGCAAAACCTTGGTTCCACATTCCAAGTCCAAATGTTTGGGACCAAGTCCTGAATCCCAGTTAAACACAAGCTCTTTTCCCTAAGAAAAAGGGGAGGGGTGGATGGGTCTCAAGTTGGGAGTTGAGTCCCGGTCATTGAAAACAACAACAACATGTGAGTTTGAGGCAAGTCACTAGTACAACTTTAAATCCAACCTGGCAGTAGTATTTATTTATTTATTTATGCATCTTTAAATCCAACCTGACAGTATTATTTATTTATTTATTTATTTATTTATTTATTTATTTATTTATTTATTTATTTATTGAACTCCGGGCAGTTCACAGCAATTAAGATATCAATTTAAAAAACAAATATCAAACATATAATTAAATAATATATAATAATAAAAATAATAAAATAATTGGGCAAGATGGCAGCTTATAGATTTTAAAAAACCTACTGGTCGCCAAATGCCTCTCTAAAAAGCAAGGCCTTAAGAGTTTTTTTGAAGGCTGGCAGGGACTGTGCTAGGTGAATCCCACTCAGTAGTTTGTTTCAAAGTGCAGGGATGGCCACTGAGAAGGCCCAGTTTCGAATGATCAATTTCCAGCCCTCCCTGGGAGTGGCCACCCAAAATGAAAAAGCCTGCAACATTCTGGTGGGTTGGACTTCAGTTATCCTCTGGAAGACCTGCTCCATCAGGTACTCAGGTCCCAAGCAGTGGGACACCCATGATTCGATTCCCCATCCCTGAGTTGTTTTGGTGACTACTGTTTTTGAAAAGGTTGCTGCTACTAGCTTAAGAAAGGGCAATCTGAAACAGGCTGAACTTTTAAACATTCCTAGGAACAAGACGGGGGGTCAAGACTCATTGAGTGCGCAGGACTTTGGCCACCAACTAGGACTCCTTTTAACAAACCCCCGACACTGTAATTTATACAAATTGTCTTCTTTTAAGTAATGGACGGTGCTGTGGTGTGCACACATTGTTAATGACGGGGGTGTCAACAGGCTCAGTAATGACTTCTAAACAGAAAAGAAAGGGTTCTCGAGCGGTTGCTCCATGGTGAGATAATCTGTGTTCCACCCCTCGTGCTAATGACATGCCACAAAAATTGAGTTCTTAAGGCCATTGTTTTGTGGGAAATCCAAAACACAGGCCATGCAGAGAAGTGTCTGCCGAAGCCAGGCCAAAGCAACTTACCACCACCTTTTCAGACAGAATGAATCACTGCTTTTTTGAAAACAGATGAATACTCTCAATGAATGGCTAAGGAAAAATTCCTGCCAGGGCAAACATTGCAGTAAACAGACAGTGGTGTTTCAATAGCAGAGAAGTAAATGGCTGGTGGGCGGCACAGAGGGTTGAAAAGGTTTGGTTTCCCCCCCAGACTTCTCCCCTAAAGGGACAGATTTCAAAAAAGGCAAGATTATTTGCCACTCTGTCGCAGAATTGTGTAAACTGATTCAGGGCTGTCAAGCCAGCTGCACTCTGAAAAATTCACAGCTACTTTAGCCACCACTGCAAAACTGGATCTCTGTAAAAGACAGATAACACTGTGGACTCTCATATAACAAATGGTTTGTATAACAAAAAAAATCTGTACAACATAAAAAATTCAGGAGATAAGGACATTTGCTTAACAGAATCGCCTATGGGGCGAATCCGTACAACATAAAATGTTCGCGATTAGGGATTACTGTATATACTCGAATATAAGCCTAGTTTTTCAGCCCTAATTTTGGGCTGAAAAAAAGGGTCCTCGTCTTATATTTGGGTCAATACTTTTAGCCACTGAGGCAAGTTTGGGTCAGTGGCTAAAGTCATTTTAAACATTGTGCGCCACTTCTACTGACCCCCATGTTCCCCACTTTTTAAAAAGTCATCTTAAAAAATGACTTTTAGCCACCAACTCAAGCACTTGCCTTGGTGGCTAAAAGTCATTTTAAACATCACACACACACCCAGCTCACAAAGGAGGAGTTGCCAGGCCCTGCTGCATTTCTCACCCTAGGCTTATACTTGAGTCAATAAATTTTCCCAGTTTTTTGGGTTTAAATTAGGGGCCCTGGCTTATACTCGGGTTGACTTATACTCGAGTATATACGGTACTCTGTTTTCAGTGCATTCCTATGGGAAATTTGTATAAAGAAAAATTTGCTTAACATAATTTCATTTGGAACAAATTAATTCCTTTATACAAGGTACCACTGTACAGAGGTTTGGTGATTAACTCCGAGCATAAAGGGTGAATGCTAACAGGAGCTCTAACACATCCAAGGTAATGAAAAAGGCAAGATTGTTTCTATTCACATTTAAATAGCATGCATGCATGAAGCCATCAGAATGACACCCAATGACAGAATCATGTCCCTTGAGTATTCTGGTCTAAGCCAAGTGACCCAGGGAAAGGAGCAAAAAATGCCAGTCTAGTATGATCACAGTCTATAGTTTGAAATTTGTCCTATAGCACTGGAACGCACAAAAAATCAAGAACCACGTAACATATATATGGAGAGCATTTTTTACCTAAACAAATTCTGGGTGTGTCCAACCACATTTGGCCAATAAAAAGGATTCTGATTCTGATTCATGCGGATATGTCCCAGGAGGAAAGAGTTTCTTTGGTTAGGAGTGTGACCAACATACCGGTAGATGACTGAAGGCCAAGAACTCATAAAACTTATAAATGCAGAAACAAGACTTTTGATCATGTCCTGAGAAACTAGAAGTATTGGCAGTTCCAGCTGATCTCTCCAGATAAAATGAATGGGAAAAGTAGTACTGGGGGACCTTACTGGATGAAGCAGTTGGGGAGTGGCAGAAAGCTTTCAAGACCTGGCTTTTCCAAGAGGCCTTTGGGTGATCATTCCTATTGTTGTGATTCTCTCTTGTTTGCGTGGACACCAGCATCTTGTGTTTCTTTCACTGCACATTATCTTTGGGTGCTATTGGGTTCTGTGTTGTTGTTTGTTGTGCATTTCTATTATTCATTTTGTTTTTCTGTGCTTTGACTTTGTGCACCGCCTTGAGTAGTTTATACAAGCTGGCAGTATATAAATGGTGAATAAAGTAAATCAAGATGCAAAACAAGAAGTTTATCCACAGTTGCTGCCCTCAAGGTCAGGAGAGAATGCTCATCCTGTGGTAAGAGAGGACCACACAGATGTTATGTGTTGAAGATCTTACCAGCAATAGAGCTGAAGCTGTAGACCTTGGCCATGGGCAACCTATCTGTTTCCTTTCGCAGAGAGGTAAATTGAGTGGAGTAATCTGATTGCTATATTATTATCATCAAATAATAAATCTCAAGCAGTCTGCTGAGTTTTATCCCCAATCTTAGAATACATTCAGCAGGAAACAAGAGGCAATTTATGACTGATTTTTTTTAACCTTTGAAAATTAGTTGTTGAAGTGTTAAATCTCTTGATGAGCTCAGAATGCAGCATCAAGGGATCACACCAGGAGCCCTCAACCATTGCCATTAATATATTTGTTTCTGTAATTAGTTTTCTTCTGAGCAACTGAAAACATTTCTTATTCAGTTGCTTTCAAGTGTGCAAATTTAGCCTTTGATCTCAGATGTTCTCTTGATGGAATGGAACACATTCTTTCACTCCCTTCCTCAGTGGGATTATTTTCCCCAATTCAAAACAGAAATACAGCCTGCCAGATAAAATGCATAATACAGTAAACAAGATGGATACATATTGACACACAAATATATGTGTCTCTAATCTTCCTGTTCAGCTCTATGAAAATATTGTGTCCTCTGTCCTATGGTCACATCTTCCTTGAACAGAAACTATATTCTTCCTCAATGTGGTTTAAACATATTAAATTCTATACTGTGGATTAACACATTAGGAAGTGTATGTCTAAATTATTATTAATCTTGATGAGTGGACCCACTGAATCAACAGGATTTTAAGTAAATCAACACATCGTTAAATCCCTCTGGTTTAATGGATTTTCTCCATTAAGGATTTAAATTGCAATAAATATTAAAGATGCTGCTGGTGGATTAAATTCAGAATATTAATTTACAAAAATATGGATGTGAACCTTGCAATTTTTTACCACCTATGGCCATCTGTGAATTAAGGATCAGGATGTATGGTAAGCGCTGGAGAAAGAAGAATATTGAAAAACCGCTTGGTGGAATAAATTAACTCCAACCCACTCACACTTGTCTATCCCCCCCCACCATGAAGGTTTTGGAAACCCAATCATATTCTGGAATTCTTCACAAAAGAAATAGCCTATCTCTGGTGATTGCTCTAATCCTAAAAAATCAGTGACCTATCGCCCGTTGCTCACAATTTACAAGGTGTTTACACCAATTATTTCTCAGAACCTTTACTGTTTTCTCAAATGCAACCTCAAGAAACTCTGCATGGATCAAATAGTCAAACTTCAAAACTACTTTCAAGGGAGCAACACTCCCGCTTCATCACGTGATAGTGGAAAACAAGAAAGGACTAACAGTATTATACAACCTGCCAGTGAGAATAAATCGACATGAAAGTAATCCCTGCAGTGCAAGAATGAATGGAAGCATGAAGGTCAAAGGGGATTATGAGGCCATGGAGTTCAAGCCCCTGCTCGAGACCGGAATACAAAGCATAGGTTATCCCGTGGTTGTCTAGATTTTGTCTTGAATGCCTCTTATGTAGATAGCACCCTGTTGCCTCTTGAACAACGATAATCAAATGCAATTGAATCTGTGGCTTTAATTAAGGCTGCTTTTACACAACCCCTAAAATCCGCTGTCAACTTAAATGCAGATCCCCCCCAACATGGTTTTTGTTCTGCTTCCTGTGTTCCCACCTCCTGCACTGTACTTCTATTGCTTCTGTCTGCGGTGAGGGGAGAGAGAAAAAAATGCAGGCTCACCTCCGCCTGCCGTCGGCAGCAGCTAATTGTTCCAGCCCGTTAGAATTCCTGTCTGTTAAAGGGGGCGGGAACCCAACAAAAACAAACAAAAAGCGGAGGAGGGCCAGGCATGCAATGCTTTAAAACAGCAACAAGTGACAGCAACAAGGATATTAACTCCTCCAGACCAGGTACTTGTAAAATGTGGTGGGGCGCACTTAAGTAGGTGTGGTCGTACTTTATTTTTTTTTAAAAAGTCCGCTGCTGGTGGGAAAACAATTTTATGCTCCGCATCTGCGAGCATTTTGCAGCGGATTTTAGCAGCCCAAGTCACCTTCAGGCTGAAACTGAGGGATTCAAATGTGCAACTGAAAAATCAAGTTATCTCTACTAAAAGCTATCAGAAAATAATCATGAATTAATGTGTTGAGCGATATATGCAGGGCTTGTCATGAGTCCAAAGAATCAATTGGTCCTGTCACAGCTAAAAGCCCTAAGCTAGCATCAATTTGTGCATGCCTAACCAAGCTGCAAAGATCATTTTCCAGCTGTTCACGAAATCATATTGATTACTCACATCTTTTCCTCCATATTATAAATCCCAGCTATCTCTAGTTTTAGATAATGAAACCTCAATACGATACTGGGGCAAGGATATTATCACAGATAAAACTATTGATTTTAATAAGCCAGACATTTTATGCCTGAATAAGGAGCCTTGTGGCGCAGTCGTTAAATGCCTGTACTGCAGGTAAAACTGTACTCATGGGCAGAGACGTTACTATCTGAGAAAAGCCAACTGAAAGAGACTCTGTGTCAGCACAGGGGCAGTCATGTTACCACAAGGGGTCACTGTCCATTCCAAAGCTATTGTACAGTTACCCCCCCCCGCCTATTGTGGGGGTTAGGGACCAAACCCAACCTGCGATAACTGAAAATCCACGATATGCGGATGCAAGTCGGGTTGGGCCTGGGAGGCCTAGCTGGGGCTCTTGTACTTACCCCTGGCCTGGCGCTGCTCCGAACAGGCCTGTGAGGGCCTTCCCAAGCCCGACGGAGGCACCAAAAGGGCTTCCCTGTGAACTGGAAGTGACCTCCGGATCACTTGAAAGCACTTTTGGGGCCTCCAACGGGCTCAGGAAGGACCTCACAGGACTGTTCGCGGCAGCGCCAAGCCTGGGGTAAGTACAGGAGGCCCGATATAGCGGGACTGCAGTATATGAACCGCGAAAGGGTGGGGGGTTACTGCAGTCAGTATGTCTCTGATTTAGGATTGTCCAATGATATGGCTGTCTCTCTGGAGATGTTTGTCCATCACCAAGCTGACAGATAGCGGTGAATAACCAGGGAGAGTTATATACGGAGGGCAACAAAGTCTTCAGCCTTTTTTCCTTTTCAAATTCTATAAATAAGGCAGAGAGAATGCAGGAATAAAAAAACACAAAAAGCAAAGTGCTCTGCTTATATACTGCCCCATACCACTTCAAGTAGTCTCTGGGTGGTTTACAGTTTTTAATTACAGTACGCAGGCTACACATCCCCCCCCCCACAAGCTGGGTACTCATTTTACCGACCTCAGAAGGACAGAAGGCTGAGTCAACCATGAGCCTGCTACCTGGGATTGAACCCCAGGTCGTGAACACATCTTTAGATGCAGTGCAGGCATTACTTAACCAATATACCATGAAGCTCCAAACAACAGAACCAACAAACCCTCCCTTAGATGCTTCTGAATAAGTCACCTAAGGAAACTGGAGTCAGCATGAAGGAGTGTTTGTCCAGCCCATTCTGCCTCTTATAAAATTTTGAAAGCTGCCCTGGAGCATTTCCTTGAAGGATATGCAATCTGAGGAAGAAGAAACAACCTCTGAAAACAAGAAAAAACAACCTCTCCTGAACCACTGTAAATGAACTGTCTTATTTACTATAGGGAATGGATGCTTTTAAAGTGTTGTGTTATGAAAACATTACAGCATGGGATATTAAATGGGCATAAAAATGTCACTTTTGGCAGAGAGGCTGTTTTAAGTAAAAGCTACAGGCACCAACAAAGGATTTCATAGGCCTTCTCTTGGTGGTGGTTGGGGGGGGATCCTTGTTCCCTATTTTTATTATTTTTATGGGCAGAAAATACAACTACACACACACACACACACACACACACACACACACACACACACACACACACACACACACACACACACACCAGCACCCTGCTTTGTAACCCCGGAGCTTCTGTTAATTCCTCCAGGAGGAAGTAGGTGCACCTGGTGCAAACAACTGGCTCAACCCATATTATATTCCCCAATGACCTGACCTGAATGATGGAAGCTTAGAAATGAAAGAGACTGCCAGTTCTTAAGAGCAGTTTGGTGCTCAAAAGCAAACAAGCAAGCCAACGGGAGAAATTTTCAAGTGCCAAAGAGGGGGAAGAAATGCATTTCCAGCTGTATTTCACATGAAGAATAAATGGGGCGGTCTGATCTCCCATCAACAGATGCATGTTTCAGTCAGTGCTGATGCTGGTATACAAAGCCTTGGTTCAGAGTACCCAGTTTCTTGGACATACCCACTGGCTGGTTCTTTGTTTCCTCATTGACGTTTGAATCCCCACCAAGTGCCTAATTCATTTGAGGAAATCAATTTCCACAAGTAGCAATAACTTGGAGGACTCTCAGAAAACACTGGACATGTCCATGAAAGATAATATATACATTGGATCAAAATACCACATCAAACCATTAGTCCAGGTGGTTCCCAACCTTGAGCAATCCAGATGTTCTTGGACTACAATTCCTAGAAGCCCCTGCCACTGGCTGTGCTGACCAGGATTGTTGGGGGTTGTAGTTCAAGAGCTCCTTGGTTATCCAAGGTTTAGAACAAGTGCCTCTAGTCTGCCTCTGTTCACATGGACAAGCAGTAGCTCTTCAGAGTTTGAGGCATGGATTTTTCCAGCCCTATTTCGAGGCACTGAGCATTGATCCTAGGTCCTTCTGCATGGGTCCATACATAAGACCCCAAGATTTTTAGGTACTAAGCTACTTTTCTATCATATAGAAAGCTCCCACACACCAACTCAGTCATTTGTTCCATCTAGCCTGTGGGGTTAGGCTTTTGGGTTGGCATAACTGTGGCCACATTTTGCCATTTCAGAAAGGAACAGCTTTTGATGGCACAGGCCTGAGTTCTTTGCAACAGCAGACAAGTTGTGCCAGCACATTAGCCCCCTCCCTCTATCTTCCTTAGTTAAGCTAGATTCCTTTGTCTTCTCATATTACTAGTAAAGCATGCCAACAAGTGATCTCATTGTCTTACTGGTTAAGTTTGCCAGTTAGAGAACTGCCTCTTATCTAAAGCTTACCAATTAGAGCAATGCGCATAGGTACCAGTACACGTAGTAATGGATAAAAATGTAGACCTCCCATGCCATGCCTCTCTAACCTTATTTGGGGATTTACTACTGTGACACAAAGAGATGATGTAATCACCTATGCTAATTACCTAGGGTAGAAGGTTAATAAAAGAAGGCCTCCCGGGGGGTGGGGGAAGGTTCCTCCGCTGGTTCGGATATTCGGGTCTCTCTCTCTCTCTCTCTCTCTCTCTGTGTGTGTGTGTGTGTTCAAAGCACATTCCCATTACTCCAGTACCCAGCTGCCCCTGGCTGTCCCAGATTATTGCTACACTAGCCTAATATTATCAACACTGACAGGCAGCAGCTGTCCCAGATTTCAGGTCCTACCTGGCCATCTCTGACATTTCCCACAGCGCTTTCCCATCCAAGCGCTGAGCAGGTGTGACCTTGTTTATTTTCCAAATCTGTATAAGATGAGGCATGTTCAGGGTAGTCTGATGGTATACAAAGAACCCCATTGAAGTTAACCATAGACCTGACTGATTTAGTAGTAGGGAAATGCACGAAGATTTCGTAGGGTCTGCATTTTTAGCCAATCAGCTTGCAGAGCCACACCTCTATTTCTGCAATAGAGGCCTATCTGTCCTACGAAGGTCGTACTCAGTGCTGGACGTGCATTGCAGAGTGCAGTAACAACACCCCATCTTGCTTATGTTCCAGTGCTTCTAGTTTAGGAGAACCCACCACCTCCCAAGATCTGAATCCAAACGCTGTCAGGGAGTTTAGTTTTTATACTTCTAGATGATTTTCTCTCTTATATTGAGATATTTCTCTGCTTGACATGAATGCACAGCATCTGACTTCAGACTGATGTTGGAACAGATAAGAACCAGGAAACACAACCTTGCATCTCATCTTTTCATACAAATATTCTTCTAACATTGAGAAGACATGAAGAGCCTTGCTACATCAGACCAAAGCCCGATAATGGCCATATATTGAAGACATGACCTCTTTTGACTGCAACTCCCAGAATTCCCTGTTAGAGTACCTACTGCAGTTGTTGTGCCTGCTGGTTATTTGCAGTCCTAACAAGTTAATTGGTTTAAGCCAAGCACTGGGCAACCATCTTCTTCAGGTTGTCCATTAGCAGAACAACAGCTGAATATTCATTTTACACTGTTGCTCTCCCGTCAGTCTCTGAATATAGAGATATAGTTAGCATTACCATTAGCCATGTAAAAAAACTTGTGAATTATGTATCTCTTTTATAGAGCAACTGAGATAAGTTGGGGTCTGTTTCATCAGAGACTTCACAAGCTAACTCTTCCACTGGGCAGTCTTCCTAACAATAGTACAAGGCAAGCAAACAGGAAATTAAATGCTTGCATAGCTGACATTATATTCAAGGTTGGAATACGAAATAAGGTATTGAGCCCAGATGTTGGAAAAGATATTTTGATATCTTTTCCCCTCCTCCCCTTCTTATTCCTGGAGGCAAGGACTGGAATACTGAAAACCTCCTTTGTTTTAATTGCAATACAGTGCTATTCCCCCGTTATCTAAATATGATTAAAGGAAATGATTACTCCACTTGCTGTGTTGATAAAAGCATCTCTTACAAAGTAATGCAGGAGGGAGTCATGTTAACTGCCTGCATACTTCCTCATCAATAATCATGCCACAAGTGGGTTGATTAAATACAGAAAGCAATTACATGTTTTTTAAAAAACTATCCCTTTAAAAAAAAGCGAGCAGATTGCAGGAAGAAAAAAAAACAGCAATCTAGAAAATGTAACAGACTCTCCTGGGAGTATTAGATTTTAGTTAATGACACCAATAGCCACAGTTTCCCCTTCAAGTTGTTTTGTTGCATTTGACAAAAGGCTGGATAAGTTATATGTCATTTTCTGTAATGCACAAAGAATTAAAATGCACCAGTCCTAGACTAAATATTCCCAACTTGACGATCGTGAGATGTGGATGCATTAGGATGGCTAGTATTTTAATCTGGCAAATTGGGGGGGGGAGCAGTGGGTAGATGGAGGGCTACCCTAGACCGTCGAGGTAAAATATGGGTGTAGCCCAAGCTGCATACAGAGATAAAGAGTGGCATCTAACAAACCACATATTGATTGTCCTGGAAACAGATGCTTTAGCAAGCAAGCTGGCAGCCATTACTTATGATGAGGCCTTCTGCCCAAGTGGTTCACATAGCAGATGTACTAGGAGAGATCTGTTGAGTGGTAACTTATGGTCAAGGCTGGTATGCCTCCAAATTCGGACAAAAGTGGACCAAGGCACCATGAATGCGCAGTCCCAGGGGCGTATCTGGGGGAGGGGCAGAGGAGTACACCTGCCCTGGGTGCAGCAATCTGGGGGTGTCTGGAGGGGGAGCATGAGGAGGAAGCCGTCCACCCTCCCGTCGTCCAGCAGTCCTCCTTTCCCCTAAGGCTTGGCAACAGCACTCCCTCTGCCGCCTCCGCCGCCTAGCGCCAGGTGAGCAGAGAAGCAGGCCGGCAGGCAGGAGCGTGGTGGCCACAGCGCACTCCTCCTCCTCTTCCTTGCTTTGGTGGGAGAGGTGTAAGGCATGTGTGTGCTACCGTGCATGTACACATCCACCCACATGCCCGTATGCCTGTGTGCACATGCATGCACAGACACACCTCATGCCCGCAGGGTTCGGCCCCCGGTTGCTGCATGGGTGCATGTGGGGGGGGGGCTGGCAATAAGCGTGCAAAAAGGAACTTTGTCCCCAGGTGCTCCAAATCCTGGCTACACCTTTGTGCATTCCAAGCCATGAAGACTTGTTTTTGTTTTGCTTATTTTAAAAATTCCATGAATTTTGTTGAGGGATTCTGGGAGTTATAGTTACACAACACAAATCTTTGTGGTTTTTATATACTGGAGATGGTACATAATGCCAGTTAAGTAAAGAATAATGAAAAAGAAATATCCCCAGAATGCTGGAAGTGTGAAAAATAAAAAGGGACTACATGTGGTGCCTGTATTATAATAAATAAATAAATAAATAAATAAATAAATAAATAAATAAATAAATAAATAAATAAATAAATAATGGGCATGGATTTTTAAGAAAATTCAAGAAATAATAGGGGAAAGGGTTCAAATGTCCCTTGAGGCAGTATTTTTGAATATGGCCACAAATAAGCAATTGAAGAAAGAGGAAGTGGAATTAGTAACAATAATGGTAAAGGTGGCAAGGATAATTTTTTTTGCCAAAAATAACATTGGAAGAATGGTACGGGCAGTTATTAATGATAAGCTAACTTGTGAAACTAAAATTAGGATGGGGTTGAAACAAGTCATGATTTTAAATTATTGTGGGATAAATTGTTGGTACATGTATTCCAGAAAGGAAAATGGTATACACTGGAAGAAGCAAAAAATGGGAAGGTTGACATTTTAAGGATTTTTAAAGCATGGATTAAGTCCTGAGAGGGAGGCACAGAGTTTGTTAGGAGGATTATTCTGTTTTGATAGGATGGTTGTTTCATTTTGTGCAAATATTGTTTTGTTTTTTTTTTATATTATAGTTTTATATATGTGTGTCTTTGTACTTTAAAAACACACAAATCTTTGCAGTTTGATTTGCAACATTTTTCTTAGGGAGTTTTTGACCAGTTGCTATTTACTTTTGTCTTCTCCAGAGACTGAAATTCGATTTTACTTAATTCTTTTTCATGTCTTTTTGGATGTAACTATTAATCTTTTATTATTTTTATCAAGTGAGTATTTTTTAACAACAATGGGACTTCTTCCCCAGGAGTATAGATAGGCATGTAGCTTTAATTACTCTCAGTGTGTGAAGTGCACGAGGGGGAGAGAGAAGGATGGTGGAATGATGTCTTTTGTTGTTTTTGTTGCTGCTGATGCTATTATTATTTTAAAATCTTCTAGATCTGTTTTGTAGAAGGATATTCCTCCACTTTGAGCATCAGGTTGCTTGAGGAATAAAGAGGCTTGAAATTAAAAAAAATATTCTTAGTATAATTTTTCAAGTTAAAAACAATCTTTTCATAATTCTTCTTGTATCTCTGCTGGGTGGGTTGGATTAGGTCAAGTCTTAACATGCTATTGCACTCGTCTCACTCTTCTCTTTGTGTTTATGGCTAATTCAGAGGATTTTAGTATCTCTAGCTTTTCCCAGACTACATTTTTTTAAAATCCGTATTTTCTGTTCATTTATTTTTAATTTTGTTGTAGGTCACTTTGTTTTTATTTGAAAAACTGACCAGCAGTTTGTCATATTCGGAATTCTAATAAAATAATGGAAACTATTTTAAGGCCTATGAGAAATAGAACAAGTTACTTTTCCAGTTGATAACTATAATGGCAATTATTGGACTCCAGGAAATAAAACTAATTGTTTTTAAAAGTGACTCTACAAGCTATGCACCACATTGTCTCAGGCTGCCTCTCCCCCAGCCCTATTACTAAGTTAAAGTATCTTATTCACTGCATCCACATGGTCTGGTTTTAAAAATCCACCCTCCAAAAGCCAAATGTTTGCTTAACCTAGA